>JAOXNO010000001.1:173397266-173411508 GCA_028565335.1 Limnodromus scolopaceus
TGAAAGGGTTGTCAGGCATTGGAATGGGCTGCCCAGGGAGGTGGTTGAGGCACCATCCCTGGAGGTATTCAAAAGACAAGTTGACATGGTGCTTGGGGATATGGATAGTGGGGGTTGGTGTTGGTGTTGTTTTGGGTGTGGTGTGGTGTGTGTGGGTGTGGGGTTTTTTTTTGTTTTGGTTTGGGTATTTTTTTCATTTGTTGGACTAGATGATCTTAAAAGGTCCCTTCCAACCTAGGTGATTCTGTGATTCTGTGAATAAAAATACCTATATTAAATGACATTTTAAAATTATCCTTTTTTATGGGCTGATTTCACATGATCTTTGCAAAGGAAAGCTCTGGGAATATGCTGTAGCATATTCATCATTACACAATATTAGGATTATTATTTTATTGTCATTTCAGAGAAGAAATTTCTGTATATGGTATTTCAGAATCATAAAAGGGAGGGAGGAGCCTTATCGCAACTATCCAGGGCCATGTATATCATGGCTGCATCAGGCTTATTAGGCCAGTAATCCCCTGAAAAAATTACCACACAGTAAAAGTGAAAGATAGTCAGAGAATTGAAAAAAAGAAACAAAAGCAGTTGCAACGGACAAATGGGATTGTCACAAGAGTGCACTAGAATACCTCAGGAAAAGGAAGACAACCCTTAAAAGCAGCAGGAAGCAAATTACACCATCTGTTCAAAAAAACTGAGCCTTATCAAAGTACCTTTAGGGCTGCATATAAACACTGTCTCAAGTGCCTTTTGCAGTATGTCTATTACTGCCCAGAAATGCGTCAGAAGAGCAACCCGTTCAGACCTACAATCTCTAGTCAAAAGTAATTATTATAAATGCATCTGAAAACATAGCTGAGCTTTCAAAATCTAAACACATATGTTCTACTGTATCGCAGAGGTCTCACTCTGATGACATGATCTGCTAAGCTTTAGACAAAGTAAGTCAAATAAATTTAAGGTATCTGACTATTTTGAAAATTACATTTCAAGAGCACAGTAATGCCAAGATAAATTAAATCATGTCTTTTTCAGGGTTTTTGCAAAAAAGAATTTATTCCAAAATTCAAACCAACAGTTGAGTTACCTACATATTAATATCTGATCTGTGTACAGTGTACAGATGAAAACCAGCCTTAAATTTGAGTATATATTCTGTCTAAATAAAAATACACAGAGTACAAACAAATATGGAGGATAATATTTGTATGAGGTCCCCCAAGAAAATATCTGACAAAAACCTGAGTTCTATGTGTTCTAATTTTTTATATTTTTTTTTTCTTAGAAGAAGGAGTATGACTAAAGGAGATTTCCACTCAGGCATAAATGCTACTATTTTATCCTTGGCCTGAATCACAAGGTCAAATTCCTCAAAGTACACTTGGCAGGTAGTATATAGGGCAAATAATACTATATATATATATATATATATACACACACACACACTAAAGCAACCAATGCAACTCTATTAAGGTTTTGGATTCACACTGTTCTACAACTGCATGGATGTTGCTTCATCCTGATGGCTTCATCCTTTGAATTACTAAATATCCTACACTTCAAGAATAAACAAGTGTAACCATGTAGTTCTGTAATACTGTTTTGGCATGACTAGTAACAGGCCATAAGTTTTATACTGAGGATGCACAGCCTCAGAACTGAGGCTTGTCAGATTTTGTCTGAAGTTACCTTGACCTGTCTACAGCTAGGTTTTACTTAGTTTAGCTGTGACTGTGTTTTTTTTTTCTAACTGAGCAGGTGATGGATACTTTGTTTTAATTGTGTTTGTGGTTGTATAGTACAAACATAGTTTTATAGAGATAGCAGTTACAAGTTACCTAGAGTATGTTATGGCAGGACCCCTCTCGATCATCTACCAATGGTCTTGGGAGTCTGGGGAGGTCAGTGCTGAAAGCTAACCAGAGGAAACTAACCAGTCTTATTCCAATCTATAAAAAGGGCATGAGGGAAGACACAGGGAACTACAGACCTGTTAGTCTAACCTCAGTTCCTGGAAAAATTATGGAGAAGATTATACTGAGTATTATTAAAAGGCATTTCAAGGGCAATGCAATTATCAGGCACAGTCAACATGGGTACACAAAGGGAAAGTCCTGTTTAACTAATTTGATATCCTTCTATGATATGGTCATCTGCCAAGTGGATGAAGGAAAGGTGTTGGATGTAGTTTTTCTGGATTTAAGTAAGCCTTTTGCTACTCTCCCTCTGAGCATCATTCTGGATGGATGAAGAACTGGCTGAACAGCAGGGTTTAAAGGGTAATAGTGAATGGGGCTACATCTGACTGGTGACTGGTCACCAGCAGTGTTCCTCAAGGTTCAGTTCTACAGCCAGTTCTGTTCAATATATTTATCAGTGATCTGGGCGAAGGAGCTGAATGCAAGTTTGCTGATACCAAGTGCTGTTGACTCTCTTGAGGGATAGGAAGACTTGCAGAGGGACTTAAGACAGAATGGAGCATTGGGCTATGATTAATGGGATGAAATATAACAAGTCTAAATTCTGGATTCTGTGCCTAGGATGGAATGACACCAGGCACAAGTGTAAACTGGGAGAGGAGTGGCTGAAGACCAGCCCTGCAGAAAGGGATCTGGGGGTGCTGGTCAACAGCAGGCTCAATATGAGTGAGCAGTGTGCTCTGGCAGCCAAGAGGGCAAAACACATAGTGGGGTACATCAAACACAGTATCACCAGCTGGTCAAAAGAGGTGATTATTCCACTGCATACAGCATTGGTGCAGCCTCAGCTTGAGTTCTATGTGCAGTTCTAGGCCCCACAATTTAAGAAAGATGTGAAGGTGCTTGAAGGTGACCAGAGGAAGGCAACAAATCTGGAGAAAGGGCTGGAAGGAATGTCCTATGAGGAGTGGTTAAGTACTTTGGGCTTGTCTAGTTTGGAGAAAAGAAGGTTGAGGTGTGACCTAATGAGGTCTTGTAGCTCTCTACAGCTTCCTGAGGAGGGGAAGTAGAGAGGGAGGTATTGATTTCTTCTCACTGGTGTCCAGTGATAGGACATGTGGGAACGGTTCAAAACTGCACCAGAGGAGGTTCAGATTGGACATTAGGAACCGTTTCTTTACAGAGAGGGTGGTCAAACCCTAGAACAGACTTCCTAGACAGATGCCCCAAGCCTGTCAGTCTTTAAGAGGCATTTGGACACTGCCCTTAATAACATGCTTTAACTTTTGGTTAGCCCTGAATTAGTTAGGCAGTTGGACAAGATGATTGTTGTAGGTCCTTTCCAACTAAAAAAAATTTATTCTATTCTATTCTATTCTATTCTATTCTATTCTATTCTATTCTATTCTATTCGTTATGATGATGTAAAGACTAGTGACGATTCAATAACATTAAGAGTATAAATATGAGAATGCTTTATCATAAAGGATTTCTTAATTATTTCAAATTCCCGTGTAATGTCTAAGATATCTGATATTTGACCTTATCATTTTGACTGATTTCTGCCAATTGTATTCCTTTTTAGATTATTTTCTGATACATTAGGCCTCCTAGTTTTTAAGTACTTTTTTTCCTTCAAGAAATCTGCAATGTTATGCTACTTAACCTCTCAATGCAAAGATGTAATGGAACCATAGCAACATATTTCTTTGAACTTTTGCCCGGTTTTCCAATAAAAAATATCACAATTCCAATACAAAATATCACAAATCCATTTATCCTTCTACTGTTTTACAATAACTACATGCAATTTCGCATACTTTTTGTCTGTGGTTTGTTTAGGGAGACTGTATCTATTGTGTTACAACATCTGTTTTTCAGTCAGTTCCTGCTAATATCCAGTTTTCCAACTGAGTTGATTCAAGCACTAAAGAGGTCAAACTCATTCAGTGGTCATCTGCATTAATGCAGTCCCAAATTCAAGCTTTTTACCTTGTCTACCAATCAAAAAAAGAGAGCCCAGTTTGCTTTTGGCTACCTCTCATAAGAAAATGCCAGACTGGTATCCATGCATCACTAAAAAGTGAAATATGTTTAGTTTTAAAAATGTATTTATTCCTCCTCAAAATGTGTTTTGCTGATCAAAACATATAAACCTCATCAAAATTTATAGGCTTACAAGGAAAACTAACTCCAAGATATTGCTATGCTCTTGCACATAAACAGACTGCTGGCAGCTAATCTCTCTGATTATGCAAAGATGGAATTATAGTATGAATTACTGATGGGCTCGTAGGCTTGGATTCCCCACTTCAAAAAGGCTGAATTCTTTTATGTTCTGTGACAAATGACCTACCTAGCTGTTTGGCCACACAGTGGAACAAGCACAGAAGCTGATGGGACTGTTCATACTGGTGAAACTAGATTGCAAAAAAACCCTCTTATCTACTCTGAGTGCTAGCAGATTGTCTCAATATAATTAATGTTATTTCCTTTGTCTCAGCTTTATACTTTGTGTTCATTCATCACAGCCTTAGAATGTGAGAGGAAGGAAGAAAAAGAAGATGATGCTTTGGTGGGGATCCTGCCAAATCTTCACAAAACACATGCACAAAAATATTGATAGAAAGGTGCAATTACAACTATGGTCAGTGACATTTAATGAAATTGAGAATGTCCTTCTTCAGCCTCATAAGCTCATATATTTTTAAACTATAAGCAAGGCTATGTAAGAGCTACATAAAAAATATTCCTTGGAATTGAAGAAATGTGTGTACAGACCAAATTTTCAAGGTCTCATACGTCTTACAGATGTCCATGGGGTATTAAATAAGGATACCATTCAATATGCAAAAGAGATGAGCAAGTACTCACAAGCACCCAAGTACTACTTCTGCTAATGACATGGTAGTGTTGGTGTTTTCCTCTTACAGTGGCACCTCATTTTCTTCTTTCAGAAGGGAATTAATTTCCCTCTTCTTATTCTATACTAACCTACTTATGTAAATAAAAACTAAAAAAAACCATCCAAAATTTCCAAAGAACCCAAGGCTCCCATGCATTCATTGATCATTTTCTGCCACTTAAACAACGATTGCAGTTGATCAAGGAGGAATTTTAGATAGCCTTAGAGGAAAAATACAGAAAATAAAGCCAACAGCATGTCAAATATTGAAAACTTCATGAATAGGCTATGGCAGTTATAAATTTACTTGTATGATCCAAGTCCTTTTTTTCTATTATCTTCTTCAAGAGCAAGGATCTGGAGAGGGAAGGGAGATCCCCAGGAAAATAGCAAATTTTTTAGAAGTTGTATAAAAATCTGCATGCAAGAGGTGTCAAAGCTACAATTGCAAAGGATAATTCTACTTTTTTTCAGAGCTGTCTTTGCAAACAGACTATCTCTTTCCTAAAATAGCATTTTTGTACAGAATCTTCTTGAGTGAAGAAATTAACTCTACACTCAAGTTGACTTCTGCTCAGCTGTCACCCTCATCCCCCTACTGTTGGCATGAGGTGTGGTACACCAGCCTTCAGCATTTCTCTTGAGCTCTTGAGCAACTGGCTTATCTCTATTAGCACTGAAGGCTGTTGTCACAGAGAAGACTGTACTTATGTAGGTTTGCAAATATGGGTTTATTGAGTTTGACTGGGACGGAATTAATTTTCCCTGTAGCAGCCCTCATAGTGCTGTGCTTTGTATTGGTAGCTAGAAAGGTGTTGATAACACATCAATGTTTTGGCTACTGCTGAGAACTGCTCACACAGCATCAAGGTTGTCTATTCAACATTCCCCCTTCCACCTTGCCCAATGTCCAGTACGCTGGAGGCAGGTGAGATCTTGGGAGGGGACATAGCCAGGACAACTGACGCAAACTGATCAAAGAGATATTCCTTTTCATATGGTGTCCGCTGAGCAATAAAAGCTAGGAGAAAGGAGAAGGAGAGGGGAGTATTCATTATTAAAACATTTATCTTCTGGTATAACCACTACGCGTACTGAAGCCCTGCTTCCTGAGAAGTGGCTGGACTTCACTTGCTGATGGGATGTAGAGAGTAAATCTTTTGTTTTCCTTTGCTTCCACGCATGGACTTTGCTTTTGTTTTTATTAAACTGCCTTTATCTTGACCCATGAATTCTTTTCCATCTTATTTTCTCCTCCCTTGTCCTGCTGAGGAGGGGGAGTGAGGGAGCAGCTTGATGGGCACCTGGCGTCCAGCCAAGGTCAGCCCGCTGCAGTGGGATTGCCATTGCTTTAGCAGGCTACAGATTGTACTAACTCTGTAAGGCCTCATGACCGGGTTTTTTCAGATTTGTTTTTTCCGGGCTTATTGTGGGCTTTCCTGGCAGCATGATTAGTTGTGACAGTCACGTGAGTAGCCATGTGAGTTATTACTTATTTTGTTTTCGCTTTATTTATCTTTGGACAATGTTGTATAATAGGTGCGACATCTAGTGTTACAAAAACTTTGAGTAATTTCTGTTAAGGAGCAAGTATTGATAAAGGGTATTCTATGTAGATTCTATTACCCTAAAATAATGATTAGATGTAGAGGAGTAAAAGCACAGGATGATAGCAGAAGCCTTGGAAGTATGAGCACAGGACAACATCAAAGGCCTCAGGGCTAAGGAGAGGTTAGCTGTCAGTTAATGATCATTAAAGGAATGCAACCTTGTGAGCTGCATGTAACTTGTTTGAGGGGTTAAAAAAGAGAGCAAAGAAGAGGTACTCAGATTATGTAGACCACAACAAATATAGTGAATGTGGATGTAGTGTGGAATTACAGAGCAATGAAGAAAGAACAAGGTGTTCTCAATGTGTCAAAATAGCCCCCAGGAGTGAGGAAGCAGAAACCCTGACTACTAACATCATACAGCTCCTGATGAAGGAGGTGGGATGCTTACAACTTGCTATAGCACCCTCAGAAAAGCATTGGTTATGTAAGCAAAAAACCCTAGAAAATCTGTTATATAAAAATTTCTGTATAACAAAGCTAAGGGTATTAACAATGACTTCTCTTTTTTTTTCTGGATTAATTGGATAATTTATACTAAAACTGTTACTATCATTATCCTAGGACTAATAATAATAACTATTGTGTTTTGAACAGATTTACATTTTAATTAGACTACCAATAACTTCTTAGCTTCACATAAAAGATGTGCTGCTTTGGCCCACAAAGACTATACTGGTTGTGGCATACATCTGCTTTTTGATTGGCACAAAGGAAGGTCATGCTCCCATTGTGGAATTTCATGAGCTAAGAAAAGATACTTTCTGCTCTTTCAAACTGCAAGTTTTCAGCAGTCTGTTCAGCCAAGAGAAGTATCAAAGCTTTAAAGAAAAACTGCCCACAGAAACCATTAAAATGTTGAGCGAAGCAACTACATATGGGTCATTCCAACCCATATAGTTCTTTTTAATGGTTAGTCTAGCCTTTCAATAAAGTTATTTTTAAAGCTTAAAGCCCACGATCCTCTGAAAGTGAAACTTAAATAATGGTAGTGAAACCATATTCATTCCCACTATTATCTCTCCAAAATACATTTTTGGAATACTAGCTCAACTCAGTTTGTAGCTCTTTCTTTGAGTCAGTTGGACTTCCTAAATTCTTGAGGAAAGAGTGTTAGCTTTTTAAGATGATAGCTGGGAATGATCAGTCCAAGGAATTTTAGATAATATTAAACTAACTTTGCTTCTATTCCTCAACATTCCAGTTATAAAATTGATTCCTAAATGGAAAATACCTGGATTATTTTCTGACTGAAAATAAATAGAAGTATCATAAATAAACTGCTGGAAGCAAATTTGTTGGCTTTGTATAGCAGACTTTAATTTTCTCCATCACTTTTACAGAAAGTAATTGCATTTGCATGTATATATACAGCACATTTTGTGAATAGTGAGGTCATATACCTTTGTTTCCTTCATTTGATTAATTGCTTTAGTGGCATGTCTTTGGCTAGCAAGTCTTATGAACGTCATCTTATGCATTATTTGTAAGTAAAATGGATTCACTTCGTAATACAAAAAAACAAACAAAAAAGACAGAAGAATGAGATATGGAAGTGATAGGTGATATGTCCAAGGTCAGAGAAAATGTGTTACACAGCCATAAGGTGAATACTGATCTCTTAATCCCATGCCTTAGACACAATCCCATCCAATCATATTTCTTCAGAGACTTTCAGAAAATCAGATTCGAATACAATAAATTCCTGTTATGTAATGCATTCTTTGCACATGTATGCATATTTTTTTCTTTGGCAGGTGATTTCTTATCTATTCAGGTATTAATTCAAAAAACATTTTAGCCCAGAAATAAAATTACTTGTAGCTATATATAATACAAATTCAAATCTTAAGTGAAAACACAGATAATTTTGTGATCAAGCTTTACCTGATATTACATGAAAATGTGGAAATGAATTGCATATAATTCAAAAGCATGTTATAGTCAATTACATTAATTTCATAAATAATAAAATCCAACACTGAGTTGGTTGTTTTCTGTAAGATTGGGGTGTTTTGTTTGTTTGGGGTTTTTTCAGCTGATCTAGAATTCTCAGCAAATACCAAGACCTGTATCCAATGTTTTGTCAATAATTATCTGAGGACAGAATTTTTGAAAAGGTGTAAGGAAATAAGAAATTAAGATTGTACGTGGGAAACTGCATTGTACCTCTTTTTTTCTTATTCCCCTTAAAAAATATCAACCCAAAGCACCAATTCACAATTAAACTCAGGCATATTCTGTATGTTTTTAGTTTGTAATGTGAATATTTCACTAAGGTACCATAAATATTAGCCACGATTCACTGACATTAAACAAAAGCATAGTACTATCAATGTTTAGCCAGTAAGTCTGTCAACAGAGCCCAAGAATTCTGATATTTACTCTTCAATCAGAAATAAGAAGACATAGATTGTATATAGTCCGTTAATTAATAATTTAAAAAAAAATTCATACGATCATATAGTTTTAAAACTTTTTATGTTTGCTGGTCATTAATTCAGAACAATAGGACAGGGAGAAATATAGAGTCCAGTATGGTGACATATTACCACCACTAGTATTCATCTGGGGAATCATGTAAGATGCAATGATAATGGCAAGCTGAGCTGTAACAGTGAGTTTAACTATGGAAAGCATACTAGAGTACATTGTGAAAGTATATGAGTACATTGACTTGATTATTTAGTACTAAGAAAATGACATTACTTATCAATCTCATGTAATTCAATTGTGCAGATGTGCTGAAATTAAACCTAATATTCAGCTAACTGTCTGCTTGACATCTTGCCTTTCTCAGACAGAAGCTATATGCTAAACACACATGAAAATAATTAATGGTGAAAGAAGTCTGCAAATGCAAATACTATCTCTGACATTGTTGATACTCTTTTAAGGGAATATATTCTTCCCTTAGGAATTCATTGCTTGGGGAAGGACACAAAGCTAACTCAGACACTTACTTAGTTAAATAAGAAATTATGTTAAGAAAGCAAATTAGGAGGAGAAGGTGCAGGATCTAGAGGCAATTCTAATCAGCAGCAAGTTTAGAGATTAAGTTACTTAAGATTTTCATCAGGTTTTCATAATAATGGCAAAGCTTATTGTTTAGTTTCTCCTGGATTCATTTTGGCTCTGAGATTCAGAGAGAAGAATTCAGAAAAATCTATTATTTTCAGCTGTCAAAAAAGCTGACTTCCTTTCCAGGGCAACACAAGAGTAGCTGCTTTGTTGTATGATTCTTTGTCTGTATTGTGTTATTGAAAATTATTTTATCCCGATCTGGAAGCCATATCTGGAAAAGTTTATTTTGTAACAAGCCTATCCTATTGTCTAACATTTGCAGAAAGAGAGTTCATGTGCTCAGCTGTACCTCCTATTTCTTTCACTGTAGCACCTATCTCCAGAAGAATGATAAAATTCTTCTGCATGGAATATGAGCAAAGCATAGTTTGTAAGACTCTGTGTGGAAAAGGACTACATTACATAGGTATCTTTCCTAAGGAAGCCTCCTCCATCTTTATGCCAACAAAAAACTGAACATTTGACTGATTCTCAAGAAGAATTTCTCTATGTTTATTCTATGAAGAAAGTGTTTGTCCATGTTTATTAATTTTGTTTATGGGACTTGGGATACGAGGTGGCAGTGCAGAAGGATAAAGATCTGCTCAGAGCAGATGGCATCACTTGTGCCCTCTAATTCCATGGAAGCCCTAGGAATATATATATAAACTGTGTAAGAATTTCAGTCAGAAAACAGTAACAATCATTTAAGTAAAAGTTTATGTAATAGTTCTTTATTTTTTTTCACAACTCTATCTGGAGACCCTAATCCCATATACTCACTCAACACTGAGATCAATACAATTTTTGCTTGAATAAGGAATGTAAAGTTTGGGGAGGAGATAGTATTCATAGATAGTAAGAGAACAGTTTCTTTGTACTGAACTGTGAATCACATAACAGAGTTGCTGAATAGAACACGTATTGCCTGAAGCTGAAGAGCTGATTATTTCTGGTTATAAATCAGATAATATTCAGCTGAGGATAACTTCAGATTTTAGAGATCAAAATGTCATTATGGGTTAAAGATAGGGGTTAAAGTATAATAAAGTAAGTATCCAAGCCAAGAAGAGACCGGATTTCTGCTCTTACTCCAATGATGTGGCTGTCTGGAAGAATTTAGTTTTTACACATCCTGATCCTGGCCTGAAAACATGTTATGTATTTGCTCCCCTCTTGCATTGAACAGAAGAGAAAAAATGATGGTGTTCATGCTTCAAATCAACCACATACACATATAAATGGAAAGAAACAGTCAAATGCCTGTGTTCCAGCTTGTTTAGGTTAAATAGCAATAGATTCGCAAGGGATTTGGAGAGGAAAGTTCCACTTCATATAAGCAACTTGTCTGTAGTATCTTTGTTTTGTTTGCTTTTAAGTCCACCCAGCATCCCTTGGAGCAGAATAGACTGGCAATATACAGCAACCACACGGTGATATGAGTGGTTTAAATGTTTTAAAAGCTGGCTGCCTATCTACAAATGAACTACTGCCTATTACCTAGATACTGACATTAATATTCCTTTCTACTTTCCTGTTGCTGAATTTTGCCTTCTCAAGGGCACCTGAGTTTTGGTCCCTATTGTCATCAGCATCCGCAGAGGGTAACAAAGTCTTTAAAAGAAAGAGAAATATCAGAAAGAGAAAATTTGCTGTTCTAACAGGATACTGCTCACTCCATCAAAGGCTATCTTTTATTTTATTTGATCACTTCTCAAGGCATATCAGAATATTTTGGCATAGAACGATAGTTCAAAACTGTTATTACTGAAATGTAGACATTAGTCTTTCCCAGGCCTATAATATTTTCCTGACTAGTTTCTTGCTATCATTTCTAAGCTACTGGACTATGTTGACTGAAGGCTTTGCAGCTGAACATGGCAGCTAGTTTTTTCTCCTAGTCTCTTTCCCTGCTTTAGGCACTAGGCAGGCAGAGCATAATTTGTGTACTTTCTTTTTCAGAATCATGTCACAGAACTGTGAAATAACCACCTGTCTCTTGAATCAACCATCTACTTCCTGGCACCTCTTCCATTTTTAAGACTTTCTTTTTTATATTCCAAAGTTCACATCTGCTCGTGCCACTGTCTGAAATGTTACATTGGTGCTTTTATCATGCATTAAAAAAAAAATAGGCTACTATCTTCTATATGTTATTCTAGCTAGTAAAGCAAATGTCTTCTCTTAAAAGCATAGAATAACAGAATAATATCACACCTATGGCTGTAGGGTTGAACCTTTTGATAGGTGATTATTTTTTACTTTCTGATATTATTTCTTTTTTCAAAGAGTAATTCTAAGCAGTCCACAAAAATATGTCTGCAAATGTGTGCTTAAGCTGCTGTAGACCACAGCTCAAACTACTACAGACTACAGATCATGCAGAGCTGATCCATCTGCATCCCATGCCATATGCCAGTTCCTCTACTTAGTATGTGCTAGGGAACAGAACTATTAGAGATTAAGTCCTCAGTAAGCATTTATCGGATTATGGTGTGACCATAATGCAGTATGTGCAATGAAAAGAAACTCGCTTACAGGGACTACACTTTCTTTGTATCTATATGGTGATAAACAAGGACACAAAAATGCAGTGGTCCTAGATGATACAGATGTGAGTTTATGTCTGCAAATGTATGTTCATCATAAATGAAGAGCTGCAGGCACCTGA
The DNA here is from genome assembly GCA_028565335.1 of Limnodromus scolopaceus. Classification (NCBI taxonomy): domain Eukaryota; kingdom Metazoa; phylum Chordata; class Aves; order Charadriiformes; family Scolopacidae; genus Limnodromus; species Limnodromus scolopaceus. The sequence continues at coordinate 173,409,441 of JAOXNO010000001.1, forward strand.
ACCATCAATTTTTCTCTCCTCACATCAGTGTATGTGTTTAGGCTTATGTGGCTAACTTCATGATAAAATTTCAGTAATCAGAACTATGGGGTTTATTCACACTAAACTACTGTAATCATTTAACCAGATCGTTGTCATACACCTCATCTAACTTTAACTTCACACTGTTTAGACTGAGTCAGCGTTGTATCATTCTCCTACAAGTGTTTATGTCTGAACTAGTCATCCTACACTCACATTATAGTTGAAATAGAAAAATATAAAATATATCCTTAAAATGATTTTGTTTCTTTATTGACTACAAAGAGAGCTTAGGATGACTAGCTCAGGTATGGTTATCTATGTTCAATAAAATGAAACCCATTCTATGTGCCTAAACTAGCAGCCCTATATCCACTGACTACCTATAGAGAGTGCTATGACAAGAGCTTGGTTTCACACAGTACAAATAAGAACCAAAACCTGACCAGGATGTTCTGAACCATGTCATTCTCACTTTGGAGAAAGCCTCATAAAGTGTATCATCTCAGGTATCTCAAGTTGGATGCTAAAGGCAGACAGTGTAAGTGCCTACCGTACCCTCCCAGCAAATCAGGGAGGAACAGCTAATTTAATCTATCATTGATTTAGAGCAACTTTTAGGAGTATGAGTCCCATAGAAATTATCACTCATACAAGGTCATGAAATCATGGAACTGGTGGCTGGAAAAGACCTCTGTAATTCACCCCTGTACTTGAAGCAAGACTATCACCAACAGTAGATCAAGCCTTGATTTGTTTATGTAAAAGTCCTAAAATCCTCCAGAGATGGAGATTGTTGGAAGTCTATTCTTGTGTTATACCACTTTTGTAGTCACTATATTTATTCTTAATGTTCTACAATCAATTTGCAGTATTTGAAAATGAGAAATACAGGATATGAGTTGCTCATATAAATAGGGAAAAAATCGTTAAATCAGTCAAGACAGTAAAACCATGACAACCACATCGGTAATTTAGAACACCTCTGCTTTAATAAAACAAAGTGATTATAACTATGTAGATAAGAAATACATTTATTTACAGCATACATGCTTCACAAAGCATTGAAATATCCTTCAAATTCTAATGCTAGTGCAAGATATTGTTCCCTGTACTTCTATTCCATTTTCAAGTATTTGACCATTAGTTGTTGTTGTTCTTAAGGAACTAATGCCTCAGTTTAGTAAGCTTCAACAATGGCATGTTTTTCTGACGTTCAAACTGGTTTTTTTTCTTCCCTGTTACTTATTTACATCATGCTGCTGAACCCCTGCATTTCACATTTATCGTATCTTTTGTTTCTCTTCCACAGTCTTTTCTTAATTTTGGATGTTGCAATTGCTCAAATTCCACAATGATAAGCCTAGCGTAAAACCCGATTAGACTAGATTTTTCTTAACAGTAATCAGGAGTACAGTTTTCACATAGTTTCACAATAGGGAATATTTTGTTTATTTATTTAGTTATTTATTTGAACTAAACAGCATTTGGGGTTTGGAAGGACCCAAAAGCAAATGGCTAAATGCTTGGGCATTTTGGCTTTAACTTATAACACTTAAATAAATTTGTCTTCTCTTTGCAGAAACTTAAAACAGCCCTAAGCATGCCATTCTAGGAAGTAATATGTAGTACAGTTTTATAGCCATGTGGACTAAGGATATATCATAAGTAAGTCAGAAGCAGCAGCTGTTCCCTTTCCTAGCCAAGCCATTTAAGCAGTGTTTGCTCATCAGTTCATTTTTTTTCTTAGCATGATCCAAACACAGTGACAGAAAACAATAAGTGTCTTGGCTGACAAAAAGCCTAGGTTTAGATCTAACCACACTCTTCTGCCAAAATTAAATGTTTATACCAAGTTTTGCTTTTGGCTTTTCTTCTCAAGAACAGTTCAGAGACTCCAGTTAAAAACAAAAGTACCTACAGGGGTCTTATCCGAATTAAGAAAACTGTAGATTTTTAAGTAACATTACCTTTCACTGAATTTTCACTGAATTTCACTGAATTTTTTAGAGTTGGAAGGGACCATAGAGATCATCTAGTCCAACTC
>JAOXNO010000001.1:173412825-173447878 GCA_028565335.1 Limnodromus scolopaceus
GGGCTCCCCAGTTCAAGAGGGACAGGGAACTACTGGAGAGAGTCCAACATAGGGCAACCAAGATGATTAAGGGATTATAGCACCTCCCATACGAGGAAATGCTCAAAGAGCTGGGGCTCTTTAGCCTTGAGAAGACTGAGGGGAGACCTTATCTTTGTTTACAAGTTCCTGAAGGGTGAGTTGAAGGATGATGGAGCCGCACTCTTTTCAGTGGTTTTCAGCGATAGGATGAGGGGCAATGGGCATAAGCTGGAACATAGGTAGTTCCACTCAAATATGAGGAAAAACTTCTTTACAGTGAGAGTGACAGAGCACTGGAACAGGCTGCTGAGAGAGGTTGTGGAGTCCCCTTCTCTGGAGATTTTCAAGACCCGCTTCGATGCAGTCCTGAGTAATGTGTTCTAGGAAATCTTGATTTAGGACTAGATGATCTCTAGAGGTCCCTTCCAACTCTGTCAAATCCGTGAATCCGTGATTTCACACAGTAGTTCCCACTTTCAGTAGAGTGGCAGTTGAACTGTGTTTTCTCTTTAGAAAAAGGCACTCTAAGCTTTTTTCAGGCACCAAATAATCCCCATGATTACATTTTAATAGGAGCCAAATAACAAATTATACATTTCCACTTAAAAAAAAATAAAAAAAAAGGAAAGAGGGAAATAATTTATCGGCTCTGCCACTGAAAGAATTACTAACTGGACTCTGAAATTTGGAAGCAGTAGATCTTTCATTCAATTCTTTAGGAAATTCTAGGAAACTTATTCTGATTTCACAGAAGTATACAATTTTTAAATGCATGCAATACCCTCATTCTAGCTTCTGTTCCCCCCATGTAAAGCATAAAGTAAATCAGTAAAGTGCTACTTCAAGGCAATAATATGCAGAGTAACATGTGCATAGAGCTAGAGAGCATAACAGTTCAAGGGAAAACTGTTTCACATCAGTTTTGGAAATAGAAAATATAACTTAGATTTTTGTGTTTGTGTCAAAATGTAGACGTAATTCTTATCTCAACTACTGAAAATGAAGTAGAAACAACAAGTTGAAGATGCTTTATGAATGCTGATTCCCCTGAGGACAATTACCCAGTATTAGAGACCCTACTAGAGAATCAGCTTATTAGGCATTAGTGTCTATATACCTGCATTAAAGGCGAGTTGAGAGGAATTACGCTATGGCTGAAGCTCACCATTGTGTGTTTTTTACTGCTTGTTAGCAGTCCCTAGATATTATCACCAGCTTCTACAACTTAGAGAATTGTCATGTCTACTGCAGAGTCCAAGGAGCAGTCCTTGGAAGTTATGGGATGAAAAGCATGCGATAAATTGTGACTAAATAATTCACTGCATATTAAGTATACTGGGTAGAACAATAGTGAACGGATGCTAGCAACAATGGGCTAAATAAATATTTGAACCTACAAAGACCTGCATTTACTCTGGTGAGTAGTACGTGAGGGGGAACATGGGAGTAAGTATTTCTTCTCTATAACAAATGCATTCAGAATCAGGCTATGAGTTTTGTAGCTAATGGACATAGCTTCTAAAAGGCACCTAATAAAACTAGCAGTGCTCAGACATATGCCACTAAATTAGCTTAGTTAACTGGCTCACTCTCTCAATTAGATTGAAAGAAATCCATACTTCTAGAAAGGAAATATATAGTAGAGATGCTGATTAAAATCCCATTCCACAAAGCATTTAATCAAGTGATTAGTCAGAAACACCTGCTTAATTTCTACTTAAGGAAACTTTTGTATGTGTTCTTGGGCTTTCCTGAACAGTTGGTGGGTGATATTATTAAAATATGTATCACAGACCAAAAAAAAGAAAATATAAAAGGTCTGATTTAAAAGACACTTATTCTTGCATGTATTTTAGTTTAATTATGGAAGACTGGGAAAAAAAAAATAAAAGATCACAGGTATCCAGGACACCAGTACCAGAAAAATACAGATGTTATTCTAAGATACTGCTTTGAGTTATAATTGTTAAAGATTACAGACACTTATTATGCATTAGGGGTATTCACAAAACCTTGTGTTTTTCACTCCCTGTCTGTATAGTGCTCAGACAGACAGGCTTAACATTGTTTCACTGTCATTCTTGTCATGAATTTATTATTCATTTGTTCTATGGCGATCATTAGCTAAGATTAACAAGCAATATCAAAGCATTTTAAAAAGAGATAAACTGTGACTGGTGATCCAATCACTAGAAATAATTGTCAAGAAACAATTATAAAGAATCATATAATCCAGGGAATAACTCCACATACCATGGATGGATAGACAAAACTATTAGAATACATTAAAATAGGATACCTGGTTTCTATATGAAACAAATATTAATGGAATTTTGGAGACAGCACCAATGTAAGTGACTTTAAGGAATGGAAGTCATCCTTTCCTCAGCAACTCTTATGTTCCGTGATGTTTTTTCCTTTTTTTTTTTTTAATTTCACTTGCTTTGTGACGTGATTTCTGTGTATGAAGAAGGATGGTAGTCTGTGTACACTTGCCCAGACGGGGCAATGTTACTTAGAAGTCTTTTAAGAGCTATTACCGGTAAAGGAAAAGGTTACTACACCTCTTAATGTGCAGAGCATGAAGGCATTTAACATGAAACAGATGAGACAGAGTTTTTTTAAGCTGTTTTTGCCTCAAGCTTCTCTGTGAGAAGAAGATACAGAGCTAAAAAGATCTGTGGCTTTATTTATAACCCTACTTAAATCACAAAAATAACTCTCCAATTTTTCATAAGCGATCTCATAAAAATATTGCTCCAGAAATCTGTTTTTTGTTTTCTTTCAATTAAGAGATTTACATCTAATTGAAACCAGTGTAGCATGATATACCAGGAACCTATATCTTAATAAAGATGCTATTTTTGATATTGGGGGGGGGGGGGGGAGTGTGTATAAAATATAAACATATTAGAATGTATACAATATATATTTCCTATACATAGAAAAAATATTTTTTGTAAAATACATGGTCTGATATTAATCTTAAGTCAAACATATATAGGCCAGGTCCATGGAACAAATAAAATATTTACCCAGATAGATGGCAAAATACTTTCCCATTAAATGAAAAATGAGGGAATGTGTTGTATAGAAAGAATGCAGGAAGTGAGGAGAAGAAATGAAAGAGTAGATAGAATGTGTTATTATGGAGATGACTATCACAGGGAAATGATAATTTCTTGAATGCACAGACAGCAACAGATAGAATAATATAAACACGTATTAGGAGAGGAAAAAGCCATAAAGAACCTGTTTATTCCATAACCAGATCATCACTATGTAAAAGTTGGCTACCTGGATTCCAGTGCTGTCTCCAGAAGCATTTGTGGAAGCGTCTTTAGAGAACTCGGTATTGTCCTGAATGGAGCACAGCTCTTCATGGAAGCTCTTATTTTCCTGACAAAAGAATAAAACAAAGTATGCAATGGAGAGGGGCCTGTCAAACAGGCAAGAATAATGGAGGTATGTGTAAAACTAAAAGAAAATCATGGAAACTAGAAAAATTTTCTAGTTTAATGTGGTACCCAAGGTAGTTAATTTTCACTGCTGTTCTGTTCAGGAGAAAAATATTTTAATCTCCTCCACAAATTCAAGAGATAAAAATTCTGGAATCTCAACCCTGTATCTTACCTAAATTTCATTACTGAGTTCCAAGTTGCATTTAAAAGACTCCCATATGTTTCCATTGAAAACATAATATTCTCCGATTTGTGAATGCTGAATCTACTATTTTAGCTACTCCTGATTAGAAGTTAGCTACCCTCTTAGCTAATCTTGACTAGAAACTAGAGGACAGAAGTTTCTGTGCTATTTCCATGAACCCAACACCAAAGACTCATTATCATATTTTATCTCATTTATAGCATCATCTTATCTTTTTCTCCCATCAGTTTTTCACTGTCAGGCCTAGACTTCATGCCTAGGAGGAAGACTTCAGTGTAATGCTGACTAGGTGGATGGTAGATGGCAAATAACCTCCATACATTCATCTGGAATTCCGTGAATATGTTGAAAGTAATGAGAAATTGAGAACAGGAAGCAAGTTCACAAACTAAGCTCTTACCATTCCACTGGCTTTATTTGTTTAAACCACTCCAAGCAGCATTCTCTAGGACAATGCCTGAACAAAAGTCTGAATGACTATTCTGGGCACCACCCCAAAACCAGAATTGATCTGCACAGTTTGGCTACTTTCAGTCTGAACAGTCCTTTACCATCTGGGGCTTCTCACCCTCAAGGATCACTGTGTTCTCTCATGCAACTTCTAGGGTTTGAAACAGTATTGTGCAATAGAAACACTCGTCTGGTTGGCTGAAGTTCAACCACCAAATTGTTTCAGACACATTCAGCTGAAAAAGCACAGAAATTGATAACTATATGATAGGGCCAAGAAGCTATAGCATGTGGCCCAGAGGGCTGAGTGCTATGTAGCATGGATGCAGCTGCTGTCCTGTAGTAGTCAGCCTTAGGCACCATAGGTATCAGGCAGTGTCCACCAGGTGCCCTTGGAGAGAAAGGAACATAATCAGCCCATATTTTTCTTTAATTATCAGTATAGTCATAGTCCATGCGCAAACAAGTGCATCTTACATTTGTGAAATCTATCAAATGAATTACCAATGGATTTCTCAGAATTAATGGGACAATGAGCAACAGTGCAAAAATCTAGGGCTGAAGACAATCCAGAAAGAAGAAAAGCAGAAGATTCAAATGCCATTACTACGTCAACTCCAATAACCTGAATGTGCCTGGGATAGTTCTGTGGCACAGAGGCCAAGCAGTGTGAAATGGCCTGCAACCTGTTACACACTTTTTACCTCACCAGAAAGGATGGTAACATGTAAACTACCTGTTGAGAAAGCTCTGTGGCCTGTGCCAACCCATGGTAGGTGCTGAGGAAATTCTTAGCACAGGACTAGTCTTCTGGTTTCAAGCATAGGTTATTGATAGCTAGATTCTGGAAGGATCACGTACCGCTTACACCAAGCACAAGAATGATTTATCCCGGAGAGCAGGAACTAAAGCAAGAGCAGACAAGGAGATCCTGACAAAACTCAAAGGCAGAAATGAAACATACAGGATGTGGAAGCAGAGACAAGCGACCTGGGGGGAATATAGTGGCACTGTCCAAGCATGCAGGAATGCAGATAGGAAAGCCAAAACACACCTGAAGTTGAATCTGGCAAGGGATATGAAGGGCAACAAAAAGGGCCTTTACAGATATATCAGCAGCAAAAGGAAGATTAGTGAAAATGTGGATCCTCGGATGAATTGGCTAGGAGGTGCGGTGTCAAAGAATATGTAAAGAGTTGAGGTAGTCGATGCCATCCTTGCCTCAGCCTTTGGTGGCGTGACTATCCTTCATGAATCCCAGACCCCTGTGACCACTGGGAAACACCTTGATGGAGGAGGATCAGATTAGGGAACATTTAAACAAATTAGACACAAAAAAGTCCGATGCGTAATAGAAGTGTCTGCTCCTTCAGGGTATCTAGTCAAGGACCATTTTCACTGGGAAAAAAAAAAAAGAAAAAGAGATAATAAGAAAAAGAGGAACCCATAAACAAGAACATACAGGGACACAAAGCTAACTGACAGAGGGGGGACAGTGATGAGAACCAAACCTAGTCCGTTGCAGTAACTGATGAGGTCATGTGGGATGGTGAGAATTTTTATTCCAGTGAGGTTATCTGATCAGGCATCTTGTCAATTGGGAAACCAAGGGAAAACAGAGAAAGCAGAAACAAAATATACCAAACACAGACCTGACAAAATTCACATGGAGACAATGAGGCAAACCTTGCCAGTCACACCCGTTGATAGACTATCCAGAAACTACAGCCACTTTCAGGAAGATCAACCTTGACTTTGCAACTGATAAGACTGTAATCACGGGAGACCTTGACAAAGACAGATGAAGGCATTGACAAAGCTGTACAGACCCATGGTGGGATGTGCAGTGAAAGGGATGGTGGGGAGGATCTAAAGGCCGGGAGGTGGGGTTAGACAGAAATTGTTATAAAAGGAGCTGGTTGTGTGTAAAATGAGCCTTGTGTGCAGTCACCATAGTCTGTCCTATTTTACTAAATCCTTTCTGAAAGATCTCTTTGCATAATCCTGCTCCCTGTCCCATGTGTCTCAATGCTGCAAGGGCCCAGTGCCATCTACTGGGGAGGCTGCTGTGAGGGGACTGGGTGCCACCTCCAGGAATCAGATTGGGGGTGGTGCCCAATCCTGGCCTGGGGTGTTAGCTACTGGATCTGGTGGGGTCTTTAACCTCCAGCCACTGGGGTGGGAATGGTGTGTGCCCTGAAAAAACAGCTACAGGTGTGAGTGAGGGGCTCAGCACCAGCGGCTGGAGCAGGACCATGGGTCACAGCCCATGGGCTGGGTGCTGGCTGCTGGGGGAGAGTGTCTGTACCTACCCCAAACCAGGTGTGTGTGGGGTGTGCATGTGGAGCTTCTGACAAACTCCAAGTTGAACCAGCCAGCCAGTACAAGGCCTCAGGTCTGGGCAGGGGTATAGGGCAGACTGAGGGTCTGTTCTGGTGTTTGGGTGGACCCATGAGTGTGGGGTGCCTGTGGGATGAGTGTGTGAGTGCTGCACGAATGCAGCAAGCACCCAGTTGGACCAGCCAGCATCTGGGATACATGCTCAGGTTCACTGCTGATTTAACCCACAAACTGGAAAGCAGCAGCTGTATCCAGCAGCTCCAGTGACCCTGCAGGAAGCAGTCCTGGGCTGGCCAGAGCTGCTGGAGAAGCCATGCTCCTAACATCCCTTATCACATGGGACCTGATGGGCTGGACCCATGGGTGCTGGGAGATATGGATGATGTCATTGTGAAGCCATTCTCAATTGTCTTTGCAATGTTATGGTGAACTCTGAGCACTGGAATAAAGCAAAGGACAAGAAGGAGGATCCAGAGAGCTACAGACTGGTCAAGCTCACCTTGATTTCTGTGAAAGTAATGGAGCAAATAATCACGGAAACCATCTTCAGACATATGAAGAAGGTGATGGGAGACGTCGACATCATTTTACGAAGTGAAATTATGCTTGACAATCCTGACTGCCTTCTCCAAAGAGATGACTGGCTTAGTAGGTGAGGAAAGAGCAGGGATTGTTGTCTGCCTTGAGTTTAGTATGGCTTTTGAGACTATCTGTCATAACATTCAAACTGAATGAAGTATGGATAGTGAGGTATGCTGACAATGGATTCATGTGCATGAACCAAAAGATTGTGGTCATCACTATGAAGTCATCTAGAGGCAAGTCATCGGTTGTGTACCCCAGCAGTTGACACTAGTGTCAATACCATTTGACGTGCCCGCTATTTTTTGGACGTGGTGCACTATCAGCAAGTTTGCAGATGTTCCAAAGCTGGGAGTAGTGGTTGATAAGCAGAGGGTTGTGCTGCCATTGAGTAGGACCTCAGCAGGCTGCAGAACTGGGCAGAATGGAGTTCAACAAAAAAAACCTCAAAGTCTGGAACCTGGGGATGAATAACCACACAGTAGCACATGCTGGGGACCAACCAACTGTAAAGTAGGTCTGCAGAGAAGGTCTTGGGAGTCCTGGTGGACAACAAACTGACCATGACCCAGCAACACACCTTGCAATAAAGAAGGCCAACAGCATTTTGGGCTTCATTAGGAGGAATATTGCCACTAGACTGAGGGAGGTGATACTTCCTCTCTGCTCAGCACTGGTGAGACAAATATGGAGTGCTATGTCCAGTTCTGGCCTCCTCAGTACAAGAAAGATACGGACTTACTTGGGCAAGTACAGCAAACAGCCACAAAAATGGGTCACAAAGATACTCCAGAGGGCTGGAGTATCAGCCTGGAAAAGAGAAGGCTCCTGGGGGGAGGAGGGCCCTATCAATGTGTATAAACACCTGATGGGGGTTGGGACTAAAGAAGATAGAGCCAAACTCACTTAGAGGAATGGAATAACAGGACAAGTTGTAACGGGTAAAAACTAAAATACAGGTAATTCCATTCAAATGTAAGAAAAATCTTTTTTTTTTCACTCTGGAGATGGTTGAGCACCAGAACAGACTGTCTAGACAAGTTGTGGATTCCCTCTCTTTGGAAATGTTCAAAATCTGATTGGTCATAGCACTGAGAAACTTACTCTAGCCGACCCTGCTCTGAGGAGGTGGTGGGACTAGATGATCTCAAGAGTCACCTTCCAACCTTACCCATTTTCTCATTCTGAAATGATGTGATTCCATGACTGCTTGTAAGTATTTCTTGAGTTGCTAGAATAGATAAAGCCAATATGACTGGCTATTCATAGAAGCTGATGATGCCCCTACATAAGAAGTCATTCCACAGTTAAAAAAATGATATTTAAAAATAGATAAATAAATTAGGAAATTACTCACTTAATGAAGATAAATCACTCTATTTTGACTTGCTACTAATTAAAGTGATAATGGATAAAAACAGTGCTCAACAAAAATGATAAATTCAGCATATTCAGTTCATGATTTTTAATTTTAAAAAAACCAAAACCTTAATCTAGCAAATAAGAAAGAAAACACGAAACCAACACCCAGTGATCCTATTATGATAATCCTTTTATTTACAGCATTTCTGGCTTTTGAATTAACTTCAGATTTTGCATATGTATTTTTCGATATATGATCTAACTAATTTTGAAAGTTATTTCTGTTCCATTTCTAGTTCATGCAAATCATACCCACCATATTTTAGGAATAATAACTTAAAAACTAGAGTAAAGTTTTCATTTAACTTTCAGAACATTCCACAAATCCTTTAAATCTCTATTCTACCCCTCAATCTATAAAAGTCTTTTCCTTGTCTTTTTTCTTGGAAAAAAAGAGAAGATGAGAATAGAGAACTAAAAGATTCATATCTGAAAAGACAGTAAAATCAAGCAACTTAATGTAGTCAGGGATAAAACGTCTCTTCCTGAGAAAAAATTGCAAGTGAAATTACAGGTGTAATGGTAACATCTTTCAATAAATGCATCAAGTTAGAGGTAGTTTTAGGTAATCAAAGAACAGCATGCACAATTTATAAAAGGAGATGATCTGGACAGTAACAAGCCATGCCTTAAAGGTATGCAAAGCTTTAAAAGGTATTTGGAAGGAAAGAATAATTAGAGACGGGAAGGAAAATGGTAAATGGGATAGACTGTAATAGGGATAGACCATGTGAGCAATATATCTTTCTTTGACACCTATTTTTTGGAGAAGGAAAATGTAGTATATGAAACATGTCTGGATTTCAATGAAGCAGATGACATGTTGCCACAGGAGAAATTACTCATTGAACTTGAGAAGACAGCAATTCATAGGTAGAATTGGAAAGTTAAGCATGAAGGTTACTATAAGAAAAACCTCATGGAACACTTTGAAAAATAAATTTATTTAGTATTTTTATTTTTTCTTTAATGATACCTGCTCAAGAAATCAGATCAGTGAACATTACTAGTATCACAAAGTTGGGAAACATTTTCTTTTCAAATACAGGCAGATTTGAGTATTGAACAGGAAGCATTAAACATCCTTAAGGATAAGAAAAAGAAGGGTGAAATAAGACAGAATAAGAATACAACAGGGCAGAACAGGAAAAGAGAGGAGAGGACAATAAAAATAGAGTAAAATTTCAGTCATGCATTTAGGGTTGACAGTATGATCATGTGCTAAGTGCTGAGGACATCTAATTTGAATATTAACAGAGGAAAAATAGTCAAGTGATTGGGAAAAAGCACTGCAGGCACAAAAAAGGCAAATATGATCTAGAAAGTATTCCAGTGAAGAGAGATAAGAAATATGGCATTCATTAACCTTTATGTAGAATTCCATACACAGTTTTGGTTACCTTTGCTTAAGAAAGATTAGCTCAGATTTCATGCTTGTAAAAGAATGTTTATCAAGAAGACTTTGGGGATGGTAATACATCTTACTACCTTATGAGTAGCAGACAAAAGAGCATGGCTTGCTTATTACAGCAAAATGAACAACAAAAGAGAGTATGCTTACCAGGTAAGGGAAGGAGCTATATTCATACAAGATGTCCAGAAAGTCAAGAATACATTTCTTTCATTGTTAGAAAAATTGAAAGAATTTGAAGTGAGATTCAAAACCAGTTTTCAATTTGGGAGCAGAGTCTCAGCTTTTTTTAAACAATCTTGTAAACTTTGTAAAAGGGATTGGATCAGCTGGTTGCCTGTGAAGCAGTAGACTGGACTCAAAAATGCTGGAGGTATCTTCCAACTCTACATTTCTGTGACAGATAGGCATTATATACCTGATTATACAATCTGCAGCCCTGTTGTGGCATCAAATCTTCAGAGACAAGAAGCAAGACTAAAACTTTCTAAGCATAAGGAACGGAGCAAGGAGTTTGCTATGCCAATTTTACAGTCATGCATGTTGACAGAACTTAAAGCCCTGTTGACTGCTTACACATCAGAGACAACTCTGCTAGTTGGGTGGGGAAACACTAATACTGAGATCCTAAGATGACATTGGCTCAATGGCATAGGCAAAAAGCCTTGCAGAAAGAAGCAAGCTGGTATCCATTCTAATTTTCTTTGTATTTCCTGAAATCAGGGAGTTTCCTGCATAGTAAAAAGAAGAAAACTCTCACTTGCTGTCTTCTACGCAGTCAGGCAAATTTTTGTATTTAATATTTATAATGCTTCTTATTTGAAGTATGAGAATCTATTTATTGATACAGTGTCTCATGGTCCATAACCATTTCCAGAAACAGAAACTTCATAACCGAAATCTCCACTGTTGCTTGTGAAAGATTAATGGCAGTAAGTGAACACTGTAAGTAGCTTAGTAACTTAGCTACTCACTAGGTGAATAGCAGTGTGACTGCTATACATTAAGAAAGGACAAATAAATTTGTCAACTGTGGCTGACAGATATACTTGAACATATTGATCTAGCAGTTGTTCAGATTGAGGCATCTCTTGGAACCCTTTAAAACTAGGACATGGCTTGGGAGAAGCCAATGAAGCCCCACATCTGACCACAAAGTCAGAAGTAGACAGTGCAGCCTTGGTGTCACCAGTTCAGTGAGAGGGCTTTTCTGCCTATTGCTTAGAGACTGTGCATTTTTCAAGGAGGTTAGAAACTCCTCTGGCTGAGGGCATGAAACAACAGCCTTCCATGCACACAATTAAAATTATAATCACTAAATTAGTGAGTACAGAGTGTTTCCGCTTTTTTAATCAACTATTACTACTGAAGAAGGATCCTTGTTAGTGTTTGGAAAGAAGAGCTGACAGAAGAGCTTCTGGGATATTGATCCCCAAAAGACAGATGAATATTCTTGAAGTTCGTTACTTCCAAATTCTGTGTAATTTCACAATGATCATGCTGATTCTGCCAATATGATTAATATGAATAAATTTTAGAGGGCTGCATCTATACTAATAGCTCTTTATAGCCACTACAGGACTTCAACGTTTTTAGGGACTGACTCTTACTGTAGATGCCTGAAGCATATTAAATGAATCATGACACACAATTGCCTACTCTGTAAAATTGAAGTGCACTTCAAGCGCACAATCATAGAGTCATAGAGTAATTCAGATTGGAAGATACCTGTGGGGGTTATCTGGTTCAACATTGTTCAGGTTGCTCAGTTTGAACTGATTTTTTTATATCTCCACATGTGGAGACTCCAGAACTGCTCTGGACAACTAATTCCCGTGTTTTACTGTCCTCATGCTGAACACTGTTTTCCTAATACAGAATCAGGATTTCCATCTTTGTAAACTGTACTTGTGCCTTTCATCTGTCACTGCACATCCCAAAAGAGTCTGACTACATATTTTCCACATCCTCCCATAAAGTAGTAGAAGGCAACAGTAAGATACCCTCTGTCTTCCAGAATAAACTCAGTCCTCACCATCACTACTTCTACATAATATGCTCTAGGTCCCAATCGTGTTGGTGACCGTAAATTGGATTCACTCCAACACATCAATGTTTTCACTTTAGTATGCCCAAGATATGTGCATAGGACAGACAGATGTGATGAGACACCTATACAGACAGGCCTGTGCCTAAGTGTGAAATCCTAGGAAATAAAAAAATCACACATGAAGCACATGAATTGCACTACAAAAGTCAAATGTAATGAATTTCTCTGCTGGCGACTCATTTCTCACCAAGCTGGTTCATTTGATCATTTCCTGGGTTTTTAATGTGATGTTTTTTCCAGATTACATTCTGCATTTCATTTCATTAAGTTTAGGTATTGCAGTGTCTAACTTTTCAAAAATCGAAGTTCCTTTTTAACAATATGGTCAATGCTGTGGTCCACGAATCTTCAATATGAATGTCAAAACCAAAATGTTCAAATGAACTACATTTCATTTGTACACAGCATAAAGCATTCTTCATTTAACGTAGTCTAACAACCTCTGTTCCAGACATCCGAATTCTGTACCATTAAGAGGATGTGACTAGGAGGAAAGCCGGAGTCCTTTTCCCACACAGGAGGTCATTGGCCTTTTCTTAACACTAAGATGTCAGATAATTGTTCAGTGAAGTCCACTATCTTCTTGTAAACTGAATTGCTTCAGTGATGATACAGACTGCTTTCACCTAAAGTAATAACTAAAAAAAAAAATCAAAATAAACTAGTAAGAAACAGAACCAAATGGAAGTGCATGAGTGAAATATACCTCCAAGTAAAATATCTACTATTTTCCTCATATTTTAGTAAACTTAAGGCCAAATGCCAAGTTTTTCATTCAGATAATACTGCCACTGAGTTCAAAGAACTACTTAGATCTCTTTTCAGTCCCTATACTACCTCTTTGCTCGTTCACTGTGTTGGCACAAGTTGTCCCACCAAATAAATCCTTTGGATAGAAGACCTTGTAGTAATGCAGCACACCATTCATTAATAAACAGGGTTCTACAGAAGCTGAGTGGATTATAAATAAAGTATTTTATAATTGCTATAATCATAAATCAGAAATGTACTTTACCAATTACTCTTGCATTTTGTAATCAGACTGGTTGCTAGGCTTTTTTCCAAACCAACAGGTCATGCTATATAGTTTTCTCTCTGGTAATTTACAGAAATTCCATAACTGTAATTATTTTTTCCTTAATAAAATGTGTTTTAATATATTATTTCTGGTTCTTGAAGCATCTAACAAGATGCTTTGAAAAACAGTGCTGAAGTAGCTGTTATGGTATTAAATACTTACGAGTCAAAGGTGATTGAGTACAAATGAGTTCATCATAATAAAACTCAGCATCTGAAAAGAATCTTAACTGGTTTCCAAGGTACCTACAAATGTAACAAATTGTAAGACAGAGGTATTACAGTAATGTACATGTCTCTGTGCAAAAATGTGCTAGGAATCGATGATGAGATAGACTATAGCGATTTCTTTCTTCTTATTTCATTTTAAAAGTTTCAACAGTTTTTAAGTTTTCCCTCTCTGTTGGTCTGATCTTCAGGAAAAACTCAGCTAGGGCTAAAGGTAAAATGTAATTAAATTAGGAAAGTAAATTAATCTGGTATGTTGGTTAAATTTCTTTGCCTGTTCTCAATTATTTAATCAAAATGTACTGTAAGCAGAAATATGTATCTGGGGATAGGATTATCTGACATAAAGTAAAAGAATGACAGGATTTGCAGACTTTGTAAATTAAATTGTGTGATTCATGCCTTTTCTAAGGATCTGAACGACTTTCAAATGATGCAGGCACTTTATGCTTTCTAATCCTTCTCATGATATAAATGGGCAAAATATGCTGATGTCACTTTTTCTAATAACGTTTTCACACAAGCAACTTTGAAATACATGCACCAATCACTTTCTTTTTTTAATTGCATTGTAGACTTTTGAATAGGTTTGTGGTTTGTTGTTGTTTTGGTTTTTTTCACTTGATCAGACACTTGTAAAAGTATTTAAAATGACCTCTCTTCCATGTGGTACTAGACCTTGAAGACTTGGAACAATCCCCAGTTATTTCCACTAAAAGGTTTTCAGACATAAAAATAAATTTTATTAATTGGGTGTTTATTTGATAAGGATGCTCTTACAGGAACTGGAAGGAGGCACTGAAGTTAATCCATGTGCGATTTTATTAATTGAAATGTAATTTAGTTAGAGCAGATGAATATATTTGCATTTGTCAGCTTTTTCTCTAGTGCATGAGAAATGAACCTTAACTGAGAAAGAGTGCAGTATTTAGTCTTTAATTGGATGTGTGTTCTCGTGGACATTTTTCAAAGATAAAGGAGATGGAGATCGTCTGGTTGCGTGAGCAAAATACTGGCCTTTACCTTTAGTCTACAACATTCAGTGCTATGAGACCAGCAGCCAGTCTCTGAAAGACTGATGTTCAAGTCATACAACCACATCAGTCAGATCAGCTCAGAAGTGAGCTATTGTAGCAAGAATATGTTGCTATGTTTTCACCTATCTTCAAAACGTCCTTCCAGCAGAGTAAACCACTGTTGGGATGATCCGAGGTGAAGAAAAACAGAAGTAGAGTGTTTGCATTCTGACTCTGAGGAAAGTAAATTGTTAGTAGCTGCAGGGAATGAAATATTTTGTTTCCAAGGAACAGCATATATTTTCTGTTACACAAACACTCAGTGGGAGTAGGGGGAGGAAAAGACTGAAACAAAAGACATTGTTTATTATAAAGAAAAAGGGAAAAAGGTGATACAGAAGTGCATGTGTTATGTAAGATCAGAGTCACACTATAAGAACTCAGAACTTTCCTGTTCCTTTCATTTACAGATCTCCTTTCCCAAACCCTCCCTATAGCTCAGGATCAAATCCTGTAAGCTCAGGATCAGATTCTTTCAAAGTTCTGGCATCAAGCTCTGAACAACTTCAGCAGAGATAGGATTTTATGCAGGATTTATATGGGCAGAAAGACATTGAATGAACATATGACAATAATTCATCGATTTAATCAAGAACTGTATTTTATGAACCCAACAAATATTATGCTTAATGTTTGGTTTGTAGTATAGTTCTGAGTCCAAACGCAAACAGCATCCAAAAGCAAACTCCAGACTGCTTTTTTGTAGAGACTAAAGAGAACAGGGTATAATTGCTGAAACTCTAGAAATAAATGAAGTAATATGAAAAATATAAAAACAATTGTTGAGCAGAACGACTAACCTTCACCAAACCTGAAGCAAGTATTATTCCCTTTTACAGATATAAATATATTCCTTTTTACATAAGTAAATGTCTGCAGTATATTTCAGATCTGAATGCTTGTGTATGGTATGATTCAATGGGCTTCAATATGCTACCTCAATTATGAACATGCTGGTTTTATTTTTCTTCTTTTGACCTTGCAATAAGATACTGACAAGAAGAAAATAATTTTTCCTGTTTACTAAGTTTTAGCTGAGAAATAGGCCCATTTAAGAAGGCAAGTTTCTGTGACAGTGATGCATCATTGACTTACTGTAACCTTAGGCGTGCTGCTTCTGTCCTCAAGATCACCTTCCATAAACTGAGTGTACAGGGTGTTTAGGAGACTAGAGTTGCAGAAAGATAACTGCGAACAATTAATGCTTTTAATTTCTTTAGATATTTGCAGAGGTCTGAAAATCCCACTGTTGACATGGTTTTTACTGTTTTTAAGTCATAAAATGTCAGACAATCCCAATATCGATTTTCCCTAAAGCTCAGGATACTATTTCATTAAAGCTTTAAAGCTAAATTAGGTTTACATATAGACTTTATGATGAAGCAAAGAAAGAAAATAATTTTGAGGACAAAATCATTTGTTTATTCTAGGAAAGCCCTTTGTTTGGTGTTAGAATAAAAGAAATTTGTAGCTGTTTTAACTAGTTTACTAGTTAAACTTGTAAACTACTAGTTTACTACTTTCACTGAAGTGTTTTCCTATGTTTATTTAAATGTCTTTTAAAAAAATGTTTTCCTATTTTCTATTGCTATACAAATATCCCTAACAATAACAGAAGAAACATTTAACTACAATGAGGTAATTTTAAGAGTTAACCTTGAAGTAAGAGATGAGGCCTCCTTTTTGACGACAGAAAAAAATCTAAGAGGCAGCAGTTAAGACCACTTCAGCTTCCATTCAAACCAAAGCTGTTCAGAGGAGCTTCTTTCTCTACAAGTTTAGCTTTCATACTTTTATCCCATTGCTGATAATTAATAGGTGGACCCTTCCACAAGCATTTCCCCAAGAGGTTTTATTTCCCAGAAATGGTAATAAAAAAAGACTCCAGCACACCGTGAAATGAACAGGCATACATGGTTTTTGTCACTCAAGTCTTCATATGCAGCAAATGTATTACCATGTGCAGCTGTGTGGAATTGTAAGGAAACGGATATCTAGTCCCAGTGATTTCCAGAAAAGAATTCACGGAATATTTATTACATCCTTCTCATACCTGTAAGTGTGGAAAGTAAGCAACAGGGCTTCAGAGAATTACTGTGCACCCGTGACTTCAACACACAATGCTGCAATAAGACCTTAGCATCACAGCAAAACTACAGTGGTTTCAGGAAGGTGGGGAGAACAGGCAGCCCAGACAGATCCTGTGGATATACTCATAAGATTTATCCTAACTCATCTAGGAATTCTGTTCATGTCTGAGGGTGATCATCATAAGGGTCCTTTATAGAAAAGGAAGGGAACTAGGGTTCTTCAGAGGGTAAGAATTTGTACTTTACTTCCCCATTTCTGGTTCTGCGCCGAGGCACCAGACTAACCTGAAAACCATTTGTATTCCTTTCTCACTTTTGAAAATTGTAGTTTTCCAGCTTTTAGTCACAGTCCAACTGCATGTTCTCTTCTTGAACTACTTGCTTAAACTACCATGATTAGTTTCTAAGATAGAAAAATGAAAATTGTACTTGAGGTTCACCCTCAGCCATTGCAGTAGGTAACCCACATTAATCCGCTCTTTTCAGGTCTCCTCAGTTTGCCCACTCTGAAGTAAAAATACCTAAGATGCCTGTAACGGTTAGCTCTGTACATAGCTGAGAATATACAGTGCATATTTGTGGTTTATTCATCCTTTCATCCAAAAATACAGGTAAGTGAACGTGGCATTTACTCAAATTGTATCTCCTGAGAAAAAAAAAAATAGTGTAGCATGAAGGGCTACACATAGCTTGACTACGAGGATTTTATCAGTGTCAAAGGTCTTTCTGAAGTCCAGGAAGATGACATGCATTGCTCTCCCCTTGTCTATCAGGACAGTCATTCCCTCATAGAAATTTATCAAGCTCATTAAGCATGACTTCCCCTTGGTGAACCCATGCTGACTACTCCGGATGGTTTTCTTGTCCTTAATGTGCCTGACTGGTCTGTAGTTCCCTTGGTCCTCCTTCTTGCCCTTTTTGAGAATAGGAATTACTTCTCTCAGTCACCACGATGGATCGAAGATTATTGAGAGTGGACTCGCTATGACATCTGCTGGGTCCCTCAGCACTCATGAGTGCATCCCATCAGGGCCCATGGTCTTATGTGCGTCCAGTTTCTTAAGTATGGCCTGACCTGATTCTCTTCCACCAAGAAGATTCTCTTCCACCAAGCACCAATGGAAGATTCTCTTCCACCAAGCACCATCTTCCTTCATCCACATTTTCCCTCTTGAACCTGGGATCTCTGAAGGCCAATCTTGCTAGCAAAGGCTTAATCAAAGGCAGGATTCACTAGCTCAGCCTCCTCCATGTCCTGAGTAAGCAGGTTCCTCATCTTGTTGAGCAATGAGCCTACATTTTCCCTAGTTCTCTTTTTGTCACCTAGGTACTTATGTAAGCCCTTCTTGTCATCTCTGACATCCCTGGCCAGATTCAGTTCCATTTGGGCTTTAGCTTTCATAACCTCATCCTTGGATGCTCGGACAATGTTTTTGTATTCCTCTCAGGTTACCCATCTTTGCTTCTATCTTGTGTATGCATTCTTTTTGTGTTTGAGTTTGTCTAGTAGCTCTTTATTCATCCACACAGGCCTCCTGGCATTTTTGTCTGACTTCTTATTCATTGGGAAGGAGCTCTCTTGAAGGAGCTGATCCTGGAATATTAACCATCTTTCTTGAGGCTCCCTTTCCCTCCAGGACCTTATCCCACAGGACTCTTCCAAGATATGAAAGGCATGCTTTCAGAACAATACAGCTTTTTTATTTTTTATTTTTTTTGCTAGAGAAAGTAATTTCTATTCTCATTCTGTTTCTGTGTGTTACTCATTCATGTATTGGTAAATATTTGACCAAGGAAAAACTACCACAGAAATGTTCTAACTTTTCTCAAAGCAGAGGCTCTCTCTCTTCTTCCCATGCTATGTTCTTCCAAAACATCATCTTTGATTGAGTTCAAGTGCCACAGAGACTAAAATCCATTGGAATCAAGAGCATTGCCAAAACTGTACGTTAGACTATTGTAGCAGTCACCTGTGAAATAGAGTTGGGGAGCTGTCAAAAAATAGAGCTGCTCATAAAAGACAAACCCTTTTTCAGTGAGATAAATCTAGAAGTCTGAAACAGCATTGAGAATTACCAAAAAAAATTCTCCTGCATATGTGTTATCAAACAATTTTTTCAGGCTCAAGTGAGAAACAGTGAAAATACATTTAATCAGTGTAATTGATTACAAATTAAAGGCTGACAAAGTAGAGAAAGCAGCTGCACTGAATCTGTAAGATGGAAATAAAATGATGCCTACAGGTTACTGCATGCTTCATAAAAGTTATTTATAACACCCATTTCTCATTAAAGACAAACAACAACAGAAAAAGATAGCCTGAACTACCCTTATAATAAATTCAGATAAATTTGACTGTGCCAAAAAACAGGTTTACTGAGTACATTCATTGCATTTTTGGAGGGTGTGGGGATGTGGGATTTTAATTATTGTGCTGTAAGCTTTGAGAACATTAGCAAAAAAGCCACATATTTACTATAGTACAGTCATTTTGACAGTTGCGAGACTGCAAACCATACCAGAACACTGTTAATAATATAAGGTCAATGCTGATAATAATATAAGGCCTTATCTTTCAAAATTAGCTAGCAGAGACAAGTAACTTAGTACAATTCACCAACCTTGATAATCCAAATTTCAGCCACTTAAAATTTCCTCTTACCCAAAAAAAGACAAAGACAGTATCAAGCACCCTAAATTATAATGAACATTCCCTCAAACTACACAAAAGCTTGGTTATCTAAGCTGCCTTGCTGTCCCCTAGGATTTGGGGGGAAATTATATCACGTTGTAGTCTAGTGCTAGTTGCGTATTATTCTTCAGTATTTAAAACAGAAAAGGAAAATACAAAAGGGAAAAGAAAATACAAAAGGTAGAAGACAAGAGACTTCCCTCATTGTAGCAATTATGTTCTTTTAATTTTAAATTAAAACTATTGAGAAAAATAGCCGTTCCTTGTAACATATAAATTACTTGAACTTGTGTGATCCAACTCAACATGAATCTATAAATTATTGTTTTATATTGGTTTTGTTGCTGTTTGTTTGTGTGTATGTGTTTAAGATGTTAAAGGATAGACCTTAAAGAGCAATTCTGTATCTAAAATTCCACACAATTCCTTAGGTGACTTTTGGGGGACTGTCCCCTTGAGAGAAATGTGGGAGCTCAGGCTTTGTAACCAGTCCCTGAAAAGAGTTAAGGATTCACTAGAGGTCAAAATATACTAGGACATTGTGAGAAGGTTGATCCAAACTTGGTGAACTCTGAATTTACCTGGGAGCTCCCCTAAATGAAACACTGAGGAGAAATCCGGGTCTGAAATCCTGCCTCTTGCTTACAATGGCCAAAGAGTCTGTGTGACCTGTATCTGATCAGAGCTAAGAAAGCACTGTCCTTTCTTCCAAAGGACACTATTTCACTTCACTCTTTCCAAGTATGCCCATATCACGGGGTTGAGGCAAATATAGATCCTTGTGGTCAGTGTGCTCTCACAAGTAAGGAACTCAAGCTTAGTCTTTTCTGCTGCCTACAAAGACTACAGATCTTGTTTCCTACTTGCCAGCAGAGCATCTAAATTGCCAACCTAAAGCACTGTGTGTACAGGGACTGTCTCAACCTCTTTTACCACAGCCTTGGCCATGGGCAGAAAGGAACTCAAGGCACTGTGGGCCAGGAAGAGAGCAGAAGGAGGAATTAACCCACTAGTACTTTCTGGATGAGGAGTTTTCCTCATATGGAAGAGGAATTTCTAAGTGTATGCAGTTCATAAATCTTGGTATCATACACTGAATCATTCTGGGACACAGAGAAGAAAGAGGACCTGTATTATGGACACCAGGGCTCAGTTAAGGAGGTGTTTCCACAGTAAACCCAGCACGTCCTGACCAAAGCAGGCAAGGAGCCTGCTGTAGACTTTGGGCTGACAACTTCTACAGCACAGCCCACTGGTATGTTGGAGAACAAAGCTGCACCACCACAGCATGGAGACTCTGTGTAAAGCAAGCATTGGTTCTCTCTGGGGTTGCTCTTTCCTGTGCAAAGGGCTTCACAGTCTTCTACTGTGAGGACAGCAGAAGCAGTATTCTCAGCCTGTCCAGCAATAGCTTCTTTCCATGTCCTAGGAGAGCCTTTGTCTTTTTGCATAATTGTTCCCCGATAGGAGAAGAAACAGATGTTTCTCTGCAACTCTGGGTCACGAGACTGATTTTCTGGAAGAACTTTATGCATGATATTTCTTGGATGCTGCTTCATTATCACCTGGCCCAATAAAAATATCTTGCTTCTTCTTATGGTGAAAATGAAGTCAGATTCTCCCTGATTATTTTTCATAGTAAAATATATTCCAGTTGATGTGAATATACTTAGACAGGGAGGGACACTTTACTGGGACTTCTCACAAGATACCAATTTAATCTAATGGTAATGACTATTGCTTAATTGAGATAAGATTAGCATAAATTCCACCCAATAGGGATACAGTCAGCTGGTGCCGAAGGATTGCATGGTGCTCAATTAAGTGGCTAATCAGTGCAAATTTCCTAGTTTATGTCAATTAATAAAAATTAAGTATGTTAATAATAAGCTGCATAAGCAACCTGTTCCAGTGCTTCTCCACCCTTGTCATAAAAAATTTCTTCCCTATATCTAGTTTGAATCTCCTCTTTTTCACTTTAAAACCATTAGCCCTTGTCCTTTCACTACAGGCCCTATTAAAAAGTTTGTCTCTATCTTTCTTATAAGCCACTTCAAGTATTGAAAGGGCTACAATAAGGTCTCCTCAGAGCTTTCTCTTCTCCAGGCTGAACAACCCCAACTCTCTCACCCTTTCCTCACTGGAAAGGAACAGTCAGAGACTTCACAGCCTCACTGTGCCCCCCTGTCAGCAGGACGAGGCGGCTATAAGGTAAGTATTCTTGTAGATTTCACTGTCTTTAAAAATTGTCTTATTCTACAAGAGCTACTCAGAGTCAGCTGTGCCCACATATAGGGGAACGAAGCCAAGCCTATATACATAATGCCTCCTTTTCTTGGATCTGGGCACAGACTGGAGCTCCTTAGCAGAACACTTGAAAAGCAGTTTTGCTGCTCCAGAAAATACAGTTCAGGTCCCTCCTGACACCAGAAATGGGATGTAGAGGGGAAGGCAGAGATGAGAAAGACCGAAGGAAGAAATCAGGGTGTTAAGGAAAATGTAGCTTGCTGCTTCTGCTACTTCAGCTATGAGCAGCCTGACCTTACAGGACTTCAGTGAAAGAAAATCACAGTCCACACAAACATAGCTCTTAGATTGCTCCACTATTCAGCTTTTCCATGCAGCAATTTTATTTTTGCTATGCCTAAAGCAAATTTAGTCTAGGCAGGTGACAAAACCAGAGATGTTGAAAAATGGGGTTTATTCCTCCTCAGCATCAGTTCATGCTGGCCTGAGGCTGTCTTCAAAGATAGTATGCACATTGCCTCTGTGTGATAATTTTTTTAGCTTTCAGCTAATGAGAATCATACTACACATCGCACCTTTCATAATACGGTTGTATGACAGGACATAATCAGTGATTTCTGTGATAAGGATCTCTGGTACTAAACATTTGCCCCAAATATCAAGTAGTTATAAAGATGTATCATAACAAGGATTTTCAAGATATTCAAACACAACATTTCAGCTGAAGCATTTTTCTTCATTTGCCTCTCAGACCACTGTAAATTAATTCTGCTTTACAGACATTTATACTAGATTCTTCATTGCAGCGCCTTTGCTCCATCAAAAGCTAACATACTTCTAGACTTTCCTCTCCTTTCTCTGTCTCCTTTCCCTTGAAGAGATATCTTGTCATCAAGTTGATCTGAAGATCACTTGTCATCAAATTGCTCAAGGACCTACATCTTATCTAAAATTTATCCTGATACAGAACCAGGTTGTCCTTCTGGATTTGAGGGAGGGGGAAGGGGAAGGGTAGAGAAAAAGAAACAAAAAAAGAAGAAAAAAACAAACAAAACAAAATAAAGCAAGTCCCTAATTAGTGGAATGTAAAGAGAAAAATTCAGACTTCTGAAGATTCACCAAAAATGACGCTACATTAGATATTTTGTATGCATTGATTTTTCTGGGTTTTTCTGTAGTTTTAGATTTAAGCAGTGAACTCCGCTGCAGCTAGTACATAATGAATCAATGTCATCTATAATGACATATGCAGGCTGGCAAACAGGAATATAGCTAAGCAAGTTCTTTTATTCCTACCTTTACTTGTAAATGTCTCTATGTAATTCTTCTGCAGCAGGTAGTGAGATCTATCTTTTATTTCACAGATTGGTAGCACTTCTATTTAAGTTGTGATTATTTTAACAAGATTGATTTATTGTGAGGAAATGTAAGCACTACTTTCAGGAGAAATCTTGTAAACCCCTTTTAGTGATGCAAAAATCAGCTTGTGTTAATGGTTTTATTAGTCATTTCTGTCAAATCAAATACCTTGTGCTATGGAACAACAATGCCCTTTAAAGACTTAGAAATACTTAAATGCTTTCAGTTTTCATTATTGCAGTGAATTTTTCCATAGATTTAATTCAATAGTGTTCTAAATGCATTTTACTAAATTGTTATATTATGAAGTTATTGATTTGCATAACAGTCTTAGAGCTTGTTCTTCAACCTTTTTCCAGGAAAAAAACACTCGGCAACTTCTTTTTGTCTTTGAGAAAAGACAGACTTGAAACTATGAAGAGTTTATGACCCTTTAGGAAAGAATTACATGTCATGTTAAATTTCTATTAAAAATCTCTTCAGAGTAGGTTGCTGTACAGTACTTATCACCACAGTTTCTGAGAAACATGTGACGAATGTCTCCAATGTATTTGTTGTTGCATACTTCTCTTGTGAAGAAGATTTAATGCAGTGAAGCACTGGTTTTAGAGGTTTTTAAATCTTGAAAACACCCATACCTTGCTAGTTCTTAGTTATAGACAGTGAGGTTAGAAAGGTGTTTAAACTAGGAGATATGCAACAGTGACTCAGACCTTCTCTTGCCATCATCCTGAGGTGATGTCTGAGACCACCCTCAGGACATACAAGCTGTGTATTTTTTTTCTGTGGAAAACTGCTTTGTATTAGAAAATCACAACTGCAACGGCTCTTTTGAATACAGCATTTCTGAATCCTTTAGTTACTTCAGTCCACTGTTTTGAACTCCTAGTAAGCTTCCTAATAAAGAAGGAGACTTGGATTTAATATGATATTAACAGAGAGAGAAAGAGAGAGGATCAGAAAACTTGTCTGATATAATAGCTATTGTTGCTGTAGGATACTACAGTGTTCTTTTTGGGGTTTCCTAACAACTTCAGGGCAAAATATGGCCATACTGCTATACAGTCAGGTTGAAAGGTGACAAAAGCATGAATAAATGAGGCCGTGCCATCGCCAGCTATGATAGGACAGTTTCTTCTAGATAGAAAGAGATGACAGGAAGCATTACTCACAGGTACTGTGATGACAGTGAAGACTCCGGTTTTGCTTCTCTGTTAGAAAACTAGATTGTTTAGTTGGGAATGTGCACCTTCAACCAAAGAATACTGCACCAGCAGTAAAAACGTAAGTTGTTTTCATTTCCCTATCGAAGGAACATTTGTCTTGCTCAGCTTTGAGTTCTGAAAATCTGTGTTATATTTTTGAACTGCCTACTACCTGTCTGCAATGTTATAAAGGAATGCAGTGCAGGGTAAGAAGAAATTGTCTGTTTCTCATGAGTCTAAATGCTAATTCCAGGCACAGGAAAATTGACTATGGTGGTTACTGCTGGGAGCAGTAGCTTTGCTAAGGACCTTTCAAGGTTCTCATAACTACTTTGCCTCTGTCAGAGACAATGGAAATCAACTGAAGGAGTACTGCCAAATACCAAGCTCTATCATGTAACTTCTCAGCCCTGACATTTGCTGCTGTGGCCTCTAAGGGAAGAGGCAATATGTGAGATGGTAACCATTGCCTGGGAAGGTAGTGTGGATGCTAAATGTGACTAGGAAATGGCCTTGATGGGATAAAAAAGAAGGGTTCAAAGGTTCAAATTGCTGAAAGTAGGTTTCCTGTTCTTTCTCCCTCTAGGGGAGATTTGAATCAGTTTAGATTACTCCTCTGCATCTCTGTCACCTCTCTCACATGCAACAGTACTATATCATAAGCAGCAGTATCAGCTATTAAAAAGAGGATCCAGAAGGATGTGAGCCTTTAATTGACTCTACCTATTTAGTGGATGTTACTTAGCAGTGTCATTACAGTGGTCTCCAGCCTCTAATATGCTGCATCTAATACATCTGTTTCAATTAGACAAGATCAGAGTTCACCATTGATCATGTGCTCTCTTGGCTCATTTGGCATGGTCACTGTCAGCTTACGTATAACATGTCCCAAGCAACTTTTTTAAAATTTGGCCAGACTATTGCATGGTTCTGACAATGGTCAAGTCCCTGACAGTCTACTAAAATTTAAAGAGCAGTATTTAGTGGAAAAAACAAACCTATGTGTCATCTGTTGCAGCTGATCACCAAACTTCAAAATAAACTGACCTTTTCTGGCTATAAGTTATTCATCTCTGCATGGATAAAAGTCCCACTATTGCCCTATCATTCTCAGCCTTATTTTTTCTGTAAAAATAAAGCACAAGGTTTTTGTGACACAGCTTCTTGATATTACCTCCATTTGTACCCAGTCAGCTGGATTTACTGAACACATTTGAACAAACTAGGACTGTATACTTAAGCACCCTCCATTGAATTTCTAGTTTACATATTGTGGTGATAAATTAAGGGCTTATCTTTTGTCCTCCAATATCAAGGATAAGGTTAGTTAAATGTTTGAATAGTGCTACGATTACCTCAAGCCGTTTGTTTTTCTCTTGTTTACCATTGAAGTGCTTATAGAATGAAATAGTCTCACTCGGGGTTTTTTTGGTTTTGTTCATGTTTAGTTCCCAGCAAAGGAGCTTTTTTTTTTTTTTCTTTTTTTTTTTTTCCTCTTGGTATCTCAACACTTTGAACGGTTTCTGGATCCAAGTTACCTCTACACCAGGGAGGTATAGAGGTAGTCCTTTCTAGGGTGTTCTTTCCATCTGAACTGTATTTCAGTAGAATTCTACAACAGCAAATAACTCTTTCTAGTGACTTTGCACTTCCCAGTCCAGGCCATCAGGTTTGCATACCATTCAGAATTCACCTGTCTCATACAAACCTCTTTGGCAATTACAAAAGGGTGGACAGCTGCCCCTGCTCCCAGGGGGAGGGGAATTCAATAGCACAACTATGTTGCTTGCTGATATCACTGGCCTCAGCAAACCAAGAAAGGTCCATCATAGGCAAGGAACTAGGCTAACTCTCTTCCTTTTCTCAGGAGAATACATCAAGTAGGCAATAAGGCAAAAGTCGGTTGTTGGGACTTGTCTTCCACAGTACAGGGAATCCAAATTTTCCAGAATGGAAGGTTGCCTTCAACCTTTGTCATGTCTATAATGTACTGAGACATGATTTAGAGTGCCTTCACAATATACAATATGTAATACATATTGGCCCTTGACTGTCTTGGTAACCCACCGGTGGATTCTCTCCAGTTTTTCCACAACCCTCTTCAGCTGGAGACCGGGGACCTAAAACCAGACCAATATTCCAAATGCAGCCTCACTAGTGCTGCAGTGGGGTGACACCCTTGCTAGCCACCTCCCTTGTCATACAGAGTAGTAGCATGCAGTGTGCTTCATTTGAAAGAAGTGTGATGTTGGCTCATATTTCGCCTGGCATCCACATATTCCCCAGCAGAATCCCCACATTCCTCTTCAGCAGAATGGCTATCCAGCAGTCCCTCCTCAGCTTCCACTAGTGTGTAACATTATTCCATTCAAGAGGTAGTGCACTGTCTTTCTCCTCACTGAAATTTGTGAGGTCTCTGTTGGCTCATTCTTCAAGCTTATCACTTACTCTCAAGAGAAGCCCTACTATTTCCTGTGTCAGTCACTCCCCTATCTCAGTCTGATCCACAAATTCAGTGAGGATGCATGCCATGCCATCATCCGCAGGGGTGGATGAAGATGCTGAATATTACAGGTCCCGATATTGATGTCTAAGATGCTCTTTTGGCAGCTGCCAACTGGATCTCATGTCATTGATAAGATCTTTTGTGTTGTTCATAAGATCTTTTGAGCTTAGTCGTTGAGCCAAATTACACCCCCTCTAACAGTCAATACTTCCTTAGCTTCCAAATAAGAAAGCTGTGGGTCACAGTGTTAGAAAACTTTATTAATACTTCAGAGAGTAATGTGTAACAACCTCTCCAGCTGCAACTTGTTCTTGCCTACAATTGGTTCAGCATGTATTTTTGGACTGTGAAGAGACCAGTACATATTCTTAAAAACCAATAGTTGGGCAGAAAAGTTAGGCATCACTCACTTCTTCACAGGAAGCTGGATATCACCTTCTGAAATGAATCGCTGATTACTAAAATAAGTCTCCAACACAGTGAGAGCTGCCACACAGGCCTTGCAGTTTCACAGAACAGTTGAATAGTTGAGGTTGGAGGGCACCTCTGATCATCTAGTCCAGTCTGCCTGCTCAAAGCAGGGTCATCTAAAGCAAATTGCTCAGGGCTCTGTCCAGCTGGGTTTTGAGCACCTCCAAAGAGGGAGACTGCATGTCTTTCAGTATTCAATCCTCTTCACAGTAAAAAAGTTTGGGGTGGTTATTTTTTTGTTATGTTTAACTGGAATTTCCTGTATTTCAGTTTGTGTGTATTGCCTGTTGTGCTTTCACTGCGTGCTGGTGAAAAGAGCCTATCTCCACCTTCTTTACTTGCTTCCTCATCAGTTATTTATGCACGTTGATAAGAGCCCCCCATGAGCATTCCCTTCTCTGGGCTGAACAACCCCAGCTTTCTCTCAGCCTCTCCTTGTGTGACAGATGCTCCAAAACCTTAGTAATTTTCATGGCTTTCCAATGTAATGTCTCTCTTGTACTGGTAAGCCCAGAACTGGACCCAGCACTCCAGATTTGTCTCAGCCGTACTGAACAGAGAGAAAGGATCCCTGTCTTTGATATGCTATGACACCCTTCTTATTGCAGCCAGGAAGCTGTTGGACTTACTTGCCACAAGGTCACGTTGCTGGCTTACAGGCAGCTTTTTGTCCATCAAAGCCTCCAGTTCTTTTCCGCCAAAAACAGAACAGGGAGCTAAAACTCTAATCTTTCAAGGTAGTAAGACAGTATTTTCAGAAGATGCTTTCTTTCACATCTTTTATTTTTGAGTGGTAACATATCATATCAAACACTTCATTACTTTCAATTACATAGGCTACACTGAATACATTCCCTCTGTTTACTCCAAAATTCTGTTCAGACCATCTGAACATCTCTTTTCAACAGCTGACTTCCTCCCCTCCCACACTTAGAAGGAAAAGCACCAGGTGTCTTTGTCTCTGCAAAATGCATCAGCTTGTTCACATCTGTCATGTCCTACCATGAGAGCGCTACGTAAAGGAGCCACAATATTACTTTGCTCCCTAACTTTTAGCAAGTAATCCTCCTCCCCCCCTAGGAAACTGTGTCCATTTCCCCCTGGCCTCAGCCAAGCACTAGGTTGTTAAGTAGCTGCAGTCCACCAGAGGCATTGTGAAGCCGCTTTACACAGATGCAGGTGTGCTTTGCTGAGCCTCCAAAGCATGATCTCTTTTAAGATAATACATGTCTAGTAGAGATCTCATTTCAGAGAGCTTGACATGTCCTTAGAGGCTAAGGAACTGTTGCCTAGATGTGTTCATAGGTGCAGCCTCAGGGCAAATAAAGTGTCAAAAGATCCCAGAAATCCATGGAAAATATATCACCCCAGATCATGTCTCAGAGTCGGTAGAAGAAACCACACTGTGCTCCTGCGATGGTCCAAGCCTTTTCATGGACAGCCTCCATGTATAATGTAGCTGCAGGCAAAATGGAAGCTGAATCTGGTTGGAGACAGAGTGCTGTTGGCCAAAATTGATGTCCTCTCCTCAGCCCAAAGATAAATTTCTAGTTTCTTATGGAGATGTTTACACTGGATTAATTTCCTTGCAAACTCAAACCTTGTCCCAAGATGACTGCATGGAAAATAGCTTTGGGCAGAAAAACATCTATGGGCACAGGTGTTGCTCCAAGTCTAGGAGAAATAACAAGATTCTAAGGTCATCTTAACTATTGGCAGTAAATTGTAGGCTAGAATCAGCAGAAAGGAAGGGGAAGGGGAGGAGCAAGGGAAGGTCATTAAGTTCAGTAGAAATTTTTAAGTTATCATGCTGAAGTTTGACTACCTGTAACTATGTAGCTCCATGTTTGATCTTTAAATTCCTTAGTGTACATTTAAGAAACGTGTTGAAACTTAGGTGTAGCATTTCATTTTCTTCTCCTGTTTCAGGATTCAGAATGAAAAATTCACCCAGGCTTTGCTAAGGGATGTTACGAGCAGCTGCCTTCTCCAGCAGTGCCAGCCCAGGACTCTCCTGCCCATCTTTACTGTGAGGGTGGTGAGGCACTGAAGAGGTTGCACAGAGAAGTTGTGGATGCCCCGTCCCTGGAAATGTTTAAGGCCAGGCTGGATGGGGCTTTGAGCAGCCTAGTCTAGTGGGAGGTGTCCCTGCCCATGGTAGAAGGGTTGGAACTTGATGACCTTTAAGCTCCCTTCCAACTCTAACCATTCTATGATTCTATGATTCTGTCTGCTGGAGCC
The DNA here is from genome assembly GCA_028565335.1 of Limnodromus scolopaceus. NCBI lineage: Eukaryota > Metazoa > Chordata > Aves > Charadriiformes > Scolopacidae > Limnodromus > Limnodromus scolopaceus. The sequence continues at coordinate 173,442,020 of JAOXNO010000001.1, forward strand.
CAGCCCAGTGCCCGGAGGCCTGCGGTCAGGCTGAAGGACACAGCTACCACTTTCCCATTTGCAGGTTGAACCAGTAGTGAAGCTGAGCAAGAATCCCAGACACACACACACGGACACCCACACACAGAGGACAGGGATATAACCAGTCACACAGACAGCAACAGACAAGGCGCTGCCTCCAAGCAGTGCTCACACTGAGGACTCACACCAGACACAGCCATGTCCCCTCCTCCCTTTGGGCTGGCGGAGGCAGAAGGTCACTAGTGCAGAACATACGCCACACTCCCCAGATTCACAAGCACATGCATATTCGCGGATCCCCTGAGCACCAACATGGCCCCTCTGCCCACCCAGCACCCCTGCCTGGATCCCAGACTCCCTTACCTGCTCCACAGGTCCCCGACTCCCCAGCTGGTCCAGCCGGGTGCTCACTGCACACACGCAGCGCTCACGCACTCATCCCACAGGCACCCCACATCTCCCCAAACACCAGCACAGACCCTCCGCCCGTCTGATACCCCTGCCTGGACCCAGGGCTTCCTACTCCCCGGCTGGTCCAGCTTGGAGTTTGCCAGTGAATCCACTTGCACGCCCCAAGCACACCCAGTTTGGGGCAGGTACAGACGCTCATACCCAGCAGCTGGCTTATGGGCTGTGACCCGTGGTCACGCTCTAGCCACTGGCCCTGTGCCCCTCGCTCAGGCCTGTACCCCCCTTGCCACCCAGTAGCTGTCTCTGAGCCCCTGCAGCACTGACATGCATGGGACAGAGAGTGAGGTTATACAGAGAGATTGTTAAGAAAGGATTTAATAAGGCAGGACAGACTGGGGTAATCAGGAGCAGGGCTCAGAGAGACAATTATACTGACCAGCCCCATTTTACATGCAGTTAGACCCTTTTATAAGCCTTTCTCTCTACCTCTTCCTGTTCCTCCCTGCTCCCCCCTCCTCTGCACATTGTCTTATCAGTTGGCATAGGCCCACTGACCCCCCTCCAATGTTCTGGACCCTCAGATTTGCATCCTTATCAGTTGCAATGTCCTGGATTGCTTACAGTTTCTTGATAGCCCATCAATTAGTGTGACTGACCAGGCTTGCTTCTGCATATGATCTTTGTTAATGCTAATTGATCATGTTTTATGTCTGTGTTTGTTTCCCTCCCTTTCCTTATCTTTCTAGCTGCGAAAATAAACATCCTGACACTCCACCTATCCTTACTAATTAGTGTGACTGACCAGGTTTGTTCTTATCAAGACCTCCCTTATTACACATGGGTCAGGTTTGTCTCCGTATTAACTTGTATATCGCTTCTTTTATCAGACACGAAAGGAACAGACATTCTCCTTCTACATATACTCAGAGGCTTCTATCTACAACTGGTGGATGAAGAAGGCACTTGCAGGAGCTGATTCATCTGTTCCTCAAGCAGAAGTTCTCAGGGACTGGTTGCTAGTCTTTAGGGGTGCCCATCTCTTAATATTGTCTTTTGAAAGGATGGAGATGACTGGATCACATGCAACATCTAAAGCGAATCCCTCTCTGAATAAAGGAGGGGTAACTGGGAAAAGTTATTGAAAGTGGCAAATTATAAGGAAATGAATAAATGGAGAATAATTATAGTCTCCTATTTATTGGCACAGAGGTCTTTTTATGTTTTGTTTTTGGATATAATAACAAGTAAAAAGTGAGATATTTGTAAAGTACTGAAATCCCTGTCATATCGAACCTTAGTAATGCTTCGTACTGGGAAAAAGGTTCAGTTTCATGTGAATTGTATTGCAAAATGTTGTTGTATTTTTATTGACTGAATGATTGCATTTGATGATTTTATTAGTATGCTTCTGGCTCATTACATCAAGACATATTTTTGTCTTCATGGTTTCAGACTTTATGGCTATTTCTTTGATTGCTCAACTGAAAGGAATAAAATCGTAAAATTCATAACTTGAGTGATTTCTGTTTATGGAGATTTATGTACCATAGAAACTAAAGGTTGTTTGGGGATTTTCATTCCCGTGTTTATCCAACTTGCCTGTGCTCTTAGGGATAACTAATGAAGTACAAACGTACTCTGTCCTTCAATGTTAGTATCTTGTAAAGGATATTGAAGCATTTTAAAAAAAAAAAAACAACCAAAAAAAAAAAACCCAAAAAAAACCCAAACACCAAAAACCCCACTTAGAATCAAGTTGTAATTAAAAATTATAGCAAATAAAAATGTCACCTCCTGATGAAGTTTCTTTCAGTACATATACTGGAAATGCGCAAATCCTCTTATTAATGTTGGTGTGTAAGCTATTATAGTTCAGTTAAAAAATGCATCCAAAAATTGATGTAGAACTACTCAGAGTAGTAGATCTGTTTTATATTCAGGAAGTTCAAGCAAATTATCACAGTCCCTTTTGGACTTGAACACAAAATGGAGATGCCCAACATGTAGCAAGCTCGAAATCTCCTAACAGCTGTTCTCTAAAGATTTCATATATTTCTAGATTTATCTGATCATATTTCTTGTCAGAATATTTTACAAGTGTGCTTTAAGTCTTCAATCTGCAGCTTATGTTTTACTGTATTTTTATTGCCAGGCAAAAAAAGAGATACTTGATACTGGAACAGAACTTGATTTCAGGTAAATTGGCACATCTCTATTGACTTTAGTGATTTTACCATGATTTTTGGTGACTTTGTTTTATAATATTAACACCAGACTCTACACAGGGCAAGTATGCAAAAAAACCTGGACATATATATGTATGTGTGCTCTTCAATATTACAGCAACAGTCAAAGCAGGAAATCTCACCTTCTCCAATGAATCTGATGACATTTAAGGTCATAGTCTTGACGTTTTACTGCTGGAAATATCTGCATTATGGGACTTTGTTAATGAAACAATCTTCATGTCTTTTTTGTAATGGACAACTGTAATGCACTAAAATTTAGAAGTCAAACAGAAAAAGGGATCAAAAGGAAGAAAAAAAGGAATAAATTGACTTTTTTTCATTTTTTTTAATTTTTTTTTAAACTTTCAGTTATGCACGCCATGAATGAGGCTAACAAAAACAATCAATCATATTATTTAGGACTTTAAATTAAGTATTTAAGATAACTAGCAGCAATCAGGAGTGTATTTTGATCTCAAATTGTTTAATGTGTATTCAGCTAGATGTATTATAGATTTCATCAGGCCTCTCCAAAATATTATGCTTTAGAGAAGATATTCTGTTCTATTTGAACTACTATTTTGCTCTGATGCTCTCACTCTTATAGCCAACAGGCAAAGTTTAGTCCACCCTGAAGTGTAAATTATGAACGGCTGCTTACTTGACACAGAGGGAATCCATTTCTGCTCAAAATCAATTTGCAGCAGTACAGAAAAAAAGTAGGTTTTAGATATAATAAAGAAATGGTTCAGTCATTTACATTTAGATCAAGATTAGCAAACCTTGAAAGTGGCCATATATTTTGTCACTAATTCTTGTAACAAATATGCTTTCATTTGTTTGTTAACAAATATTATAGATATACATATTAAAATGCACACAAATACAAACATGAATGGCACAATACTTCATGATATATGTGTGGGCTTTTGCATATGTCTACCCATATATCTATAAACTACATATATGGGAGTTGTACCAAAATAGACAATTTTTTTGCCATAGACAAAAAGGGAGTTTTTTCAAAGTGCTAACATCAAGATGGAATAGTTTAAGCCAGGAATGTAGTCCTCTGAAGGTAAACCTCTAAATTAACAATAAGGGCACCTGCCATCTGCTTTACCGTATGCAAACAGTGTCCAGAGTTTTGAATTTCTGGCAAGGTACCAGTTTAACAAATTTGGGATCTCTGCTGAAAACAGTGATGAACACCTGGGAATAAGAACAACTATTCCCTCCAGTGTGCATGGGTGCAACTGAGAGTAGGTGGGTTGCCAGTCTCATAATATAGGTAAGTCACGTCCAAATGAAAGCCAAAATATCAACCGGCCTGCCTTGCAAGACACTACGGAACAATTAGTATTCAGCCAGCGTTCCACCCAAGACATCAACTTTTCAGACAGCAAAGGTTAAACACAAAGACTTATCTCGGTCTTCCAGGCTCATGTATCCTCTATAAACCGATTTGCCTAGTGATAGCTGTAATTAAGTAAGTGAAATTCCCAGATGCTTTACATGACGTGGTTAAATTATTGTTGGGCCTTTGCATTCTTAAGTACTCACAAAAACACAATTACATTTCCAGTGTTCAGATCTTCATACTCTGGCCATTTTGAAAACACTGTGAAATAAGGAATTACCAAAACTGGACATATGGCTCTTTCTGCAGAGGAATCCCTAAGATTTAATACATAGGTTCTACATTTGCAACATCTAATTTAGGATATCAGAAAAGCTATGAACCTAAATCTATAACTGACCTAAAATTTGCAAAAAAAGTCTGCTTCCAAATTATAGCGTAACTTCTCAGGAAGGATAAGTTACAGGAGGGTTATATAAAGTTAGGAGGGTTATATAAACACAGTTTCTGTGTGTCTCAGAAGAGAGAGCCTTTCCACTTGGACTCCTGAATTGGCTGGAGGAAACATGCCCTTTTCACCCATACGGTGATGGGACAGTGATACCTGCAGAAAGAGGGTGGGACTGGCAGCAGATGGCACCAGTACGGGCACAAAGGGGCACATCCACACATACTCCTGACCAAAAGCAGCTTGGCAAAGCTGCTAGAAAGCAGGATGGCTAAAAAGGCCCCAGGGGCCCTGGTAGACACAAGGTGGAGCGGGAGCCAAAAAGGTGCCCTTGCTCCAAGGCTGCAGCAAGTAGAGGCCTAGCCTGCACCAGGCAAAGCCTTGCCAGCAGCTGGAGGGAGGTGACCCTCTCTGCTCAGTGCAGATGAGGCCGTGCCTGCAGTGCTGAGCCCAGGTCTGGGCTCCCCAGTACGTGGGAGACATGGGCATACTGGGGAGAGAGCCCCGGTGCCCCCCACAGCCCCCAGTGCGATTGTTGGCATCACAGTGTGGGACCCGGTGCTGGCCCGGCAACAGCCCCATTGCCTGCAGGGACGTTGCTGTTCCAGCCCAGAGCGGCACTGGCAACGGTCCAGCTCTTGCCCAGCGTGCTCGTCACAGCGCTTGTTGGCACCAGGACACCCCGTAGTAGCCTCACGTGGGCCAGCAGGGCACTGTCCTCAGCCTCATAGCTGTGACAGACGTGCGGCTTCTCTTGTGCTCAACAAGATGGGACAACTGAATTGCTGCTTCGGCTCCAGGTGAGCTCCCCCCATGGCTCAGGGACACGCCAGCACAGCTGGTCCATGCAGCAGCCACCTTTCTCATGCCCAGCGCCATCTGCTCCGCAGGGTCTACCCTGAGCCCAAGCAGCAGCGCCTGCCTGAGGGAGCACCACCTGAGCCGCTGCAACGGCAGCGCGTGCGGGTGACCCAGGGCCGTAGGACCAGGAAGAGGGACCTCCTCCTCTTCAGGGACACCTTGGTCATCGCCAAGACCAAGTAAGACTCGCACAGCACAGCTGACTTTCCTCCCAAGCCCTGGCCCTGGCCCTGGCCCCAGGGCAGGGACACCCAAGGAGCTGCTGCCCCAGGCACCGGGCACCCTGCACCTGGGTGTACCCATGGCTGCCCCCATGGCAGCTGGATGCTGGAGGGGAGCCACCGCGCTCGGCCACCTCCAGGTCACTCCCTCTTGCTCTTCTCTGCAGACGTAACAGCGCTCCACGCCCAGAGCTCTGCCTGGCCCTGGCCATGCTGCAGGTGTTCACCAGCGGCAAGGGGGAAGCTGGAGATGACCCCAAGGAAGAGGAAGGGGAGGAGGCCAAGTCCCTTGCCCTCATCTGGCCCTAC
>JAOXNO010000001.1:173447978-173459653 GCA_028565335.1 Limnodromus scolopaceus
TGTGCCACAGCCCGCCTCTGCCCGCAGGATGGGGAGCAGTGGGCACTCAGCTCTTTCTCCTCTCTTCCCGTAGCTCCTGCGTGGTGAAGGAACTCTGGCTCAGCGCCCTCCTTGGGTAAGCCCTGCCTGGCCATGCTGCCTGGACAACCCCTGCTCACAGCGCAAGGGGATGCTCCAGGTGTAGCCCTATCATCTGGAAACACCGCTCCCCAGCTGGGGAGAGGTGCCCCCACGGATGCGAGCAGCTGTCCAGTGGGCAGAGCTGGTGCAGCTGCTTCACCCACCTGTGTCCAGCCAACACCTGCCCAGACCCGGCCCCAACACTGCCGCTGCTCTCCGCTCCACTGCCAGCCCCTACCTGGTGGCTTGGAAGTGCTCCCTGGGCTGGCAGGAGAGCGACAAAGCAGCTTGGGTCTCACACAGCTCTTTCTCTGCCCCTTCCCCATGCACAGGCCACCAGAAGGAGTGGAGGGAGCCCAGGTGACCCAGCTGCCCTCCATCAAGCTCCTGCTGAAGCAGCTGAGGCACCGCAAGGCTGTGAGTGTCCCTCCGGTCTCCCCTCTGCCCCCAGAGCCTGCCCCAGCCCAGCGTCAGGTGAACGGCTTCTGATCACCTGCTCTTTTCCCCTTGCCCAGGCAGCAACACTATGTGACAGCAGCCTGGACAGGCTGGTCAAGGGACAGGCAGAGGTGAGGATCACTCGGCCTGCAATCTCGGCCATCTCCACCTCTCACATGGCCAGGGGCTGATGCAGCTCCCTGGGTGTCCTTTCTGCCCCAGGGCTGCTTGGTGAGTGCAGTCCATATCTTGCAGGCTGGTCCTAAGCAGCAGACTCCTCCTGTCCCTTCTAAAAGCCAAGGTGGACTTGGCCACATGACTGGTGAGTTTGGGGAAGGCAGGGGCAGGACAGACCTTTTTTCCTCGCCTGACAGGCGGGCACTTGAGCTGCACTGGGGCTGTTGCTGCCTTTCCCGCAGGGCACGTCCATCCCCATCACTCTGCAGCAGGAGAGAGCTGAGCTCCCAGGGCCCCTCATTCCCAAACAGAGCCTCTCCTTTGCATTCGGCGGTGGCGGGGACAACGCTGAGTGGGTGTGGGAGCGCTCTCCTGGTGCTTCTCCTCCATGGCTCTTTGCTTTATTTTCCTTGGCAGCAGGTGGGCCTCGCAGCTGGAGGAAGATCTATCTGCCCTGGCTGTTTGCACGGCGAGGGACTTCAGCTGCTGCAGAGACACCGGGGCTGTCAGGGTCTGGCCATGGGGGGGCTCTCTTTGGCCGGCCCCTGGCAGATCTCTGCAGCCAGGATGGAACGCTGCCCCAGACCATCCGGGTAAGCATCCTGGCCAGGGGTGACCATCCCTCTAGCTCCTCCAGACAGGTGGTGTCCACAGCAGAGGGATCCCAGGTAGAGGCTGGAGATAAAGACTGCTCCTCGTCATGTCACCCACCCCTGCATCCTGCCCCAACAAGAGCTGCAGAGCTGTCCACGCTTACTGCTGCCCCTAAGGCAGCTTCACCTGCCCTGAGGCCTCGCTCCAGCCAAGCAACTCCGCTCCTCTCTGCCCTGCAGGACCTGCTGGCACAACTGCATGAGCATGGGCCATCCATGGAGGGGATCTTCCGCCTGGCGGCTGGCGAGCGTGCCTCCCGGGAGCTTCGGGAGGCGCTTGACAGAGGAGAGGAGGTCCACCTCGAAAGCCAGCCTGCACACCTGCTGGCCGTCATCTTGAAGGTGAAGCCTGCTGACCTGGGGCACAGCAGCTTCTGGCTCTGTCCGTGCCAATGGGCACCTCCGAGAGCAGGAGCCAAAACCCAGCTGCCTGCTCCTGAGCCAGAGTGCCGGGGAGGCTGCCTGTGCTCCCGGCAGGAGTGCCCAAGGCCTCACCCGCAGCCCTTGGCATTGCAGGACTTCCTCCGTAACATCCCCTTCAAGCTCCTGCATGCAGACCTCTATGAGGAGTGGATGAGCGCCATGCAGAAGACCAGCAGGCAGGAGAAGCTCTCAGCACTGAAAGAGTAAGTGTGGCCAGCAGACTGCCTGCTCCACAGGGACGTACAGGGGCTGGGATGTGCCTGCAAAGTGGCGGCCTCCTTGAGAAAGCTCTCTTCTCTGCCAGCCACTGCTGGCTGCTGTGGGGTTGGGTTTGGAGAGAAAGGGGCACAGAAAAGCATTTCTCTCCTTGGAGCACTTCCTGCAGGCTCTGTGCTTGCTCCACAATGGGACTTTTGCCAGAAGGGCAGGGAGGGAGGGGGGATGGCCACATCTCAGCAAATGCAGTCCCTCTGCTGTAGACCAGGAGAGCCCACCGAGTCTTCTGCCAGGTGGGCTTGGCTGAAATCATCCTGCGAGACTCATGTTGACAGTGTCTACTTTATTAACGATGTGTTCCTCTTCCCTCAGGGTGGCCAGCAAGTTGCCCCAGGGCAACCTCCTCCTCCTCAAGAGTTTACTTTCCCTGCTGAAAAATATCAGCAGAAATGCGGCCACCAGCAGGATGACTGCCAGCAACCTGGCCATCTGCGTGGGGCCAAACCTCCTGAGCCCACCCAAGGAGGTTCCCCTGGCCATGCTGGTGCAGGTGACAGGGAAGGTACGTTGTGTAGGACCAGCTGGCTACAGCCTTCCGGGCCCACCTGAGCTCTGCTGCTCAGAGGTACCTGGCTGCCTCCTCTCTTCAGCAAATGCTTGTGGCAGAGCTGAAGGGAAGAGCAGCCCCACAGCTGCGCAGAAGCAAGTCCCTGGGGTGGGAGAGGCTCTTTGACCTGTATTCAGCCACCTACGTCTAAAACAATGGTTTGCTGTGCGCAGGTGACACAGCTGGCAGAGTTCCTCATTGAGCACCATGAGGAACTCTTTGAGGAGGAGGTGGCCGGACTTGCCGAGTCATCAGGCGAGGAGTCGCCAGCACCGGGCACAGAAGCAGAAACAGCAGAGGTATGTCAGGGCCACAATCAATCTGACAACCAAAGCCTCCCCCCTCAGAAGGTGGCACTGCTGCCACAGGAACAAGTATCCACCAGCCTGCAGCTCTGCAGAAGTGCAGAAGATGGCTGATGCAGGTTGGCCATGGCACTTGGTGTGGTGACCCCACCAGAAGTGGCTCAGCTGAGCAAACCCACATAAGGCATCTGCTTTTCAGAGCTAAGGGAAGCAACTGGGCAGGGAGGTCCTTACCACCTCTTAACTTCCACATTTCCTCTGCAGGTCACTCCAGAAAGCAAACACCTGCAGAGCCCATCCCAGGAGGGAAGGTAAAATGAGCTAGCTTTGGTTAACAGCAGAATTAGTTCAAGTTTATCACGGCTTTACCTGTCTAACAATACTCATGAATGAAAAGGTTGCCTGGCTCTTCCCACGAAAGCAGAAAGAGGAAAAGAACCGCTGAAGAGGGGAGAGGCGGGCAGCCCAAGCGGAAGAGGAGAAAGATGCAGAGAGAGCTATCTGGGATGGGCAAGTGAAGAAATCCAAGCAGGCAAGAAGAACAAGGAGCCCAGGTACGTAGCAGACTCTGCTGTCTGTCTTTCAAAGCTCTGCACGCTGCTCTGAGTAGGGGAAAGACTTCCACGGTGCACAGAGATGGCCCCAGACAGGAAGCTTGCACCTGCTCTTGGGAGAATGTGCCTTGAACTTCCCAAAGAACGGGGGGCAAACTCACGCCTGTTCCTGCCTCCATGCTTTCATCTGTGCTTTCTGTCTCTGTAGGTGACAATTTATTTCTGCTGCTTGGACTGCCTGGATGACCTCTGATGCCTGGGCTCCGAGGGGCATGATGCAGCCCCAGCACCACCTTGGCAGAAGAGAGGAGAGAGGCGTACCATGCCCTTCTGCTCTGGCTGGCAGATTTCACTTGCAACACCGTTAAGCCAGAGCACCAGTTCTTTGCACTTCTTCACCTGTCCTTCTTCCTAGTGTTTATTTACGGGAATAAGTACCTAACACGGTTGTGAGTTACAGAGAAGTTACACTTCAATATAGCCTGATATATGTCCCCAGACTGCATTTTTGCTTGCTATAGAGAAGTTAAAGTTCAGCTCTACTAAGAATCCCATTGTCTAGTCCCTGATCTAGGAACGCTGCTGGAAGATTTTGTTCAATAGACTTAATAAAGGTGCAACTGTCAAAGAAAAAGGAAATATATATTATGGTGCAGCTGACTGGTTTTCTTTCCACCAGATTGCATTAATGTCTAAGAGAAGACACAACGTAGACAATTAAAAAAAAAATTAAACAAGGCCAAAACACTAAGTCACCACTGGGCAAAATATTTCTCTCTGTGCTGAAGGAAATTCAAATCTAAGCCAAAAATATGGAGATGAAGGCATATTTCAGAAAATGTTATCCAAAAATTCACATAAAATAGGCTTCAGCTGCCATAGAAGAAATAATCTATCAATCTTGCTTTACCATCACTGACATAAAGATAACATGAGGTGCTATTGAATGGCCACAGGTTTTTTTTAATACATTCAGAAAGATAGTATCACGGGGGAAAAAAATGTTCAGGATTTTTCTTTTAATCAAGCAAACCAGGTTCAGCTATAGTGAAGGTTAGTACAGCTTTAAACCACAGCTGCTAAAGGCACCAAGAGCTTGTGGTTGGCACAGCTATCGTCAGTGGCTGAACCCACTTGATTAAAATATTAGAATTAAACATTTAACGTTGCTGCATGTCCTCATGATTTACTTCCTGTCGTTCCTGATCGTAGTCGGGACAAACTTCAGTGAGAAATTCTTCGTTACATTCATTCAAGTGAATGGGTGTCTTTCCATTAATGTGTTTTGGCTTTGGTTGGCTTTGTACCCACCTGCAAACAATCCAGACTCTTCAATAGCCAGGACGAGTGCAAACGCTTCAGAAGACCTTGCCAGGTCTTCCTCACCTTCAAAATGAAAATCCAGTACTGTGGCCTTTGATGTTAACAAGACATACCAGGTACTTCTCAATGCAATGAATCCAAAAAAGCCATGAGTTTTCTTCTTAGTAGGCTAAAAATAAATATAGCTACAGGAGTTCCCCCAAATGCTTCTCAAAACATGTTACTGACTCTTAACTGGCCAAGAGGAGAATACAGACAAAAAGATAAATCTGTTTTCTCTTAAAAATGTAAGCTACTTATATTTAATTTTACCTATACAGATTCCTTTTTTATAATTGGCACTTTTAGGGAAAATTAAATGCTATGTTTTATGCTTAAAAGCATTATGCAGTCTCTAAATTGTTATTTCGTTTACCTCTTAAGCACCATTAAAAACATACTTCAACATATCTTTCTCTTGAGTTGATAGAGTGAAACCTTCAAACAGTACTGCTTAACTAACATCTACACTTGTTACTTTCCTCCGCCATTTATTGATTTAAATGGTTGCCATGAATTTTTGCACATATGCCCAGGCACTGGCAGTGGGGCTGCAGGGGCGGCCTCTGTGAGGAGAGGCCGGGGCTGCCCCCAGACACAGCCCGTTCTAGCCGGCTCCAACCCACCCACTGCAGGGCATGGCTGAGCTCCGCAGCCAAAGAGGCAGCACCTCAGTGGAAAACACATTTAAGAAAGGGTAAAAAAGGCTGTATGCTATGAGGGGGGGGCAGGGGGAAAGGGTGTGAGAAACATTCCTCAGGTCAGGGAAGGAGGATGTGGAGTTACCCTGGGTACCTCCTAGAGGAGAGGTTTCTCTACAGTAGGTGTCAGGTGAGGGATTCAGGAATGGAGTGAAGCAGGTCCTTGGAAAAGAGTTGGAGGTGAGGGGAAGGTGCTTTAATCTTTGTCTTTCTTTTTCACCATCCAACTCGATTTTAATAGATGAGAAATTAAGTTCATTTTCCCCAAGTCAAGTCTGTTCTGTCTGTGAAGGTAATTGGTAAGTGATCTCCACGTCTTTAGCTTGACACATAAACTTCTCATCTTATTTTGTCCCTCTGCCTTGTTGCAGAGGAGGAGAGAGAGAACAGCTGGGATCTGGCAGCCAGTCAAGGTAAACTCACCATAGCACAGAAAAGCATTTAATGTTTCAAGTTGGAAAACTACAGGATGCATAACATTTCACAGAAATCAAGGAAAAAAAATGGTCTTTCAAGCTATGCACAGGAAGCTATCAAAGTGTCCATCGTCATGACATTTTATTATTGTTTTCTAGAGTGACAGCAATATGGAAAATGAGAACTGACAGTCAAATCTGGTGGGAAAAAAAACACTAAAAATCCATTTAGCGAGTCAAAAAATCTGGGTCTTCATTCAACAAACCACTGCAAATTATTGTATAAAATGATGCTTGTTCCATGCTTCAGAAGAGAAATGCAGAATTGTAGAAGTCTTAATTAGAATTTGTTACATAAATGATTTAGAGAGCCATGAAATGCAAACTAGCATATTATGCAAGAAAGTTTCTTCCCGAATTTATTCTTTGTTCATTGGGATCTCTCTTTTCTGCATTCTTTTTCCATATATCCTTTTTGCTGTCTTCTATCCCTTCACTCAGAGCTAACATTTGTAGGAATCAAAAACAAAATAACAGAACAGAAAACAATTTATTCATTAGTACAAAAAGATGTGTGAGTGCTTGTAACAAAACTAAATGCATACACAAGCAAAAAGGCAATATTAGGGATGTAAGTGGATCTGAAAGTAAATGAGCTGTTAGATTATTTACTGTTATATAGGATATGTTCATTCAAAATTTGAATACTCTAGGAATGTTTTAGTAAATAATTCTCCACTAAGTGAAAATAAATCCCCTACTTAAAACTAAGCCATTGTGTGTTAATGAAAACCAACATTAAAAAAAAGAAAAAAAAAGAAAAGGAAAAAAAAAAAGAAAAAAGTCTCTTTGCTCCGTTGGATGTCTGCTTGGTGGAATACTTTAAGAAATGCTATTCAATCTTGCCATGTCAGGTACTGCTCTGTAAATATGGATAACATTAAATAAACCTACCTTCTTAATTAAATAAAATTTCACATTCAAAACAATGAGACGGTACTATTAGGATACACAAACTTATGTGGTGACAGAAATGTCTTTAATTCCAGCCTTCTGACTTAGCTGTGAGCTTGCTGTTCATGGGGCAGAAGGTTGACATTGCTGTCTGGGAAAGACGTTCAAATTAAACTCTCAAAAATCTCAAATATATCTATGTAAATGCATAAAGTTAGTAAGATTTGGATCCATACTCTCAACATTTGTATTGATTAATAACACCGCTAGTATAGCTGGTGTTTGGCTCATCTTGGCTAATTTAAAATACCTAGAATACTTATTTCAAATAAACCAAGTACACCTGCATCAACAGTTTGATCCTTATTACATAGATAAGTGATACACACTTTTAAGAATATAAGTAATAAACCATTTAATGACTGAAAAAAAAGTACAGCATCAAAAAATTCCATCTGAAGAGTTGTCTCATTTTCTTAAGATAACCATCAATGTGACTTCAAGAAGATAAGTAAATAGCTGAAAAAACATCTCATGCAAGATCTATTTCTAGCTTTAAAATTAATTCACTACAGAAGACAAATCCAACCATCTTTTTATATTCACACCGAAGGAGCAAAAAAATCCCAACCCCACAACATCAGTATTTCCTTTTACCAACTGTACTTCAGGGACGACTCAAAGCATGATTGAAAGCTACGCACTGCTTTCTCAGACTTTGAAAAAATTGATTGAAGTGTGAAAGCAAGTGAGAACAGAAAAGTCGCTCACCCACCTCCCTTCTTACTTCAGAAGACAGTAATATAATAGCACAGAAATAAATCAATCATCCCAATAGACTATGAGTTTCAAGAATTATTGACACATCTTCATTCATTCCTGAAAAATGTACTGAGAAAGGACAGTTCAATTGTGTCAGCTTCATGAGCATGTTTTTTGAACACAAATATACCTCAAAAATACCACAAAGTAAAGGTGAGAAAATCAGGACGTGATGTCAGTACCTAGTAATGTCTAGATTGCCAAATAGTCTAGTTGTTACCAAATAGACTATTTGGTGAATGTATTAATTCTGTTTAATCACTTTCAGCAGCAATAGCCCACGAATAGCGGGAAAACTCAAAGACATCAGATTTTGACACTGACCATTCGATATCTACTTATGCATTTAATTTTAAGCAGGTTTATACAGCCTTTATTCCCTCTGGGATTAAAAGTTCTATTCATGCACTTCAATGTATAGACTCAGAATCTCCATGAACCGTATTGGAAATGCCTCAACACCACAGGATGTAGCTACACCATTAACTTGGCTAGTGTTCTGGGTGTCCATTGATTATGACTGCATCTTAGATAATACCATTTTGACAGGTAGCTATCTAAATTTCACTGTCTAAAATAGTAAACCAAATCCAGTCCTCTGGATTCATGTTAGCTGCCTAACATAGGCACTTAGTGGTATTGGGGCATCTCTGATACACCAAGCCACCTGAAATATTGTCCTAGTGATAGCACATAGAGCACAGAAGCTGCTAGAAACCCTTGCTCTTCTGGAATGGCAGATGTCATTTGGGTGAGAATGCCCTAAAATATCCCAGGGGGTACTGGACACCTACGTTTACACAACTGAATCCATCTGTCTCTCTACATCAGCTGCAGTTCTCCCACCTCTGTGATGTTGCCCCCTTGCCTGCCAGCACCTGGAAAGTCTCAGATGCTCCCTGCCTTAGCACACTCAGTAATTTTCCAAATGATAGTGTAGCACCTCTCTTTTTTTTTTTTTTTTTTCACGGCTTTCCACTTCAGCTGTTGTTTCCAGAGCAGCACAAAACTAATTTTGAGCAAACAAGTGCAACACATACATCCCTTCCGCGCTCCCGAGCCACGTTTCAGGCCCGGCAGAGAGCGGCAGCGGTGAGTGCTGCGGATTGAAATTTGAACTAGACTGAGACGGAGAGGGCGCTTCCCGGAGACGGAGAACCGAGAGTGGAGAGACACGAAACGTGTCGGCAATCTCTCGAGGGAGCCGAGAGGCTGACGTAGCTGGGGGCAGGGGGGGGAGGAGGGCCGGATGAGCAGCGGCACATTTAAAAGAGGCCATAGCTGGAGCAGAGGCAGAGCGCCTGCAGGGCGTGCGTGCGCGCGCGCGCGAGTGTGATGGCGGGAACATCAGCGCGTACGCGCGGGAAGTAGGCATTAGGGGCGGGTCCCCTCCCGGCGCCAGGCGAGAATATGGCCCCAGCACCTGCAAAATGCACCGCAAGGACGAATGTGGGAACTCAGATCGAGCTTCCACAAAAAGACTTGTCTGTGCAGGCCTCCAGCTGCAGTGAATGCCCAAGCCTGGGGCTTGTTCCCAAGGGAGCCAGAGACACGGCCTAGTGTGCGCTGTGATCAAAAAACTACCTGCTCAGGCAGGGGGTTGAACTGAAGGAAGAGGTAGAAAGACTTAGAAGCACTAAGAAGGACAGGGAACTGCTGGAGAGGGTACAGCAAAGGGCCACAAAGATGATTAAGGGCCTGGAGCATCTCCCTTATGAGGAGTGGCTGAGGGACTTCGTTCTTTTTAGTCTGGAGAAGAGAAGACTTGGGGGGATCTGATCGATGCTTACAAATACTTAAAGGGAGGGTACCAGGAGGACAGGGCTGGTCTTTTTTCAGTGGTGTCTAGTGACAGGACAAGAGGAAATGGGCACAAACTTGAGTATAAGAAGTTCCACCTAAACATGAGGAGGAACTTCTTTCCTGTGAGAGTGGTAGAGCACTGGAACAGGCTGCCCAGAGAGGTGGTGGGCCTCCTTCCTTGGAGACATTCAAAATGGGCCTGGACAAGTTCCTGTGCAATGTGCTCTTAAGTAGACCCACTCTGGCAGGGGGTTAGATGATGTCCAGAGGTCCCTTCCAACCCCATATGATTCTATGATCAGAGACAGTGAAAGTGAAATAGATTGGTGGAGCCATATCCTGAGGCATAGACATCGGGCAGAGGCTCTACGGGAAGTAGATGATCTCCTTTCCACCTGTCACCAGGCAGAACAGAGAAACTTAAGGGACAATGGGGAATGGAGGCAGGTCCCTCCTCGGAGGGGCAAGCAAAACCTCTCCCAGTCCCCCTCATCTTCCCATTTGCACTTGCAAAATAGATATGGGGCTTTGGAATTCAAGGGCTAGGTAAATGAGGATGGAGAAGGAGATCATGCAGTGAGTTGCCCAGAGCTAGCCACCCATGCCTTAGGACTTCCTCAACAAAGAAAAAAAGGAAGGTAATTGTGGTGGGTGACTCCCTTCTGCAGGGGAACAGAAGGCCCCATTTGCAGACCGGATCCATGCCACAGAGAAGTCAGCTGCCCCCCTGGGGCCAGGATTAAGGATATACATAAAAATCTCGCTACCCTGGTCCAGCCCTTGGATTACTTTCCGTTACTAGTATTTCAAGTAGGCGGTGACGACGTAGCTACCAGGAGCAGAAGGGCAATGAAGAGAGACTTTAGGGGCCTTGGTCGGCTGGTTAAGGCATCAGCAGCACAAGTTGTGTTCTCCTCTATCCCACCACTTGCAGGAATTGATGAGGGGATAAACAGGAAGAGCCAGCAGATTAACTCCTGGCTCCAAGGCTGGTGCAACCGGCAGGACTTTGGTTTCTTTGATCATGGGGTGATCTACAGGACACCAGGCCTGCTGGCAACAGGTGGGGCAAGCCTTACCCAAAGGGGAAGAAGAATACCGGGGCAAAAATTAGCAGGGCTCATTGAAAAGGCTTTAAACTAGGTTTGATGGGGGATGGGGATAAAACCAGGATTACTGAAAAAGTGTCTGGGAGCAGATTACCAGTGCCAGTGGGTAAAAGCACTAGCAAGGTCTTGCAGCCTGTTGTCTCAGTAGAGGCGTGGGGGATGGTAACCCATGTGGTAGTGATGACATCAGGGATAGTGATAGAACACCCACAGAAGGGTCTGAGCATGGTCAGGGGGGTATTGGGGCTCGGCCCCCCATAAAGATGGCAGGAAAATTAGCCCAGCTACAAATGCATGCAGTATGGGTAACAAAGAGGAGGAGCTGGAGACCATTGTACAGCAGGAAAACTGTGATATAGTTGCCATCACAGAAACGTGTTGGGAAGACTTACACAACTGGAGTGCTGCAATCAATGGCTACCAACTCTTCAGAAGGGATAGACAAGGAAGGAGAGGCGGTGGGGTGACCCTCTATGTTAGAGACATATTTGAATGCCTAGAACTTAATAATGGGAATGACGGTGTAGAGTGTTTATGGGTTAGAATCAAGGGGAAGGCCAACAAGGCAGATATCATAGTGGGAGTTTATTACAGACCCCCAAACCAGGATGTAGAAATCGGTGAAATACTCTATCAGCAACTGACAGAGCTCTCACAATCACTCGCCCTTGTTCTAGTGGGGGACTTCAACTTCCCAGATATCTCCTGGGAATATAACACGGCAGAGAAGGAACAATCCAGGAGGTTCCTAGAGTGTGTGGAGGATAACTGGATTGTGTCCAGTTTTGGGCACCTCAATACAAGAGAGAGATTGAGGTGCTGGAGTGAGTGCAGAAGAGGGCAATGAAGCTGGTGAAGGGCCTGGAGAACAAATTGTACGAAGAGCTGAAGGAGCTGGGACTGTTTAGTTTGAGGAAGAGGAGGCTGAGGGATGACCTCATCACTCTCTGCAACTACTTGAAAGGACACTGTAGAGAGGTTGGTGCTGGTCTCTTCTCCCAGGTAATTAGTGATA
>JAOXNO010000001.1:173459753-173474942 GCA_028565335.1 Limnodromus scolopaceus
CAATCCTGCTTTGGCAGGGGAGTTGGACTAGATGATCTCTATGGTCCCTTCCAACTCTAAAAATTCAGTGAAATTCCCAAGTGTCCTATCACTGGATCCCAGGGAGAAGAGATCAGCACCTCCTTCTCCCTTTCCCTCCTCAGGCAGCTATAGAGAGCAATGAGGTCACCCCTCAGCCTCCTTTTCTCCAAACTAGACAAGCCCAAAAGTCCTTAGCCAATCCACATAGGACATTCCTTCGAGCCCTGTCACCAGCTTTGTTGCCCTCCTCTGGAAGCATTCAAGGACCTTCACATCCTTCTTAAATTGTGGGGAACTGCACAGAGTATTCAAGGTGAGGCTGCACAGACACTGAATACAGCAGGATAATCAGCTCTTTTGACCAGCTGGTTTTACTGTGTTTGATGCTTCCCAGGATGTGGTTTGCCCTCTTGGCTGCCAACCAGCACCCCCAGATCCATTTCTGCAGGACTGGTCTCCAGGCACTCCTATCCCAATTAATACTTCTGCATGACATTACACCATCCTAGGTGCAGAATCCGGACTTGTTAAATTTGGACTTGTTAAATTTCATCCCTAAATTATCATTTAGGCTATTCACAGTTAGTGTATCGAAAGGTTACTTCAAGGGTGATTCAGCTCTGATACCTAAAACGCGTGGGATTAAACCATTTTTCAGATGTTTATCCCTCTCCATTGACTCTAGAGAGTGTTTAGATGACTAATCTAGACTTTTAACTTTTAGATAGCTAAAGTTATACTAAATAAAATATTTTGTCTAACACTAAAATGAATCACTGGAGGGAAAAAAGAAAAACCAATCTTGACATAACTCAAAATTAAAAGAAGGCTGCCTTATGAAGTGGTTATAGATAACTGCCTGGATATTTATATTCATCTGAAGACAGCTTAATATAGATGTTAAAGAGAAAAAAAAAACATGGAAATAAAAACCTCTTCAACTTTCTTCAGGAAAATTATGAGACAGATAATTTTTGAGTTTTAGATTAATCTTAATAAAATCAATGGCAGCACCCTTTGCCAAAGTACAATAAAGTTTTATTCCCCAATGGAGAGTATGGAACACCTGGTGTAAAATCTTATAAATGCAAATTTTAAGATACCTTTAGATTTCATTATCTGATATCTTAACAGATGAGATCTCATCTTCCTACCAGCAAATCTAGACCTTTAATTCACATTCAGATTCAAATAATGGAAGTTGAGCCCTGCATCCTGAACCAGGGGTGTAGCTCCAGAAATACACATCATCCTTGAAACAAGAACTCAGGATCTGTCCATACTAGTCTTGGGGGCATTCACAGGATTCATCATTCTTTCTCAGCCTCCCCTGGGGCCTCTGCCACCCTGCCTATGGCTCAGGATCCCATTTTGGCTCATCCCAGAGCTGCCAGTTCCTGTTCCAGCAACCTCATCAGAGCAACAGTCTCAGAAGGCCCCATCTCTGGCCCTTCCCCCAGCATGGGCCTCTGACCCACGTCGCAGTTTTTTCTCTTGCCTGCTTTCTTTTTGCTTTGCACTGGACCCCCTGCATGGACCCTGGACCTGGGGCACCACTCGACATCCCAGGGACTGACAATGCACCCTTCTGTCACTCTCTATGCTCTGCCCACCATGTCCAATCCCTGCTGGATGGCACACCTGCTGTAGGGGAACTGCCCGTGCTGGGGTCACCCTCTGTTCCAGATTTATCCCAGCTTATGGAGCAACCCCACTCCTGTGGGTCACATAAAACCAACAAGAAGGGCAGTAGGACATAGCAAATCTTACAGAACAAATCTCACTCCTTTGAGGGACAGAGCTGTGTGTTCTATAAAAAAAAAATACAAAAAACCAAAAAACAAACAAAAAACCACCAAAGAAAACCCATGGGAGGCTTTTCTTAGCTGAATGAAGCAAACTTCCTTCATGTGAGAGAAATATTACAGAGAAACACAGCACAAAATTCAGTTTTTGCAAGCAAATGCATTTAGAGGCAAGAAACAAAAGTTTTGTCGTTAACTTCAATGAGATTCCTATGCTTACATAGCCAAATCCAGGAAGAGTACAAATACTCTATTGCAGAACTATGAGTCCATGCCAGAGACACTGACAAAAGAAGACAAGTTTTGCAGAAACACAGAAGTATTTCAGAAGGACGTGTTGAACAACTGTTTTTTTTATCAAATTATTATCTGATTTTTATCAGTTTTATGAGGCCTGATCTTCTGTTAATGGTAAACTCTTAACAAAACAAAAAAGCACTGTCATATTACTATGGCAGAAGCCTTGTTGTTGAATCCTTTATAGGAACAAAGAAACATAAAGATAAGAAGGAGCCAACATATCCCTAATTTAACCCAAAACCAGATCATGGCCTGCAGGTCATTGACTGCAAGAAACAAGCTATGAAAATAAACACATTCACACATACACATAATATACCTGTCAGAGGGCTAGTCTAGTGTGTATGCATACACATACATATATATACATATTCAAGTAGGCTGTCTTTATTGCAAGTGTCTAGCAGGGAAAAATGGCAATTACTTAGGTACACTGACCATAAATAGCAAAACTGGGAGCAATCAAGACAAGACTCCAAAGTACCAATATTGTGCAAAGATCCATCTTCGCTGAAATTATATACAGACTGGTAGACATCAAGAACTCTGTGAGCTGAGAATTTTTTTAAATGATCAGAAGGTAAAAATTCCAAGATAGCAAAGAAAAAAAATCTTTTTGTGAACTGTAGGGGAATAAAAAACAAAGTAGTTTATGCATAAAGTTCCAGAAAAACCCACTGAAAGTTTTCGGTTTTAGTGTAAAAATATATGACACAACATCTATCATGCAACACATTAACCAAAATGAAATAAATGGAAAACACAGAATCCAAAATAAAACGCTCAGCATTAGCAAAATAAGGGGTAAAAAAAAAAGTTTAAATTATTTTTTTATCCTCTTCCCCTCTTGAAATAGACATGTTCTAATTGAAAGATTCAGTTCCAACAAAGCTTCAGTTTCCAGTAAAAAAAAATGCTTCATCAAAAATTTTCAATCATCTTGTGGTGATACAACCGCAAAACTGCCTGGCACCTACTCAAAGGTGCAGGAATTGCTTTTGTCTGGTGAAATACCATATAGTCATCCAATCTGTCCTGTGATCCCTCTTTTGTCCTTCATCTTTGCTCTGAGTTCTGATCAAAATAAACACCTTAATTCACACCCTGAGTTCCTCGGTCCCTCCATTTACCTGAAACTTTAAGAGGTGACATGTTAGAGATAACGGCTCCTGTTTCTTGTTTAGGTGTAGATATTAATAGTTTTAAAAAAATAAGGTTTATTCCTGCACAATATGCCAGGTGGCCTGTATCATACTCTCAGCATTCATTTTTTGTGAGGCATCATCATGCTATTTTAAAATATTGTGCATTTTCTGTAGAAAGAGGGAGGAACAGCGCTGCTGAAATAGCAAATTACTTGCACTGAGAAAATATCTCATATATTTATTTACTATCTGATAGTAAATTAAGGTGAAGGCATAATTTGGAGAAGTAGGCTTATAAGAAAAGTAGTATGTTTTACACTGTTAGTGTATGCTTAGGCATATCTAAAAGAGCAATTGTAGTAACTTAAATAAGCTGTGTACTCTATTTGTTGCTGTATATAGATTCACTGAGAAGTTTTTCATATTGTTTTGGTTGTCAGTCAAATATAGCAGAGCATTTGACTTTTCCTGTGGCTTACTTTTTGCTTCATCTACTAATAATTAAATTGAAAAATTGTGACAAATCGCCATAACATGTTATACGCTGATTTACCAGTTAATATTGTTACTATAATTTAACAGATCATAACTCCCAGATTTTCCTACAAAATTGACTTCTGAATATTTTTTTTCATATTGGCAGCAGCACTTTTACCTCTCTATAAATTTCTGTACTTGATTATTCACCAGGATAGATACTGGGGTGTGTCCTGGGATTTTCATTTTTATACAAAATGAAATTAATACTAATTTATACTATTAGTACTAGTAATTAGTACTAAAAATAAATTAGTACTAATAAGTATATAGAAATCCCAAGGATTGTGCTCATGCAATTTTTTCCTAGTAGCAGTAAATTAAATATACCCCCTCAATAAATAAGACAGAAGAACTGATGACAATCAACACAGAGAAGGCTGAGGTATTCAATAATTTTTTGCCTTGGTTTTCAATGGTAATCTCTTTTCCCACAGGGAGTCAAAAGAGTTGCAGTCAACAGTTCAATGCTCAGGTGGAAACCTGTAATAAGTGATATTCCTCAAGTATCCATATTGGGACCAATACTATTTAATATCTTCATCAATAACATAGTGAGATTGAGTGCACACTCAGCAAGCTTGCAGGTGACACCAAGCTGAGTGGTGCAGTTGATTCATTAGAGGGAATATCAATACATGCTGGGGAATGAAGGGATTGAAAGCATCCCTGCCAAGAAGGACTTGGGGATACTGATGGATGGAAAACTGGACATGAGCTAACAATATGTACTCACAGCCAAGAAAGTGAACTGTATCCTAAGCTGCATCAAAAGAAGCAAGCAGCCAACAGGTTGAAGGAGGTGATTCTGCCCCTCTACTCCACTCTCATGAGAACCCACCTGGAATAGTGCGTCCAGATCTGGACTCCTCAGTACAAGAAAGACATGGGCCTATTGGAGCGAGTCCAAGGGAGAGCCATGAAGATCAGAGGGCTGGAGCCCCTCTCCTGTGAAGACAGTCTGAGAGAAGACAGTTTAGCCTGGAGAAGAGGAGGCTCCAGAGAAACCTTATTGCAGCCTTTCAATATATAAAGCAAGCTTTTGATATTATAAGAAAGCTGAAGAAAGACTTTTTAGCAGGCCTCTTGTGACAGAACAAAAGGGAACAGTTTTAAACTGAAAAAGGGAAGATTTAGACTGGACTTAAAGAAGAAACTTTTTATGATGAGGCTAGTGAGACTCTGGGACAGGTTGCCCAGAGAAGTCGTGGATACCCCAACCCTGGAAGAGTTCAAGGTCTGGTTGTACAAGGCTTTGAGCAACCTGACCTAGTGGAAGATGTCCCTGCCCACAGTAGAGGGGTTAGAATAACTAATCTTTAATGGTCCCTTCCAACCCAAACCATTCTGTGATTCTATGACTTGTTTTGAAATTAAAAAGTCACTCTAATATTAGTAGATTCGAAATATTTTCTCAGCAAAAACGGGTAAAACTTGATCAGCACACATTAAGACAGAGAAATCAATGTGTCTATTATGACTTTGCAATAATTAAAACATTAAAGCTACAAGGGTAATAGTGTTCCTTTGTTATTGGTTGCATTTTGTTCTTGGTGATCCAGGGGTACAATGGAATACTGCCAACAATTATATAATGAAAGTTAAAAAGATGCATTGAAAATGACATAAACGTAACCCCAACAGTTATCATCACAGAATTAAATGTGTCCTCTCTGATTAAAAAAAAACCAAAACAAAAAGGATTAATTTATATTAATCTTACAAAAAAATCTTCATATATCCAACCTAAATGAAAGCATATCATGTAGCTAGAAAAACTAGGTAAACCTCAGAGGAATCAGCCAGACACGTCACATCTACAAATGAAACTTTTGTGAGAAGTTTCTTGCTTTTACCTTATGACTCCCTACCCTTTTCCCTAGTGATCTGAATGCTTTCCAGACTCTGTCACTGAACTTCATTAAAATGAAGCCCACAGTGCACAGCCTAGCCCTCATTTTAGCACAATAAAGATGTAAAACTCATTATGTATGCAGAAGGCAATCTAAATAAATCATGACTTAAATGTCTGCAATCTCCAAGTTAAATAACCTAATTTACTTGGAAACAATGTGTACAACTGAAATATAAATTATATAAATCCAGAATTAGAGATATAAAAAAATCATTTTAGTTTATTTGAGCAAATAGTCTTGCCCTTAAATAAAAGGAAATTAGACTAAACTTCACCCTTTGGCCTTTTTGTATCCAAATTTACTTCATATTTATCTGATTCCTTTTCCATCTCACTAAAACTTATTTCACCATTTATTTTCCTCAGTTAAAACTCATCACAAACCAAGTGCACTTCCTGAAAACTTTCATATTTGCTTCTCATATCTCATGTCCTATCACTAATTCTATCAAATTTTAATATACATGGCTTCTTATTTGCCAGCCATCTGAAACCAAGGTTAAGGGGTTCAAGGAAAATGTTTACTTGAATTCTGTATTTTCTCATTAAAGACACAGTTAAATCACATTCATTCACTTAAAAAAGTTTTGCAGCAGATCCTCAGTGATACATGAGTTATACAGATTTAGTTTCCCTTTTTTACACCTGATTTCTTATTCTTAATCTGTTCCTTCAGCTAGCTTTCAGTGTTATCTTCTCATGTTTCCCAACCTCTTTCCCAAACGACACACTTGATATTTTCTTCCATTCACTGTCATCTATCTCCATCATTTTCTTCATAGCACTTTCTTCCTGTTGGTGTTTCAAACTGTTTTGACGTGTCATACCTTGCAGCTAGTCCTCCTGATGCTATCTATCACTGTCCTCAGCTCCCCTCTGAAATCTGCTGTCCTTCCCAGAACACAATGAAGAGCAGATGCAGCATCCCAAAAGGGTTGCAGACACAGCAACCATACAAAATGAATAGGAGCTGACAGCATCTGAGTGTAGTTATAACCAAACTATGGGATGAGTCGCGCATGTATTTGAAGCTACCTCCAGATTTCTATGCAGGGAATTAATGACCTATGCCATGCCATTGTGCACGGACATCCAAGAGTATGTTCACTCCCATTTCTGTGATGTTGGGTCGGAAAGTCAAAGCCAGTGCTTCAGATTTGCTAGCAATGTAAACCATGATAACACCTAATCTGAATACCAAAATATATTGCAAAGCTTTGTTAAAGTTCAAATAATAAATAAGAATATTGATAATCTTCCATAAAAGAGGTTATTGTTTTTAGTATGAAACCTAAGTGTTTCATACTAAAGTATGAAGTGTAAAGTGTATAAGCTACTAAGTTTCTCAGTAGAAAAATAAAAATACTGTGCATATTAAATTCAGCATATGCTTCAGTAAGATTTCACAGTAATTTTACACATTTCAATTATACACAAGGCATGAAATCCCCATTGTGAAAATAAAAATTTTAAACCATTATGTAAGCACTGACACTGCATATTTAAGTCATAAAATAAAAGTGGAATCTTAGCAAAGTATTGTGTTTCTGGCTACAGAAGTGAAATGACAGGTTTATCACTGGATCATGTCACTTTTCATTTGTGTCCTACAAAGCTTTCTCTCCTTTATTGTTTTCAGTCAGCAGCACTGATATATCTCAAGCCCACTAAAAGGGGAAAAAAAGATTAGGTGGCTTATAGCTAAGCCATGCCACACTGACCCTATAGTCCAGTGCCATAAAAATTAAGGAAAACCCATATGGTTGCTGTGGAAAGGGTGAACACTGGATTGAATTCCAACCCTGGTTTTGACTGGCAGCATAGCACTTTCTTGCCAATGGACTGTCCACAAAATTGGCATAATTTGCTCTAGGAGGATCATCTCAGGGTAGAAACATTCTTTTGTTGCATAGCACTTTGGCTGCGTAGTAAAAGAGGCATTGCTGGGCCATCTCTGAGATATTCATCGTACCCATGAACAGTGCAAACTTCTTTCATAGTTATTTTGGTTTTGCCAAATGGATTTATGTTTTACCTAAAAATATTGAGTATAAACTGTACCCAGGGCCCATGATATTGACATAAATACCAGCTTCAAGCCTGGTTGTACTAGATAGCTCTTAAGGGCACAGACAGGGCCACATGCGGAACAGAGACTCGTGCTATATACAGAGAAAAGAAAATGAAAATCATGAAACTAATGTGTAACAGTTTAAGGGTATCCTAACTTTTGGGACATAAAAGATATATAGCCAGTTCTGGCAGTTAGCATTCTGAGTTTAGCGTTCTAAGGTCCCTGTATAGTCAATGGAAATAGGTGACACTTGACTACACCTAAGGTGACAGGAGAATGCAGTTACTGAGACTTAGTGGAGGGAGCTCACCAGGGCTCCTGCCTTATCTATGAGCCTGGTTTTCTTCAATGAGTTGACTAAAAGGAAATATCATCAGGTCTTGTTCCAAGACATAGTCAGGGTGTGACTGTTACTCACATTGAGATGACAGCCAGGAAGAGCTTTTCCGTCACACCAGTTAGATACAGCCTCTTAAACCTAACGAGGACAACTCAGACCAACTAAATTAGGTATTCTTGTGCAGGAATCTGAGCCCTTCTACAGGTAAACCAGACTGCTCTAGGTGACTGCCTTTCTTCTTCCATGAGTAAAACAAGTGCGGTATGAATAGGGGTTTATAAGGAACAAAAAAGATATGCACACCTGTCTGTGCAGTCATATGGATATGTTACCCCCTTTTGAGTATAGAGATTGTTTGAAAAGATGGTAAAAATCAGCATCCTCCACATTTTACATAATAGCTTAGATCACTGACCCAAGAACTGCAAGACCTTGATTCAGGCTCCCAGCTTCCATGTTTAAGAGGAGGGCCATAACCACAGACTCCGGGGATTTCCAGGGAAGAAACAGCACTGTGCCTTCAAAATTGGGCCACTGTGTAGCTAATGAAGCAAGAAAGAAATTAAAAGGGAACTGCAGGTGGTTCTGACCTTAATGGATTAGGGGTAATACCACTTTCTGGTTCTTGGTATACAATCTATACACAAGCTGTGACTTGTCACACGGTATTTACAGCTCAGAGCTGCGATTTGTTATATTCAGTTCATTCCTGAGATAAGCCTTGAGTAGGTAGTGATACTTCAGTTTCATAGTTGCCAACATGTTTTGGTTTTTTTTACTGTTAAACTGTTGAAAAAGTTTACTTTTAACATACAAAGCACTAATTCCTCTTCTTAAATTTTGAAGAAGCAACTTTTTTCTTTTTGTTAGCTAAACTCTTTCACATTGCTATATAATTAGTAATACCTCAATTTAAACAAACAGTCTCAACTGAAGTTTCTTATTTTAGAAACCAACAATACTATCAAGTGACTCTATTTATAAATTAACTATCCAACTATTTACAGAAACTGTCTGTTAAACTACAAATATTGCAAATAAACATACCCTAGAAGCTCTTATTCCTAAATATTTATGAAAAAACTAAAACATTTTAAACAAAGTATTTTCCAGCAAACTGCGTTTTCCTGAACTTTCCAAAAACACTCTAAAGGGTTTGTAAAAAAAGTCTTTTTCAATAAGAATGTTCCTAAAGCCTTCCATATCAGGTCAAACCAGAAGTTTTCTTTGTGTACAAAGGAGGGCACACAAAAAGGGAGAAGAGAGAAGTCTTGTCTCATTGTTCTGTATGTGCTATACATTACTTCTCTCTGAGATCCTGTTGAAGTAATATGTCATTTTCTGTCATTGCTCATGGAAATTTGCTTTCTAACTAAATAGCCAGCAATTAATAGCTGCTTTACCATAGCTTACACTTAAAAGTTCTTTTCAAGTACCGCATACAAAATAAGTATTGTACTCAATTATTCAATTGTACTACCCTGTAAAATAAATTGCACAAACTGCTTCAACTAAACTGCAGAGGATGCAGAACTGCATTTTAGCAACAGCAATTGGACCTACGAATCAATAGTATAGATTTATGGTCCAGGAGGACATGTTCTTCTTAAAGCTCCACATGTCTTTATCTAACATTGCATGAGAGTTGTTTTTTAGTAAAACAGTCCCTTCAGTAAACCAAACAGCTATAAATAAATATACCACTATTGTACATGCAGCCCATATATAAGTAGTTTTTTTCACTTTTAATAAAGGTTGCAAACAACCTAGGTGTAACAGGTGTAACAACCTAGCAAGATAATTAAAATAAGTTTTCTACTGTCAATGTCTGTCCATGCATAAGAGAATGCTCCTCGCACTTCAGTGATACCACTCTCTACAGCTACCTGACAGAAGGTTGTGGAGAGGTGGGGGTCAGCTTCTTCTCCCACGTAACAAGCAATATCACAAGAAGAAATGGCCTCAAGTTGCACCAGGGGAGGTTTACATTGGATATTAGGGAAAAATTCTTCACCCAAAGGGTTGTCAAACATTGGAACGTGCTGCCCAGGGAACTGGTATAATCGTCATCCCTGGAGATATTTAAAAAATGGGTAGATGTGGTGCTTAGTGACATGGTTTAGTGGTGGGTTTGGCAGTGCTAGGCTAATGGTTGGACATGATCACCTTGAAGGTCCCTTCCAACCTAGAGGATTCTATGATTCTGTGTAACCATTTAAATACACCTTGGATGGCAAGTCTATATTTCTGGGCATGTAATCCAGGCACAGACAACACACGCCTGATACCATCATTAAGGTGAAAAGATCCCAACAGTCATCAAACTTGCTGAAAATCTCTATATGTGTATCAAGAAATGGCTAGGCCACAGGATAAGCACACACCTCTAGATATCTGTGTTGCTAACCTTCTTGCTCCTACTGTCTTATAGAAGCGGACCACACCACCTACCTCTTTCCTAGACAATGTCAGGCCCAGTTCAAGGACAGCAGAAGACAAGGACTGCTCCATTAGGAGGTTTACGTGTAGCCACCTTGCTTTGGTGTGCAGTTACCATGATGTGCCATGGCGTATGCATTTCACCTCAGAACTAGACAAAGTGGCCCTGAACTCATTTCATAGAACCACAGAATCATAGAATGGTTTGGGTTGGAAGGGACTTTAAAGATCATCAAGTTCCAACCCCCCTGCCATGGGCAGGGTCACCTCCCACTAGACCAGGTTACTCAAAGCCCCATCCAGCCTGGCCTTGAACATTTCTAGGGATGGAGCATGCAAAACTTCTTTGGGCAACCTGCTCCCATGTCTCACCACCCTCCCAATAAAGAATTGCTTCCTAATATCTAATCTTAATTTTTTCCTCTTTCAGTTTAAAACTGTTACGTCTGTCCTATCACTACAAGTAATAAGTGTAAAAAGTACCTATCCAGCTTTCTTGTAGGCCCTCTTCAGATACTGGAAAGCTGCTTTTCCACTGAAAAGAGCCTCCTTTTCTGCAGGCTGAATAACTCCAACTCTCTTAACCCGTCTTCTTAGGAGAGGTGATCCAGCCCTCTGATCATCTTCATGGTCCTCTTCTGGACTTGCTCCAACCAGTCCCTGTTCTTCTTATGTTGGGGGCTCCAGAGCTGGACACAGTACTCCAGGTTGTGTCTCACGAGACAAGAGCAGAGGGGCAGAATCCCCTCCCTCAACCTCTGGCCACACTTGATGCAGCCTAGGATGTAATTGGCTTTCTGGGCTGCGAGTGCCCAGCCTGTATTTGTGCTTGAGATTGACCCAACCCACATGCAGGACCTTGTTGAATTTCATGAGGTTCACACAGGTCCACTTCTCAAGCCTATCTAGGCCCCTCCGGATGGCACCCCTTCCCTCTAGCTTGCTGACTGTACCACAGAGCTTGGTGTTGTCACCAAACTTGCTGAGTGTACACTCAATCCCACTCTCTGTGTTGCCAACAAAGATGTTAAACAACACTGATCCCAGTATCCCTGAGGAATATTATCCATGACTGGTTGCCCCTTGGACATCAAACCATTGACCGCAACTCTTTGTATGTGACCATCCAGCCAATTCCTTATCTACTGAGTGGTCCATCCATTAAATCCATGTCTCTCCAATTTAGAGACAAGGATGTCTTGCAGGACAGTGTCAAATGTTTTGCACAAGTCCAGGTAGATGATCTCAGTTTCTCTTCCCCTATACACCAATGCATAATGCCATCACAGAAGGCCACCAAATTTATCAGGCACAATTTGCCTTTAGTGAAGCCATGTTGGCTGTCAACAATTACCTCCCTGTTTTCCATGTGCTTTAGCATAGTTTCCAGGAAGATCTGCTTTATGATCTTTCCAGGCACAGAGGTGAGGCTGACAGGCCCGTAGTTCCCTGGGTCTTCCTCTTTTCCCTTTTGTCAAAAGGGGGTTGTGTTTCCCTTTTTCCAGTCCGTGGGAACTTCACCAGACTGCCATGACTTCTCAAATATGTTGGATAGGACTTAGTAATTTCATCCAGTGATTCCCTCAGGACCCGCTGCTGCATGTCATCCAGTCCCATTGATTTGTATGCCTTCAGGTTCCTCAGATGGTCTCCAATCTGATCTCCTACAGTGGGCTCCTACGTTCTCTCAATCCCTGTCTTTGCCTTTGCCTTCTGTGAATTGGGTGGTAAGGCTAGAGCACTTGCTGGTGAAGACTGAGGTAAACAAGTTATTGAGTACCTCAGCCTTCTCCACATCCCAGGTAACCAGGCCTCCTCTTTCCTTCCAGAGAGGGTCCACATTTTTCCTAGTCTCCTTCTATCACTGATGTACCTGTAGGAGCCTTTCTTATTGCCCTTGACATCCCTGGCAAGATTTAATTCTATTTGGGCTTTAGCTTTCCTAACCTGATCCCTGGCTGCTCAAACAATTTCTCTGTGTTCCTCCCAGGCTACCTGTCCTTGCTTCCACCCTCTGTAGCTTTTGAGTTTGTCCAAGAGATCCTTGTTCATCCATACAAGTCTCCTGGCATTTTTGCCTGCCTTCCTCTTGGTTAGGATGCATCGCTCCTGAGCTTGGAGAAGATGATCCTTGAATATTCACCAGCTCTCTTGGGCCCTTCTTCCCTCACAGGCTTTATCCCATGGCACTCTACCAAGGAGATCCCTGAAGAGGCCAAACTCTTCTCTCCTGAAGTCCAAGGTAGTGAGATTACTGTGTGCCCTCCTTGCTGCCCTATGGATCTTGTGCTCCACCATTTCATGGTCAATACAGCCAAAGCTTCCCTTGGGCTTCACATTTATTTGATAGTACAGGCATAGAGGAGTCAGTTTTCCTCCCTCCCCTCAGCCTCCCAGCAAATATAGGAATCAGAATTTGCTCATCTGTTGCAGACTACTTTGCTTGTCAAAGAAGGCTTGTCTGGTCTGTTTCTGTACCACATCTTCCACGGATGAGTGGTTTTCAATCACTGTTAGGCAGAAATCGTATCTCTGAACACAGCTGTGCTGTGTGCAGCCACCTGACAACAAGTTTCAGCAACATTAAAGCATTGCTAGCCTGGGATGCACAGAAAATGTCTGTCTCCTGCTGCTGAGATGAAGTAATTGGCCCATCAGGGGATGCTTACCATCAGGGAGATTCAGCTGATACAGTTTGATGGCTTCCGTTCTCCTCTCTGCCTCCTTATTTACTCCTAGATCTTTATCCCAATTCTCCCTTTTTTTCATCTCTGTTTCCCATTCTAGCATCTCACCCTGAAGCTGTTTCTACTTCAGGGTTGCTTCAGTCAAGAGCTCATCAGAAGAAATGGAACAGCTAGATTTCTCCCATCTCTGCACCAGAAAGGAAAGAGGATGAAGGACCACATCCAGACGTCTCAGAACTCCCAAACGTGTGTTTTGAACCTAGCAGAAGGCTTCAAAAAATAACAAAAAGGGTTGGGTTTTTTTTGTCCAAATCAGTTTGCTCATCCTCAAAGTGGAAAAAAGACATATTGTTATATACAATATGAACTCTAATTTTTGAAAGAACAATACCTCAGTTGGTGTTAGCACTTGGAAGCTCCCCAAAGCTTAGTGGATTACTTATTTGCAAAACTTAAACTAATTTGTGTCTGCAAGGAGAAATATGATTAAAGCAGAAAGCAGCATTAAGTCTTCTTAACAGCTGTCTGCAGAACAAATATATGAGGTGCATGAGATGAGTTATTTAAATGTGCCTACAAACCATAAATATAATTCTTCATGAACCATATTTAGAATTCTTCAGATTTCATTACTTGCAAGTATTAATCTTGGACATCCGTCTTATTTCTGTATATAAGGCATTGTGGCAAAAACCAGAACTCATCTATACAAATATACACATTTTAACACTAAGGATTCTTTCCCAGTCCAACCTTAGTAATAGACATAGCAAGAACCTTACTGCGCTTTCATTTCTATAACACAAAAATATTCCAGGCATTAATTTCGTACTCACATGGGCTGCATTTTCACTGTAATGTGGCAGCTCTGTGGCTTCATGTAGAAGCAAAATCCCTGGACAGCTCTCAGAAATTCAGGAGGAGGAGGTGCAGATCTTAAAAGGCATTCTGAGCGACAGCAGTGAGTTGACCCATTAGATGTATGTGTTGATGGCACATGGCTTTTCTTATATTTGAGCTACATCCAGCTACATCTAAGGTTGTGACTGGGCTGGAAACAGTAGTGTATCTGCTCTGTAGCCAGTTTCTGAACAGATTAAAAAAGTACACATCATGTTACAGTGATTTTCATGTCTTGATCTTAAAGGCAGCAGTAGCAGGTTTTGAATCCCCAGAACGTACATTTAACAGCTTGCAAGAAAGTTTGTTGAACTTCAAACAAATACTCTGGTCATCAAAGTGGGGACACAGTCAACCTGGATAGCTAGCTGATACAATAATACAGGTGTCGCTACTCAATGAATGTTAAGGCTGTTTGCTGTGAACACAGCACCATTTTTGCCCTGAAGACAGAGGCTACAGCTCCAAAACATTTGTCCATCACGTGTAAGACTGGTGTCCACAGTATTCATGCATAGATCAGCCATAGTCATCAGTGAGGTTTTGAAGTATGATATAATAGAGTAAATCATGAACCTCTCTTAATGGGGATGGCTAAGAATATGTGTCCTGCAATGGACCTGAGGAAAACAGTTCCAGTGGACTGGTCCTAAAAGATCTTTGTTGCAAATGTCACAAGTTTCATGGGCTACATTATATGTCCAAGACTGCTTCATGCCCATGGGCAATACTGGGGCAGTCAGTATTGCAGGGTAGGTGTAAAGGAAGGAGGCCAGCCTACTTACCCTCCTTGGGTTGGCCTACAGAGTAGCTAAGAACAGCAGAACAGCAACACAGTCATGAGAGGCCTTTTTTTTTGATTTTTCTTTTTTAGTAGGCTTATTGCCATCTCAATTTTAAATTTATAGGAGAGTTGCTATTGATTTCAATGGAATATGATCTGGACGAAGGGATGGAATGTACCCTCAGCAAGTTTGCTGATGACACACAACTAGGAGGGGTGGCTGACACCCCAGAAGGCTGTGC
>JAOXNO010000001.1:173482404-173499885 GCA_028565335.1 Limnodromus scolopaceus
ACTGGAGTACTGCATCCAGTTCTGGGCTCCCCAGTTCAAGAGGGACAGGGAACTACTGGAGAGAGTCCAAGGTAGGGCAACTAAGATGATTAAGGGATTAGAGCACCCCCCTTATGAGGAAAGACTGAGAGAGCTGGGGCTCTTTAGCCTGGAGAAGAGACCTTATCTACATTTACGAGTATCTAAGGGGTGGGTTGACGAATGATGGAGTCAGACTCTTTTCAGTGGTTTCCAGCAATAGGACGAGGGACAACGGGCGTAAGCTGAAACATAGGAAGTTCCACTCAAATATGAGGAAAAACTTCTTTACAGTGAAGGTGACAGAGCACTGGAACAGGCTGCCCAGATAGGTCGTGGAGTCCCCTTCTCTGGAGATTTTCAAGACCCGCCTCGACACAGTCCTGAGTAATGTGCTCTGGGCAATCCTGCTTAGCAGGGGAGTTGGACTAGGTGATCTCTAGAGGTCCCTTCCAACTCTGTCAAATCCGTGAATCCATGAATCTCTACTCTTCCACACACCCATATAACGCCAATGATGTCAGTGCCTGTAAACACACAAGAGAAGTCTGTTCTTCTTTAATTTATTAGAAAATCTGCAGACTGGTTTGTCTGTAGGACTAAGACGGGTAGACTTTGAGTTCCTGTTTTTGGGAAAAAATAACAGACAGAGAGACTACACCACAGAATTATTCTGAGGAGGACAAGACCCAGTGTTAGAGTTTTCCTTAAGCAAGGGAAGCATAGTGGGACACGCACACACAGAATTCAACAGCCTAATGAGTAGATGAAAATCTTATCCAAATAATCAAAAACAAATAGTAAATATCCAGCCATCAGAAGTGTCTGTGAAGTGTGAAGTTCAGTCTGAATAATGATATCCCATTCCCTTGAAAATGTGTTACATTATCATGAGTCTAATTAAAATTTATAGTTCGTATTGGATTACTTGAGAGTTTATATTTTTATTACCTGATTTCCAGTAAATACTCACATTAGCAGAAAAAACAATTCATCTCCTACAGTGGAAAGCTGAGCTGTAAGACCACAGGTGTCTCCTACTATTCTGTATGCACTCACCCAAATTATTTTGAAATTTCAATTAACAATGCACGTCATTGCAGGTGTTGAACACCTTGGCAGCCTCCTTAGTAACAACTCACCCTTCTCTACTCACAAGAATATCTCATTAGTGTCTTTTCATGTTTCTGTAAAAATTTTAATTATGGATAGCCACCAGAAAAATAAGATTTTCCTTCTTCTGAATGGAGACATTTATAAACCCAGCCTGATAACACCCACCATTTTGTCTCAGTATAAGTTCTAGTCACTGGTTTTGCAACTTCATCATATGAAAAAAAGAAAATTAAGATACATTCAAAGTAAAACCATATATATTAAAAAATTACTTATAGTGAGGCATTATAGAATTTCTCAGTAACAATTTCTCACATTCCTTTGGGAGTTCTATATGAACTGAATATTGGTGTTTAGGATAATTCCTAAAATCAAAGAGATATGTAAGCTATAGCTCAGAGTTTCCTCAGTCTACTTTTCTCTTTGATTCCAAATGCTAATGCCCACATGCTCCTCGATAACAGACCGCACTGCTTTCCAGCATGATTCACTGACTGCATATGTAATTCAGCCTTGCTAATATTTCACTCTTACAGTTGCAGCTGTGTTTCTTTCTCATTTCCTTAGTGGGAGAGAGTAAAGGCCTTTTCCTCCGTTTTCCATTTTTACATCACCCATCTCAGAATATCATTGAAATAGAATTTTTTTTCTTTCAAGGGCAGAAGAAGAAAACAATATTTCTGCATGTTTTCTTCACATGAAGAAGAATTTGTGCTCTGCCTCCATCTCTAAATGAATTAATATGAATCGCTGGAAGCCCTGAAAAATAACCAGGTCTACATTTTTTAAAGTGTCTAATACCGATGCCCAGGTAGCTTACTTGAGGCACCAAAAGATCTGACCATGTTCAGAGCATAAACAGCTGAAGAAAGGCTGTGAGTCTACAAAAGATCATATTCTAAGAGATACGAGTGAAGGCAGAGGCAATCCATCATACCCCATAGCTTTGAAGATTTGATAGTATTTGACACTGAAATTATGACACTACAAGGGGTTATTATCAAACATTTGGAAGAGTGTGATTTACCACAGCCCCAACAGCATCCCCACCCACTGCTCATTTGCACTACTTAGCTGCATCTCATGACATCTCTGATCATATGTCATGAGTGAGTCAAATAAAAGCTCCAGAGACATTGAACATGCTGAGATTAGAGAGACTAGAAGCAGCTGTGATGTACCAAATATTGAGTAATACTGCATATTTGACTGATTGTGGAACTTTGGTCATTTACAGCCAAGTTTCTGTTGCATTTCCTTCTCCTCAAGATTTATGTCCTTATTTGCATGCTGATGCGCTTTGAGTCGGAGCAGAGACTCGCAAAGCAGATATGGAATTACAGCCCCTTTAAAATGAGACTATGAAGTGCACTATACACCTGCTTGTGTAATCTGTAAAGATAATGCTGCGGACTACACTCAGAATAAGATTGATTGTGTTTACATATTAAATATTCTTTGAACATGACAAAGTGATAATATGAAGGGCAGTTCAAGCTCTTACCAATCTCATTCTCACCTTCTCCATAAGAATCATGAAACTCAGATTTGGCCCTTCAATGGGATATGTAGACCTTATCTGAATATTCAAAGCACTCTGCCAAAGCCAAATTTAAGAGACCAGGTGGCACTTCATGAAGAGAAATTACATAAAATGTAGCTGAATAAAGAAGGTCTTGACAAGGGTATGTGTCTTGTGAGAGGATATTAGATACATGGCAAGGGCAAGAAAAAAGGATGTTAGGAAAGCTTTTTTTTGTTGTTTGTTTTCCTCTGGAGGATAAATTCTGAAGGCGTA
This sequence comes from Limnodromus scolopaceus, assembly GCA_028565335.1. Taxonomy (NCBI): domain Eukaryota; kingdom Metazoa; phylum Chordata; class Aves; order Charadriiformes; family Scolopacidae; genus Limnodromus; species Limnodromus scolopaceus. The sequence goes on from JAOXNO010000001.1 coordinate 173,485,337, forward strand.
TCAAGAGCCCTTGATATCTGCTTTTCAAAGGTAGAAGCATTGGGGGTTGGGGGTGGGGAGTGGGAATGGTGGATTATCTCTTGGCTAACTGTAAAAATGGCTTCCAAAACAAATGGATTGCCTCAAATGCCAATCTGATAAACACACTGAAATTACTTTTTAGTTTAAACTTTTCAATGCTAATTTCTTCCCCTTTCTCCTCTCACAGATCAATTGCATGTCTCATTTTTCTCTGTTACTTAATTAGATTTGGGCTTCTCAGCCTGCACAGAAGAAAAAGCAAGATAGCTAAACTGGTCTGGCAGAACAGAAGAGGCATTCAGTACAGCTGTGTCAGAGTCTGGAGTTTCATTCCTTGTCAGATTTTCTTTCTGTGTGCTTGTACAGACTGAGAGGTTGCTCTCTAAATGCTAAATTAGCTCTAGTAGAAGACAAAGCTGACTGTAGCCATAGCAGAACAAGAGTTCCCAGGTTTTTTGAAATAGAAGTTTCTATTTGTAGCAGAGAGAAAATTTTCTTGGGATTCTTACAATATTGGAAATAACAACAAAATATAGCCTTCTGGAGGTAGGAAAATATTTTAAAGGGACAACACTTCAAAACACCATAAGAATATGGTGATGGATAAAACTTCCCAGACAGTAAAAGATTTTCTACACAAAGATAAATCTGCAGGAATACTTAACCTATAGTCACTTTTGAACACAAATATTAACAAGATAGTTTCTTTGGCACTGTGATGGAAAAGAAAACTGATTCAGAAGACAGAAATAGAATGAGAAATGCCAGAGCTTTTACAAAGAAACTTGGGTTCTTATTCAGAAAGTGTAAGGATTTCTGATAAATAAAAAGTCACCCAGGAAGCACAGTCTTAGGAGACATTTACTGTTCACTTTGAAATGACCCACTCAAATAATGCAGCCAATAGCAGTTCAGATTAATCAACAGAGAAGCATTTCTTTTCCATTCCTTCAGGAAAACAATTCTACCACTGAATATCAGGTCCATAATATTCTCAGATACTGTTTTTGGTTTCTGTCAATAAGATCTTACACAAGATAAACTTGTTCCATATGCCTAGGAAATAGCTGCCTTTAAGTTTTCTGATGAATGCTTTTATCAAATTACATGTAAACAAAGGTTCAGTTTCAGCCTCAGAAGAGAAAAGTTCTGCTCATTTAGGTGCTTGGAGCTGTCAAGAAGGTAGATTAGGTGCAGCACACAAAATGAATTTTTGAAGGCATCACCAGCTAAGGACAAATGTTAGTCATTAGAAAAGCCTAGAGCCTGGTTCAAAGAATCATGTTAGACTTTCTCTGCTGACAGCCTCACTGGCTGATGGCAAAGAAAAGTTGCTCACAAAAGAAGAAATCATAGCCTAACCATGAAGCAATGCCAGTAATTCAAAAATTCTCTGATGACCTTATGGGAGGCCACACCCTTAATACAAGTTTCCAAGTATGATCTTAGCGGCAACAGATTTGTGGACTGCAAGAGACTGAACCCAGGAGTTGTTTGGTTTAATTTACTTTACCTGTGTGGTCAAGGTGCTCTTATCTTGCCTTAGCACTGTCATAGCAAATTGATAGAGATCAGTCCCTCCAGACATAAAAATCTTGGATTGCTTCTAGAGATGTTTCTAGGAAGGTTTCCACTGAGTGTGCTGGAACAGATGCACCAAGGACTACTCCTATAAATATGTTGACATACTAAGCCGTGTAATTAATTCACTGCAGAACACTGTTATTTGACAAGAGCCCTGTTGGGATGGTGGCTTCAGGCTGTGTAACTTTCAAAACAACAGCTTTTGTACATTTTCTGCAACTGTATGTACCTTTTGCTGCTCATGATTCATACATACATCAAATACGATGCCTAAAAGCCTTTTCTGTTGACATTGCCAACTTGATTAATCAAGTCTTGTTGATTTTTCAGTCCTTCAAGTTCTGCCTTGGAAAAAAAAAATCAAGTTTAATCTTTCAATTATGGATGCTTGCTCTCTAAACGTCACAGCAACAACTTCTTCACGCTCTCAGCAAGCCAGCACTTTAGAACACACTGTAAACTTTGATTTGAAACCAGAGAAAAATCATAAGTTTTATATGTGTTATATTTTTTCTTCACTTTTCAGATTTTTTTCACCATTTAGAACTTTCTACCATGATCCAGAAGTTCCTTCTGGATTTTCTGCAGTGGAGTTCGTATAGTAATGCCACTGCTAGCAGCACAGCACAGGATTTATACTGGGTTTTCTGCTCCTTAGGACTGAGGTTTGTCAGGCTTGCTTTGTCTGAAATTGTTTTGACTTGTCTGCCACTTTGTCCTAGTTTGTTTAGATGTAGCAGATTTTTTTCTAATAACAGGTGGCTAAGCCTAATTTATTTTACTTTTGTTAATCTCTGTATGGTATAACCATAATTTTATAAAGGCAGTATAATAACAAATAGTTATTCTGTGCTGAATGAAATACTTATGACATTGAGATAATGATGGAGTGTAGAGAAATATGGGCTTGGTACGGCAGCAGGGGCCTTGAACTGGGGATCCGAGATGCACTGTAAAGGGTTACAGGCATAGAAGAAATGGGCACAAGAAAATGCACATAGGCTGGCACTGGAAATCTAGAAGCTGGAAGGCTAAAACCAACTTGACAATGGTCAGTTAAAGAAATGAGGACATGAAGCTGGGCAAAAACAGTTTAAGGGATAATAAAGAGAAGAAAAAACAGCTAACATATATAAAACCCACCATCTAGAGAAAATTCAGGTATAATGCGAACTTGTAGACCAGTGAACAAAGAGCAAGGTGTAGTGCTTGTTAGCAAGTAAATAAAACAAGATCACAAATATATCCTAGAGTAAGGAAGAAGAAACTGTCATTAGGATTATACTCCTCCCAATGAAGGGCTCGGAATGCTGACAATTGACTGTACACCTCACACACATTAAATCATTCATTTTAGGATCCAGAAGAGCATTGAAAGGGTGAGCACACCACCAGCATAAAGCAAACAAACAAAACAAACCATATTTAAAGTTCTGGGTCCAGCTCTGGGCTCCTCAGTACAAAAGGCACATGGACGGAGACAAGACTGAGTAGGGCAAAGGAGTATGAAGATGATGGAGGGGCTGGAGCATCTCTCCTGTCAGGAAAGGCTGAGAGAGCTGGGACTGTTCAGCCTGGAGAAGGCTCAGGAGGATCTCATCAATGTGTACAAATACCTCATAAGGGGAGTATAAGAAGACAGAGCCAGAACTTTCTCAGTGGTGCCCATTGACAGGAGAAGAGACAACAGGTGTAGACTGAAATACAGAAAACTGCATACAAACATAACGGAAAACTTCTTCACAATGAGGGAGGGGAAACACTGGCACAGGTTGTTCAGAGAGGTTGTAGAGTCTCTGTCCTTGGACATATATAAAACCCAACTGGACATGGCACTGAACAACTTGCTGCAGTTCACCCTGCATTGAGCTGGGAGGTTGGACTAGGTGATCTTCGGTGGTCCTTTACTACCTCAGCCATCCCATGATTCTGTAATTCTGTGTGAATTTATGATGCTATGAAAAAGAGTAGTGTGTGTAAAAAATTTAACTCTTTTCCTTCTATATAATACTTTTTTTTTTTTTTACTTTTTTTAAGAATTACTTCTGGACTAATAGTAATTCATTGATGAAACTTAAAATTTCCAATACACTAACAGTAAGTATAGAATTATAGAATGGTTTGAGTTGGAAGGATCCTTAAAGATCATCGAGTTCCAACCCCCCTGCCATGGGCAGGGACACCTCCCACTAGACCAGGTTGCTGTATTTCTTTTCTGTCCATAACAAGATTTTGAGCATAACACTCTCTATACTCAAAAAGTACTATCAACAGATACCAAAATGCTTATGTAGTGTATGTGTAGTGTAGTCAATAACTAGGCAGTGTATTCGGACACCTATTTTGTCAGGGACTGTGTATATCACTGCTCCTCTTCTACACAGTGATTAAATCTTCTTTTAAAAGAGTTATATTTTATTTTGTTGAAGGTCATGCCAGTCACAGAGACTGTTCCAGCTCTAATACAATTTGACTAGCTGACAAAGACGTTTTAGGAAGTTCGATACCCTTATTCATGACTAAGAGCAACCACGGGGATTCTCAGGTTACAGCAGGAGCTGGAGCATACTTTGTAAGATTTCTGTTGCGCATGCAGTAGCCACAGCTTTCAGAGTGCTTGGGATTTTTCGTGGTAGGGGTTTTTTTGTTTGATGGTGTTTTTTGTTTGGGGGGTTTCCTGGTTTTTGAAACATGTTAGTTGCCGCTTTGTACTGTATGGGATTTGTTTTGTTGTTGATTATTATGAAGCAGCTCTGAGTTGCTCTGATTGTTGCCTTTAGCCAGAAAGGTGGATGATACTGAAAGATCTCATAGGATCCTCAACAACAGAGTAAACACAGAAGAAAATGAGAACTGGAGAGTGTCACAGGAAGAACAGAGAGACTGCACTGAACAAGAAAAATAAACATTTCCAAAGCCTCAGAAGGAGAGGCTTTTAATTAAAACTATTGCATCCATTCTATGGAATAGAATTTAAACATGTCCAACCAATTCATTTTTCAGATTTACACAGAAAACATGGATTTTGTAACACAGCGGATATCAGAAGACTGTAATTACAGACGGAAATCTCAGAACAGATCTCAGATATGAAAAGCTCTCTGTGACAAGTTCTGGTCAATGGGCATTTTGTTGTGAACTAACATTAGCCTCAAAGTGATCATCATATATAGTTCCTGTGCCATGCTGACTGATATAACTCACTTGGCAGAAAAAATAAGAGACAAGCTCAATGAGGATGAAAGAAGAGCTGCAAATATCTTGGAAAAAAAACCAGTTTGGAATTGTTCCACTACTAAGCTTAACTGAACTGATCATAATTGGTAATTTCTGATTCAAAGAATAATGTCATCGTTTTGTCAGCTTTTGCTTGTATTGATGATTCTGAATTTAGATATGCCTGTAAACAGGGAAAGTCAGGGAATTATTTATCAGTCTCAGAGCTTTTTATTTTAATGTTTCATGCATGTATTTTAGATCACAGTTCACATTATCTATTCAGCAGTAAAATGGATACGTTTCTCTCTAAATACACATGCAAATGTACAAAACACATACCATGGCTTGTAGAAGAAATAATGGTGCTGTGTAACTTAGCATTGATTCTAAACACGATGCTTCAGTCAGCAACCAAACACCAAAAATCTGTCTGACAAAGGAGGAATAGCGATGTTTTCCTGGGGTTAAGTGGGCCAAGACCCATCTGGTTTTAAATACATCAAGACAATGAAATTTGCTGCTCATATTGTCACGGAAGTAAAAGCCGCTGCAGTGAAAAATACAGGTAGAACATTTGAGACAGAGATTAATCTGGGTATACACTGTTGGAGTGGTGCTGATGAGTCTTCTGAGAATAAAATCAACATTCATGCAGAAGCAATTTCTGACTCTGTCAGTCAGTTTCACCCTGGATAAAGCAAAGCAATGTTCAGAATACTTGCTACTTCTTCTGTCAAAAAAACCCACTGAGACTCAGAACTCATTCTTGCATTTAGTGAAATATCATGAGTACAGCTACTAGCAGCAATAGGCAGAGGTATCAGCTTTGGTTTCTTTCACTATTGGCATTTTTGTCACATCTTATCAAAAGGAGCGCAATGTCTTTGCTCCCCTGGCCTTCTGTTACAGTGATCATGCTGGCTCTCCATGATGAGGGTCATACTCTGATCAATCAATACCTGTTACTGTTGCTCGTAACTGCAGAAATAGTGTATCACATCAGCCGTCTTCCTGGTAATTAAAGTCTATCCTGCTTGTGACATTTATACAACAGATTAAAAGATAAAGTAAAAAGAAAAGACTTTTTTTAACCTGTAACTTCTTTTAGCTCTTCATCATGGGAATTATCCCTAATTCATCTGTTTTACATACAGTATAGCAAGAGTAATTAAGCTTTAAGGAAACTAAGAGTCAACTGACATGACAACTGGTGGACCACATACTGAACAGGGAGTGTCCCTAGAGCTGGCCAAATGGAAAGAGATCCAGCACAGTATCTCTTTTCCCAGATTTCTCTGACTTAAGCCCCTGAATTAAGCAGCTTTGACCACTGAAGCTATTGCCTACAGAAGTAAATGTCCAGGGCTGTTCTTCAGCATCTAAGTAACTAATACAGAACAGCCCACGTCATACTACTGCAAAATAAGATGATCTCAGTAAACAGACTATTTCAAATGGCCCCTAGTCTTTTTGAATACTGGAAACTGGTACAGTTAACAGCACACACAGTAGAGATTTGAGTGTATAGGAACATTACCTGACTTTTTCTTCACTGACACAGTTAATTACAATAAGAACTTTAGATTACTTTTGGAAGATGGGTACCTAACTGAGCTGATTGGGTGCAACATAATAGCCCAGGGCTTAGAGCAGAAAAAACTGGGTCCTAGACTGTCTAAAGGCTTTTGCTATTTCTGAGGCATAGCCTTTCCTCTTTCTGTTGATGGTAGTCCCTAACACTATAAAGAATACAAATTCTGAGGCTAGGAGAACTTAGCTTTAGCCTACACTTTTCACACTGGTAAAAAGTGGTGAACTTATATACGCCAAGATGCCCATTTCATATAGACAGCACAGAAACCCATTAGTTTTGACCCTTTTTAAGAGATGTGCAAGAAATAACATGAACTATAAGAAAGATTCCATTTTGAACCTTAATTTGGGGAATCTCAGATTTGTTTAAAGCCAGTGAAGATCACTAACTGAAACTGAAGAGTTGGCTTCAAATTTCTGTTACGATGTAACGAGACTGCACTGTAATGTTAGGTACACTACAGCTTCTAGGTGTGCACATTGTAAACCAGACACTTTCAGACTTGTGGGGTAATCTGAACTGAACCATTCTGAGTTCTTCTTGCGTGCTTCCTGAAAACAAGGATCATAAGGAGACGAATTACTTTTTCCTCCCTTCCTAATCCTTCCTGTAGACTTATTGAGCTCAACATGTCATAAAATAGCCAGACTAAAAGACAACAGCAAACCAGCCAGAAACCCCACAGAAACATGAACTGTCTGCACTTTACACCTATAGAAATCCTTCCATGGCTAATGTGCCTGATACTTTTCATGGTCTGGTACTGAAACACTAACACCTCATTTCATCCCAGAGGTGTCAGTGTGCTCAAAAAGTTGATAGGTCCTCAAGGTCCTAGATCAATTACCAACCCATGCTGAAGGCTTTTGCCATTGCATTTCTTCAGATGACTGGTCTGCATTTGGAGCATTCTGAGAACTACTTATTTGATGACAGGTATTAAACAAGATTCTTCACGATGTCAAGTGAGCACCGTAATCACTGAACTCATGAAAAAAGAGACACTCTCCCAGGGCATTTTATGAGCGTATCTTGGTACAATCCTCAAGTCTCTTGCCTCCCTTTAAAAGGGATTCAAATTGGTAAGTCTCAGTTGGAAACAGGCCCCTCTGGCAATCTAGGAAAGTGTGCATAGTTTCTTGGAAATGAAGAAAACTATTGTTTCAACCACAAGCACTTCCTTTCTGCTTTCCTGTGGCTAATTAGGAAGCGTCTCATTGGGTGAAGTGAGGCTCCCGTGCTTATGCATCTAATTCCTGAGATCTTCTCAGGCAGGGTTGCAAGGTACCTAAAAGCCAGGTTTTGCTATCATAAATTCCTCTGGGGCTCTTAGCCTTAATGCCTGCAGCTGCCTGCTTCATGGCATACCTTAGCAGGGACTCTCTGGATGTCAGCAGAACTTGCCCCCAGACAGCCTGGCAAACCTCAGCTTCAGAGAGAAGATTCATCCTGTGCTTCTTCAGGTTTGCAGTACCAAGTTTATAACAAGTGTTCCCAGAACAAAAAGTAATGCTTCTTATTATGTGCTGCTTATTACAGGCTGAAAACAAAAATGAAAAGGCCAAACAATTTTTAGTGGAGAGGAGTACAAGTCATGGCGTGCTTGTTCAAGCACACTTGAAATATCCGTTTGCAGTGGGCAAATTGCAAATTTCTGATGCAGTACTGACTGATATAATTAAGAAGATTTTGTAGCGCTTTCCAATATTAGCAATGTAGCAATAAAGCAGCTGAGCTTTACTGAGTTTTCTTAAGTATTTAAAAAAATTAAGGAAATCCTGAATGAATGCAAAAAAACCCACAAACATTCCCTATCAGATGATTACTATCACTGTGGCAGATATATTAAGCAGAGATAATTACTGCTTCTAATCCAAGAGACAGGATTTTTTTTTTGTGCATATGTTTGTACATACAATGATTACCAGAAAGAGGTAAGGTATAAGACAGAGGATACAAGGGAATAACAGATTTCTTCCCTTTGGGAACATTTGTGAGTCATATCACAATAAAAAGGAGTTCTTTTTGCACATGTACATAAAACCACCACTTAGTATGTAAATTAGTTCTGCCCAGCATTAACTCACCTCTGTTATTCAAAAACACTTCAACAGAAGCCTCCCAGGTACATGCTGTGGGGATGCAGTTCTATGACGTACCTATCGCTCACACAAAAATCAGTAATGAATTAAAATGGGAGTGATCATGAACTAGAAAAATCAAGTGTATGAACAAATTATTATCCACATAAACTGTCTCAATATAGCCTTATTTATGCAGAGAGTCTACCTAATTACCATAGTAAATTGAGATTTCTGAGTTGGCACAAATGTTCAAAATAAAGAAGACTGAATATCTAATTAATATTTAACTGTAGCTACCAGTTACTGTCCATCATTCCCAAGTGTCCACTCGCATCAGCCTCCCTTTTTCTTGCCCAAACATAAAGTTCCAAAGTCTTACAAAAGTATTGTTTTTTTAATTTAAGAACACAAAGGAAGTCAAGATCAGAAAAAAAAGAAAAACCTTCTTTGTTCAGCTAATCCACAATTCAGGGACTTCCCAGATGTTTTGCTTTATCTTGTCTTTGGAGTGGAGCTCTGCTTTAAAATTTTTAAGTCCTCTTCTACAGAAATATTCTGTTCCTTACTAAGAATTTCAAGCTAAATTTTAACCTTTTATATTTATTTGTAGAACATGATGAACTTGTTAACTCTAAAGCAACTTTATACTGTAGCACTTAACTTTGCTGCTCTTTAAAATTCTGTTCTTTTAGCTGTAATTCGATTTCAGAATCCAGATGTCTGCTAGAAGTAATGCTATCAACCTCCATCATTCAAAAGTAACCACTTGAAAAATCAGGTCTCATAGGAAAAAAGACACAAGACTTAAAAAGTTAAAAAATTTCTTTCTTTAAAACTGTCCTTAAGGTTCCAGCTTGATTATATTTTGGATGTTTCTCTGCAATTGTGAGGAATACTCAAAATTCCAAAAAAATTCTTTTATAGAGTATAAACTGAGAGCATTATAACTGCAGAGACTATGACTTCATAACAAACCAAATATCATGAAACAATAACTTAAGGAACTAGGACCATTTCAAAAATATATTAAATTTCACTGACTGTATTAATTAGGGTGGGTTTTTATTTTAATTAGTATCAAATATTTTACAAAGTAGGACTTGAAAATATTTTTTTAATATATTATAAAATGCATTTAGGTTGGTTTTATTTAATTAATTAACTCATTGCAATTAATAACATCAGTGGTTGAACCAAAACTCTTGAGACTAGTAGTGAAAAGAAACTCACGAGAAAAAAGTGGAATTCAAAGTTCTATTCCTCGCAGGATCTTGGCTGATTAGTATTAATGCATCCCAGGTGCATAAAGTCCTGTTTCTTATAAATGTCTAGATACAGCTGAGCTGCTGAACAATTATCTGAGGCCTGTACTTTAGGAGGATTCAAAAACTGCATTTTTCCTCCAGCCTGGTCATGCAGATCAAGCACTCCCTGCACAGATTTGCAGGTAGCACCACACTAAGGACATGGTGGCCACCACTTCATTTTAAAACAGTGCCAAGAGTTCATGCACTAGTTGAAGGAGGTAAAGGTTTAACCCCCTTCTTTTTGAGAAAATTCATATCCATAGCTCTGCTCCACCAGAAGGAAAGCTGAATGAATAAGGTCATGAACTACTCTGAGTTATGGTATTTTCCATACCCCTCTCATTATGTTCCACTCAGGTACAACTGGACCTCATGCTACACATGCTCATACAAAAGGCTACATTAGGTAGATCAAAAATTCATGTAGCACAGGGGCCTGTGGTAGCAGTCACTAACTGATACCCCGGGAAAAGTAATAACGTGAAAAAAGTATAATACTTCTTTCTAATGTTTTCCCAGCTCCAACTATTTTTGACATTATAAAATGAATGTGGACATTCACCACCTTTTAGTTCATAATCAGGGCATTCACTCGTGTGGCTCTAGATCTCATTAAGAAAAACTTCATAATTTTTGAAAAAGTGTCTTAAAAGAAATAAGCCACTGAGACACTTAGAAATAAAAATGCAAGGGCCCATTGGACCCCTCTTTGCTATTCCAATGTATACATTTCCACGCTGCAATGTAAAGTGATTGAAGAATGGAATCAAGCAGTAATTATTCCTCATTAAATGAGGAGCATGAAGTACATTAATAATTACTGATCCATTTCATATTTTACCTACAGCAGGTAAATTATGAGAAAGGTAAATTACTAGAATGCCTCCTCTATAATCAAGAATAATATTATTTGTTGACATTATTTATTATTATCAAAACCACCTTCAATGAACAACTACAGCACAGGTGACAAATTATATTTATATTGGTATTGATCACATTTATTATTAACCATGACATCAGTAATATCATTAGTGTTAATCACAGCTATTATTATACATTTACATGGTGCTTTACAAACACATACTGAAATGCCTTGGACCAGTTTTATTCCTTTCATAAATCTAGTAATAGTCAACATAATCGGTCCATTGTCTACTCATAAGAACTCACCATCAAATGAAGTAAGACAAAAACTAGGCACAGAATGGTAATTCAGGAAAAAATGGTCTGAGGAATTAATGGAGAGAATGGAAAATTAGGGAGAAGTTCTGAAGAAGCGTGAGGTTTAGTAGAGAACTGGAGGAAAAGAGAGAGGAGTTCACCAAAAAAAAAAAAAAAAAAAAAAAAAGAAAGAGAATAATAGACAAACAATCCCAAAAAGGAAGAAAAGGGGGAAAAGCCACCAGAGACACTATGTAGGAATATGGAATATGGAAGCATATAAGGATAAAGTTTAAGAGATGAGACACAACAATAGGTTACTTCAAGGTGATAATTTGCCAGGCCAGGCAGCCAGGAGCTAATTACTGCCACTCTCAGTGTAAACACTTAGCCCCAGAAAATGGTGGGTACCTTTTTGTTAATTCAGTCCTGTGTATTCGCTGAATACACACACACACAAATTGTTGACATGCAGCAGCTTGCGATTGCTGATTATTTGTCCTTTATCTTGCATTTATGTGTGTCCCGTCAGATGCCTCAGATGACCCTTCGTGCTGTAGATGACCCCTGCAGCATGAACTGTGTGGCTATACACAACTGGTAATCAATTTATTAAGTTAACATTTGGCAAAGATATCACCGACTAATTTCTCTACTGTGGACAGGTTCTTAAATCATTCATATAACCAAGGAACAAACACAGCACTTGTTCAAATAAGATGTTTGTTTTCCTCAATTTGTAGCATGTTTTAGAATGAATTATAATACCTCCTATTCAATTTTATATTTCTCCCTTATAGAATCAAATAAGCAGTATGGACCTTATATAGGCAGGAATCTTTAGAGGCCATCCACCTCCTGCTCACAGCAGGGCCACTTAAAGAGGTTGCTCAGGGCCATGTTCAGAGGTATTCTGAGTGTCTCCATAGATGGAGATTCCACAGATCACTCTGTGCAATCTGCTCCAGCATTTGACAAGCCTCAGAGTAAGAAATTTTCCTTCTATCTAATAAGACTATTCTGTGTTCCAGCTTGTGGTCCATTGCCCCTTCTCCATCTGCTGTGCACCTCTGAGAAGAGTCTGACCCCATATTCCGTTTCTTCCCTATTTGGAAGTTATAGGCAACAACAAGGTCTCCCCTTGGCCTGTTCTTCTCAAGGCTGAACAGACCCAGCTCTCACAGTCTTTCCAAATGCTTTGGTCCCTTGATCACCTTGGTCACCTCAGTATGTTGATGTTTGTCTTGTACTGGAAAGCTCAAAATTGGACACCGTACCCAGAAGATGTAATCACTCACCAAAAAGAGTCAAGGGCTCCCTCAAGGATATTCAAGGGGGAAGTGAGGGCACTCAATCCTGGGAAGTTACTTTGGACAACGTCTTGATCCAAAGGGAGGGCTTCCAATCACAGACCCACTGCTCCAAGGAGAACCACTCAAAGGGAGTCTCTAGCAGGGGCCCCATGTTATAGCCTGGTTGGATCTGAACTGTGGCCATCTACTGGTTGTGGTCCCAAGGCTTCCCTGGGGCAGAGGCACCCTGTTGGCTGGGAACCCAGCTAACAGGAGTCCCACCTACCTTTTCCTGCCACCTGGAGGTAAAGGTTGATGCTGCTCTGTACCTAGCTAGGATGCATGCATGCAGAAGTCATGGTGTGCCACCAGTGGCATGAAAACAATGGCATGAAAGAGTCAGCAGCTGTGATGTTAAGAGCTCTAGCTCCTGTCAGCGATGGGGTGGTGGTGCTCCCGTCACACCATTCTCTCTTTGTCTGATTATTCCTTATTCATTTTTGCTTACTCTCATCTCTGCAGAACTGCACTCTATTTTTAAGGCCTCTTCTCCAGCACTGAAATGATCTGAATTCTAATCTTGTCCTCCAGTGCACTGCAGCTACAACCCAGTGCACTGGAGGACAATATCTGTCTTGTATCTCCATAACTGTAATAAGTCTCCACACTCCACCACCAAGACCATAGGGAAATTTTTGAACACATTTAAGTCTGGGAAAAAACTTTCAAAACAGCTTCAATACTTATTTCCATTTTGTTTAGATACATTGCAAACTACACTCTTAAATTTTTCTAATATATTTTGCATGCATCCAGTATGTCTGACAAGAACCTGCTTCCTTATGAGAATGTCATGACAGACAATGCCCAAAAGCTTTATTAAACTCAAAACAGAAGCTCCTCTCCCTTATTCACAAAGTCCATTATGTTACTGTGGAAGAACACTAGTTTGATTTGGAAATATTTGGTTTTTGACAGATTCCTCCTGACTGTTACTTATCCTTTTAGTTATCTGAAATAACTGATGATTCATCGCAGAATTTTCAACACTTTCTCAATTTTAACTGATATGATTGTCATTCTTAACTTCATCTTTTTTTGAGCACTGGCACACATTTATCCCATTTCCTTTCATTCTCCATGACTTAATAATTAGTATTAATGATTCTAGAATTGCTTCAGCAATTATTTGTTTTGGGACAGGGTTCATCCTCAAATGTGTTCCTTGTTTAGTGCTCTACAGCTGGTTACACTTTAATGATACATGCATCAACAATATTCTTTATGAAGGGAACCTTAAGGTTTATACCTTTGTCTTTAGGCCAGATTAATACCATTTTTTGTCCCAATTTTTATCAATGAAAGGTTGAATCAAACCATCACGGTAAGTCAAGAAAATTTCTACTGAAGACAGTGAAATTACACTAATCTGAATAATTGGACTTTTAGACTTCATTTCAATTTTGCAAGCTGACTCTTGTGATACATAAAAAGATATTTTAACTTAAAGCAACCAAAAATTATTTTATTACAGCAGTTTAATTAACTCTATTAAAAAACTGAGTAATGCATGAAAAACATAGATTATTTACATTTTCTAGAAAGTGAAAGTACATTCTATAACAAAAATAAACTGTTCAATTTTTAGGCCTCCTACATAATGTTTAGATAAATTGATTTCTCAACACTTAGCAAATGTCTGAGAGAAAATAGAAAACAGGTAATCATCCAAACTCAGCACAGAATTGGGTAAGTATTTCTAGGCTGTCCTTTCATACTGTTTTTAATTGAAAACTACACTGTCATGAGTAGAGTTCGTAAGAAGGCGAGAAGAAATATTTCTGAAGTATAATCCTCATGCCATTAAAAAACCCAGTGGGATTTTAAGCATGTTTAAGGGAATATTTTGATTTAATTTTCTTTTCCTTTTAGTGCTCTAGTTAGAAATGAATCATCAAAAATAATCGATGAGATAATTAGCTCACTGTACACTGCCGGGATAAAGACTGTCATTGCCAAGGAGTTTTGTACCTGTATAAATATAAGTCAAGAAAAACAACAACTTTAGGTGTCTCCAGAACTAAGCCTCAAGTAGAAAAAAAAAATTGTCAGAGGAAAAAAAAATCAAAATATATCACCTCACCTCACCTCACCTTGCACACTACCAATATTCCCAGGCTTATCCAAAATGTCTCTCATTTGCCCTGCTCACAGAATCACAGAATCACAGAATCTTCTAGGTTGGAAGGGACCTTAAAGATCATCTTGTCCAACCGTCAACCTA
>JAOXNO010000001.1:173499985-173510237 GCA_028565335.1 Limnodromus scolopaceus
TTTGTCATAGAAGGAGATCAGGTTTGTCAAGCAGGACCTGCCCCTCGTGAACCCGTGCTGGCTGGGCCAGATCGCATCGCTCACAAGATTCAAGATTCTGATGTAACTTTTTGCAAAATCTTGAACTGGAAGTGGCAACTACCTAGCACAGTAGCAGCCCCTTTCCAGTTTTGTTGTATTAAAATGGATGAGAAAATAAGAGTTTGAACCAGTCGACCTCTGTGGCACAGACAAAGGCATGGTTTTATCCACAGGTAAATCACAGATAGAGGTGGCTATTTACTCTGTACCGAGTAGCATGACCTAGATTATGGGTTTTGGAAGCAAATGGTTAAGCACTTACATGTCACATAAGGACATACCTGAATTTAAGAAGTACCACTTAGAGACATGGAAAATCCTGCAGATGCGATGCCCATTTACATGCAGTAGAATATGTCCAAAAATAGAAATGCAAGCTTAGAAATTTTAGAAGCCAAATACTCATTTCAGAAGGTACTCTGAACTCCATAAGCTGCAAGCTTTTATGAATTTCTAAGGTCACCCGACCCTGACACTGTAAAGATCAATAGATCTTGACTGAGTTATAAATTCACAAAGGTTGTGTGCTTATGAGCCATGTAGTTCTTCTATGAGGAGTTAGCGTGAGCCTTTGAAATTCCTGAGCTCGTAGTGTAGTGGAACTAGCAATAAATGTGCTGCCAGCTCAAGTTTTTTCTTTCTCATTGATATGTATTTATTGTAAAAGATCTTTAAGGTCTCCAGCTGGGAACTAATTCCATTCCCCCTCTCCCCTGTCAAAATCCCTTGCGTATATCTACATTATTCAATTTTTTTTAACTCTCACACAGCATTTTTGTCTAAACTGTGACAGTGTCATATAGCTGAAGATTCAAATGAGAATCACAGAAAATCCTGTAAATTCAAATCAAGGAAAAACCATTCTCCAAACACCTTACTGTCCAGCATGAGTGAGTCAATATTTACCAAGCCAATGTCAGAGAAACACATAATCTTACATCCGCAGTTCCGAGCCTGAGCATGAGCAAAAATGTAGAAGGCACAGTTATTCATCTACTCACAAGAGTTAAATCACTCTAAGCAATGAAATATCATTGTTATCTTCAGAACCACCACAAAAATGTTACTTTAACCATATTGAGATAAAAAGTCATTTTCACGTTCAGACACCTAAAAGTATGTGCGTACCATGCATCTATTTCTACGGTGTCTAGGCTTCCATTATGGGCAGTGAAAAGAGAGGTCTCAGAGCTCAGCCTAAACACATGCACAACCGTCCAGCTGAACAGCTGCCTCAGCTCAAATGACTGGATTTATTAGATCTCCCTTGACTGTATGGGATTTTGTATACGTACCTCACATATATATACCTGCACTGTAGAGACCTTATAGACAGGAGTCTGAACCTGAAACTGAACCTCACCTTTAGTCTTCTCTAGCTGGTTTTTTTCAAACAAGAATCAAATTTCAGTTTGTTGGCACTCTTCTACATAAAAATGCTATAGTATGGAACTCAATCTACATCGAAGCAGTAGATTAGAGTAGAATTTACCTCACTTTATTTTAAATTTATGCTATTTAGATGTCAATAGATATATTGACAATAGAGCTGTTCATCCTAGGCTCTCTTGGTAGTCTTACATCACCATTCACTTAATCTGTTTTAGACAGACGCTTTAGGATGAGATGAATTCTGCCCTGGAATTACTTATTTCTTTACATTAACTTTAAGACAGTTTAGAATACCTAGCTCAAATCTAGCCACCTGCAACAGCAGTCTGTCAATCACAAATATGAAGTGGCAGAGCTGTGCTACAAACATTTCTGTTCTGTGGAAGCAATGAATCTTTGAGAGCAAGGTCACATAAAGCTCCCAAGTCTTCTTTGTCAAAACTCACAAATCAGTTAATCCTAGCGTCATCATCTGATTCATAGAGGAAATTAGCTAATCTCAGTTCTCTAAGGGTTTAACCTTGGAGATGAAGTGGGATCAAGTCTTTATTTCCCTACTAGCGTTGAAGCATAGACCAAGTGGAGTGGTACTGTGAAAAGTTGAATAATAGATGGTTGGACATGTTTTGTGCCCTTGATGAGAGTGTTCATCCACATCCTGTTAGTTCAGTAGCCAAGCACTTTGAATCTAAAACCTTAATTTTAAAGTAGTACAGCATGCCCCATCCCTGGAGGTGTTCAAGGCCAGGCTGGATGGGGCTTTGAGTAACCTGGTCTAGTGGGAGGTGTCCCTGCCCGTGGCAGGGGGGTTGGAACTTGATGATCTTTAAGGATCCTCCCAACTCAAACCATTCTATAATTCTATAAATCTAACTAGGAAAGGACAATACTCTCCCAGATAAGATAAAAGCTAGAAAGAAAGCACTGCAAACTCCCAGTCAACAAATCTTATGCAGGCAACTCAGCACCCTGGAGTTGCTGAGGAGCCTTACAGAAGCTTACCCCAAAGTGCCCTTTGTGAGAGCTCTCACCTTGTCTGTTGACAGATCTGAGCCTCATATAACCACGTGTGCTAGTCCTGGGGGAAAAAACAAAAAGGTACAAACAGAAAGCAACATTGCTTCCAAGTCTCACAACTACTTTATTTTAAACAATAATAGAGGAAAAATTCTCCTTGACAGCTACAGTGCAGACTGAAATACAGGTTTTTGGCAGGGACAGTTTCCTCAGGGAGAGGCCAGAAAGATATCATCTGGAAAGTTCATTAGATACTTGAGTAGAAATAGGAAAGCTGTTGGATCCTACTCACTGCTGTGCTTGCCTTGCAGTGGGCAAGTCAGTAATAAGCATCAAAGATAAACTTCACAGCATCCTGACTGTGTTCCTGGGCCAAGCCCCAAATGTGGGTCATAGTGAAGCCTGGAGGCAATTCTGGCAACAAGCTGAAAATTATCCCAATAGGCTGCCACCAGCTAAGTATTGCCAGCCCATGCAGCATTCCTGTTGCTTTTTCTTCTCCATCTTTGATGTGCACCTTATGCTGAGTACTGCAGGAAAGAACAGGCTTATTTAGCAGTGGCTGCATTGCAGCCAGAGCTTTTGTAGGGAAGCAAAATGGGAAGAAGTAGGACAGAAAAACTGCAAGAATTCACCATGCAGGGTGGACAGTCATGACACCACTAAATGCAACTTTAAAGGTTTTTACTCAAAAGAGGCAATGTATATAAGAATTCCCAGTACATGCGTGATTCGACAAATTCGACTTTGCTGTGCACCTTATGTCCTTGATAAGTCTTTGTCTTTTATGTCTTTGATTTATTTACTTATGTCACAGGCTGAGGCATGTCCAACATATTGTTTTAAAGGACTTCTAGCATTGTGAGAGGCAGGGAAAAAAATTGCGGGCTAGGGATATAAGTTTGAGAATATAATGTGAAGATCTGTGAATAAGTTATTTTTACCGACATCATGAGCCTCCTCTTTAGCCATTTGAGTTGCCTGCTGCTTAACAAAACAAGACGACTTCTGGAACCTGAAAAAGTGTCAGTGGCTTTAGACCAGTAAAAAAAATAACATATGAAGATGAGACACAGAAAGAACTACCCTTAGTATGTTCCTCTAGGATCTCAAATGAAGACTTAATCCATGCATATATTCTCTTCTTCCAATTCTCTTTGTCTGACCTTTTGCTTTTCTTAATAAAAGCAGGAAATTAGATCTGAAAGATTCCTAGGTCACTGTCTCACAGATATGTGCTCTTCTCAGCAAATACCATCATATTTATTGAGTTACAGGTTTGAGTTTTATTCTTGATTTTTCCAGTTCTTAACTGTGACTTGATTATTTACTCCATTGTGGAAAAAGAATAAATAACTGCTTTTGCAAGAACAGCAAAGCAAATGGTTGATACAGCTTCCTTTGAAATATATTTCAACTTAATTTTGAAATATTTTTACATAAGTATATTCACATGCATTAGCAGCAGTATATTTCTTAGATTTGATACAGTAGATTAATAATGACTTCCCCAAAGTTTTCAAGGAGAAATTCAGCTCCTTTCTATTTTACCTAAGCAACTGATTCAGACATAAGATCCCTTGTATATTTCCATTCTAATCTGTGTTTAGTTATGTCTTTGAACTCAGGCATTAGTGTCAGAAAAATAAACCTCAAAGTGACCATACCTCTCAAGCAAAAGACATGTAACATTGCTCATTAATGTCACAGGATTGTCCACTCATTTTTAGATGATTGAAGTAGAAAGAGGATTGGCTAATACAGAGCTTCTTTTTGACTATCTTGAGATTATAGTCACGTTTTGAAGACAAAGTGGAACATCACCTTCTTTTTTCAGTACAAATCACTGTGACATATAAGATTTTGCCTGAGAATAATTATGCACAAAAAATCCTTGTCATAGGTTTCTGGAAAATCTAGTTCAATTTCCTGGAGCACCTTTCCTCTGTAGCATTTATCATCTTGGTTGGTATGGAATAGTATTTCTCAACAGTACCCTATAGCTACTATTTGGTCCATCAACACTTTACAGAGTTTAAAAGGGTACTGTAAATGGCAGATGAAATTCTGACTTGATAAACACAGAATGACGCCCATGGGGGAAAAATAATCCTAAATTGTGCATAGAGTGATGAGTTCTGAACTAGCTAATTACCACTGAAGAAAAAGAAAAAAAAAAGTTCTTTGACCTATAATGGATAATCTAAGAAAGTTATTAGTAGCTGTCAGACAGCAAAATGCTAGAATTTATTAGGGAAGGAATAGATAACACAATTGAGGACAAAATTATTCTGCCATACAATTCTGTGGTTCATCTGCATCTTCCAAACCATGTACAGTTCTCATATGTCAAAAAGGAATATAGTAGCCCTAAAAGAATCATGAAGAAAAGTGGCAAATTTCATCAAAGGTAAGTGTGGTAGGTTGCTCCAGTCAGCAGCTAACCACCCATCCAGTCACTTGCTCACCACCACCCAGCGGAATGAGGGAGAAAATCAGAAGAGCAAAAGCTTACAAACATAGGTCAGGATAAAAACAGTTTAATAAGTGAAGCAAAGCTGCATGCACAAGCAAATTTATCCACAGGCCGGCAGGTGTTCAGCCATCTCCAGGAAAGCAGAACCTCTGCACACTTAATGGTTACTTGAGAGGGCAAACACCATAACCATGAACTGCCCCCTTTACTCCATCTTCCCCATGCTTTTTTTGCTGAGTATGACACGATATGGCAGGGGATATCCCTTTGGTCAGTTGGGGTCAGCTCTCCTGGCTGTGTCTCCTCCAAATTTTTTTCCCAACCCCAGACTACTCACTAGTGGGACAGCTTGACAAACAGAAAGGCCTTGAAGTAAGCACTGCTCACTGACAACTAAAGCATTGGTGTGCTATCAATACTCTGATCACAAATCCAAAACACAGTGCTATACAGGCTGCTATGAAGAAAAGTAACTCTATCCTAGCCAGATTCAATAAAAAACCCAAAAGGCTTCAGTATAAGAAATGACCAAATAAACTAGGCCATCAAGTTTTATGATCACATAGATGATTCAAAACAAATAAAGGAGGAATGCTTTCACAAAGTGTGCAATTAATATGTGGAATTTGTTGCCACAGGTTTAGTTTCCTTTAAAATGTGAGGGAAGAATAATTTTTAAAGTGGTGAGATATCCATCATAATAACTTTTCAAAACAGATGAGAGTGTTTTCTTTCTCACCTATTTAGCCCATTAGTCTGCAAACTGATCCAGAAAAAAGAGCAAACACATTTATGCCGTTCCCCTTCTCTCTCATTCCTTTTCCTTTTCCTCCCTCTCCTCGTGGAAACATCAGCTGGTTATCATTTTTATTTTCACATAGATAGATAGTTACCTGGAGCTAATAGGAATTATGCTTTTGCAGAGCCCAGATGAGAAAGGGCACATGAGCTCCTTTTATAGCAGCATATGACATTGATGCAGTGGACTGCAAATAACATTGAAAAGTTCAAAGTGAATGAACTGAAAAATATCTTAAATTTCTTTCTGATCTGGTGATTTCAGTAGTTACATGTAACAGGGAAAAGCCAAACAATAAAGGTCTTGGTCCCTTAGAAGTCAATGTTAATTAATTCATGAAAGTCCTATGACCTATGTTAACTAGAACATCAAACAGTGACTTCTGACCTTGAAATATATGAAGTTCATGGCTTTTTTTTTATTTTTATAAATTAAATCGACGTTATTGTTTTGTCCCACACTCTGTTTCACCATAGATCTAATTACAGCTACATTCCCTAAATACAGTTAATACATTCCCTATTGACTGAGTTTTTAACTGCCTGAAGTTCATCTATACTGACCTTGTTATTGATGGCACAGACTGAACCCCAGTTACTATAACAAGTCTGGGCACTGGCTCATATCAATGGTCTTTGTATAATGCAACCCTCACAACAAACTACTCTTTCTTCCATACTCAGATTTCTACTGCTCAGTTAGCTACTGAGTTTGCCATTACCATGTGCACTGTACAGATTATTGGCAAACTATGTTCCTGAAGTAAAACAAGAAGCAAACTAATTTGACTGTATGTATGCACCCAGTGCAATCCCATTCCTGCCCAGGCTAAGAATGTTGCTACTGGTTTTAATAAAAGTAGACCCCCTGATTGCTAGTGATCATTTGACAGATTTTAAGAATACTGACTTTTGAACACTAGTTCATTGGTTCAAACATAATCTTGAGAAATAATGACCAAAAAAGAGTGCATGTATGTTATTTTTCTAAAATCAAAATGTTAACTGCAGTGAACTGGGGCTACCAACCCAGTTCCATGCAAAGGAGCATTCATATCCCATAAATCAACATTGCAAAGCATGTCTCTTCCACTAGTCTCAGACTACAAGCTGAAAATTAAGCTGTCCCTCATTTCCAGATCAGGCATAGAATATATGCCAAATAAAACCCAGCCAATCATAGCTGTTACTTTACCCTGAATGTAGGAAAAATCCTTTTTCATTACTGTCAAGGCAGTGCTTTCCAAAAAACATTAAATGTCTTTAAAATAAAACCTCATCTAGTGTTTTAGGGAGAACAATGTCATCATGAAAATAATGTGTTGTTTACTTTATAAGATTTTTTTTTAGCCATTCATGTATATAAATCTGTTTCACCTGAATTTAATTGTTATCTAGGCCAATGCAAAGTAAATTTTATGGAACTTATTTTCTCTACCTATTAATTTCCAATTTCTATTAGTGGGTTTTGCATATAGATCCATAGAAATAAAGGCCAAAAATGATCTGTTAGGTCATCTAAACTGACTCTGCGTATGACTGGTGATTAAGTTTCAGCTGGTCCTTTCCAAAACTGAACAAAAATCTTGCATGTGACTACAGCACATCTTCTTGAACAGTCTTGATCTGAAGCTGAGAAAAGGTGAAAAATCCAGTACTTCTTTTGGTAGAATATCAATCTACTCCTTATTTCCTCAGTTTACCATTAATAATTCATATCTTATTTAAAATCTGAGTTCATTTGGCTTCATCTTCAATAAATGGTTCTTGCTGTGTCTTTTTTCACTTGTTTGTAAAGTCTTTTATACTGGTCTAATTTCCCTCTCTGAGTATTTATGTTTTATAATCGCATTTTCATACCCTCCTTTTTAAAAAGCCAAATAAGCTAATTTCCTCAAGTGTTCCACTGATTTGTATTATTTCTGTCTCTCCAACTACTTGACACTTTTTTTGAAGTCTCTAGAATTATTCTGCACCTTTCTTTGAAAATACATTCACTAAAATGATCTCACTATTCTAATTAAGGCCTCAGGAGGTGCACCTATCCACTGCATTATAGCAAAGAGGGCCAAGGAATGAGCTTGAACACCAACCATCCAAGCTGACTGCTAATTCCTTCCCTGTCTGTGCTTTCTACTGCTCCAACCAGCTCTCTTCAGGACAAACCTGACACAGAGAAGATCCTAAGCATCACAGATGTGAACTAATCAGTCCACCTTGACCCCAGGGCACAGACATCATCACTTGCCCTCTTTTATTTATCTGCCCCAGACAGAGGCGTTAAAACCACTGGCACAACTGAAAATTCCTGTTTATAGCATCCCAGGATTATTGGCTTTTCTCTCCACAGCTTAATAACAGGAGCTCAAACTCAGTTTTTTATTTATTATGATTCCTAGAAGACCTTTTAAAAGGTTACATTAGAAACCTTTCCAAAGTGCAGTCCACATATTTTAGCTGAACTCTGCATTTGTCATTTTGAAAGGGCTACATCTGTATGTGGCTGTACTGAGATACATATTGCTGGAGAAGCCACAGACAAAAATTCAAAACCGTCAAATTTCTGTGTTTTGAGCACTATTTTCTACTCTGGCAGTTGAATCTGCAAAGTTTATCAGTGGGACTTTTTATATTTTCTTTCAAATTATTGATGGAAACATTGAAAACATTGGTCCTATTATTAACATCAATGAAGTAATTAAAACAGTTCCATTCAATGATCTTTCCCCACTCACTACAGCTTTATTAAACCTCAGAATCCACATACAGTGTATTTTGGTGATTCTGGGTAAAGATGCTTATTTAATCAACATGCCAATATTACTAAGTCAATAGTTTTAAACAGTTCTAACTGTATTCTATCTATGTAGCCACAAATTTCAATCAAATATGTCCACCTGTTGGGGCAAAAATAGCAGGACGTAATTTCTATGACATGATGTGGGCTGGCATTAACAACTGTTTCACCTCTTTAATTTCTTATTTCAGCAGTCAAATATTCTATCCAATAACCATCTTATGCAGGTTTATCACATGAAAATAAAGCTTGTGATCTTCCTCTCTCCTTTGCAGCTGACAAGCCCGACCATTAGAGGATTGCTATGCTCTTCATCATAGGGTCATTATCCTTTGCTTAGCTTCAGTGCAATGGGTGGAAAGCATCTGTACTATATCCTCCCACCTGAAAAGTAGAAGGGGTTGATTTGATTCCCTCAGGTACTACTGAGAAACTAATCGTTCTCCTGTTCCTTGGTGTGTGTTCTCATCACAGATATTTGTTACAGCAGCAGAATGCTACTGCTCCTGCCACCAAAATGCTGGGGATTTTTAAAGAAAATTATGAGCTTTATGTCATCACCATCTACCTGTGGCTCTCCAGTGGACAAAGTTATATTCCTATTTTGTTATCGAGGTATGCAGCAGGCAGCATATGGGGCTTGTACAACTCTGTCATTAGCAAACTGACTTCAAGCTACTCCCTGTTAAAGGCGCTGGCTGTGCAACCTCTTTGCAATGTGCTTTAGAGCATATTACCATGGGATGGGGGACTCTGTAAGACCACATCCATAACACTTAGGCATTCCAGAGGTAAACTTGTAGACTCACAGCCCTGCACTGGATCTTGCATGGTGAGCCTTTGCAGTTCTGCCCTTTTGTAAAAACAGGATCCACTCAACTAAAGTTATGCTTGAATTAGGAAAAATTCAGTCCCAATGTGTATTCTGCATCATTCTGACAGGCACATCTAAGTCAATGCCTCCGCTAACATGATACCTTTCAGACCTTTCAAGCAAAATTAGCTAATTCAGCAGAAGCTCAGTTTTGACAGTACAACTGTTTGAATAATGAAAAATTCTGCTGTCAACCAAAGATCACATTCTTGATGACAATAACTATGCTGGCAGATGCTTTTATAACAGACACAGATAAATCACATACACTGTGAAGTGGTTTGACAGCCGTAAATAGTCTGGACCTAAATGTCCGTATTGCTATTGAAAGAATACTTGGGCTTGAAAAACATTTAATCATTTCCAAAATTTTTACCTGGTATCTCATGACAGAGTAAACAAAGAGAACTGAGAACAGAAACACAACCGCATCTTGGGCTGCATCAAGAGAAGTGTGGCCAGCACGTTGTGGGAGGTGATTCTACCCCTCTGCTCTGCGCTCATGAGACACCACCTGGAATACTGTGTCCAGCTTTGGAGTCCCCAACACATGGACCTGTTGGAAAGGGTCCAGCGGAGGGCCGTGAAGATGATCAGAGGGATGGAGCACTTCTCCTATGAAGACAGGCTGAGAGAGCTGGGGTTGTTCAGCTTGGAGAAGAGAAGGCTCCGGGGAGACCTTATAGCAGCCTATCAATATCTGAAGGGAGCCTACAGGAGAGCTGATGAGGGACTCTTTGTCAGGAAGTGTAGAGACAGGACAAGGGGTAACAGTTTTAAATTGGAAGAGGGGAGATTTAGATTAGATACTAGAAAG
>JAOXNO010000001.1:173513513-173546881 GCA_028565335.1 Limnodromus scolopaceus
AATTAGGATATATTTTCACTAGTTTATGCACTGTCATATTAGCAAAAACATGAAAAAAAAGCTGAGAGATGGAAGACTGACTTTTAGTCCCATGCTATCTGTCAGATATCTGAAGAATAAATCAGAACTTTCTTATTATGTGATATTTCTTTATAACTATTAAATGAAATAAACAGTCTGTTTAAAAGCAACTTTACAGAACAAAACAAATAAGCAACATGTTGATCTTAGTGAGCACATTTCACCTCATGTTACTTGTGGTTCTGTTTAAGATAATAATAGCTGAGTCTGATGATAACTTTTAATGTCAGTACTATCAAAAAGAATCCTTTAGCACACTTTGATTATATGGTAGTTGAGCAGTCTATCAGTAATAGGTTTAATGGTGTCTTTTGACAGTCTTATGTAACCATCTCGTTTGTTCAGGACATATTCTCAAACTAAAGCAATTTATAGAAAGACCTTTCCTCCCTGTTCCAGCTTGTTTACTTTCATTTAATCACAGCTTCCTTCTCCTCAAATTACATTTTTTCTGTCTTTAGGATGCTTGTCATTTTTATTAATACTCAGTAAACATCTCAGCTTTTTTACTCATTTTTTTTTTTACAGATACTGCTTTTGACATCATTTGACTGAGTAAATGCAAAGTTCTGTTTTCTGTCTCTTGTAACAACTTTCTAATATTAAATTTCTTATTACTAGTATTGCACAGAATATAATTCTCTTCAAACACTGTTTTCTCAGCATAAGTTTTTATTGCAGGGCATAGCCTTGTGTGTTATATGATGACACACTAATTTGTTGTTCTTTTTATGACTCATTGACAAATCCTATTTTCACGTTATCATCTCCATCCATATCAATCCAAATAGATTGGCCTTAATGCTTTAAAAACTAAAACTAAACTTAAAAACTAAATCATTACAAGTTGGCAATCCTGAAAAAAAAATTAACTTTTCCTTTTAAAAAAAAAATAATATGATAACATTTCAAGCTCATGTAAGACTGAAAGAGTTGATTCCTCTCATTTCTTATTGAGGGTAAGGGGCACATATGCATGGTTTCATTTGCTTTTTTGCCAGGGCTTATGTCAGAAGTTTGATTCTTTGCTACATTGGCTTGGCTGATTCTTTTATCTTGTATATTGATTAATAAGTACTTTCTAGTTTGTCTTTCTAATGCTATCATTCAAAGGCAGAAGCTTTTTCCAAATGCAACCAAATGAGTTGGCTAGGAAATTTCAATACTATGGTAAAGAAAACAACCTTGTTACAAAAATTTCTAATTACCTATGTTTAAGACTTTGCTTCTGAAATTAGAGAATCAAAATTACACGTTTTTCAACGAGGCATAATCGGAGAACATGCTTGTAGCCTCAATGAGAATAGTATATGACTAGCGTTCCCAGGATCTGAGACCTTCTTCCATTTTGGATGCAACTTGATGTCTATTACTGCTCTTGGAAAGGCACCTGGCCCACAGCGGAGGTGTAGCTGTCTACTGACTTCTGTCATACTCCCAGTAACCTTACTCAGGGGGTAAAAAAGAGCGGAAAATTTGATTCTATATGCTATTACTCTGCCTTGGGAATCTCACAGCAGGTGATACAAAGAAGGAAAAAAAAGTACTGAAGTATCAGTTGATATCTTCTGGTTTTGGGGTCAGCTATACTTTCTTTTCTCTCTGATAAATTTGTTTCAGGATCTTCTGTTCTGTTCTAGAACATGGTTCCCTAGTCACAGCTATATAAAAATACTGCTACAAGTTTTGGAACAAACATTTTTAATATGCAAATCATCCCACCACATTTGCACCATGTAAAGCCATTCCTGTTACTCAGCACAGGAATTCTGCCTGTGTTGTTATGATCTTTCAATGGCTCAGGTCCAAAAAAGGAATATGGCCCACCAGTGCATTCGCAGCTCTCCGCACAACACTACCCAGAAGCCTGCATTTGTGCACAGCAGAAGAGTGAAACCTTACACCCAAGTATTCAACCTCTCTTTTTTTCCCCTAGACTCAAGAACCAAAGCAAACTGACATGCGTGGTGGCCTCTTGCTGCCACGAATCTTGAATTCGTTATTAACCAACCAAGACCCCTACCCTTGGAGGGAAGCTTCAGAGATGGTCTTGAATGCTTACAGCCTGCCGCCTCCCATGGACACAGAATCAGCTGTGAGAAACAGAAAGGTCATTTGCAAATGGTGGTGACAGGAACACTGAAATTCAGGCCTTTCTTCGGGCAAGAACCCAGGTGGCAAGATACTTGCCATAACATCACCGACTTCATTTCCTAACAAAACCAACACAACTTACTATTATCTCATACCATGCTCCTGCAACTCACCCATGGAACTCCTATATGAAAATCAGCATAGACTTGATTCCCTGTGGCCATCTAAAAGCCACAAAACTGAGGTTACTCTATCCTAGTGCTGTTCAAGTAAGTTGAGTCAGGGCATACAGTAGATGGAAAACAGTGCCTAGACTGCCTAGGCACTGAGAAAACATCCCTGTAAAAGAAAGGCTACCTCAAAAAAAGTCCTCTAATCCATGTGTCGTTGCCATCTCCATGGCAACAACATTTGGCATTAATCAACACAGAAACATCACTAGTTTCCCTCAAAGTAAACTTGTATTGATGTAGCTGTTAGAGCTAAGAACAATCTTTAAGAAGCTATAGAAAAAGACTGTAAAGCATTCAGTGTTTCAAATACATCTGTACCCCATATTGTCCCTTTCACAACCAGTTACCCTCAAGAACTGTTGCATTGCAATTTTGCATTTAGAAAATCCAGCGCTTTCGGGTGTTTAAGTGAAATTTGAGTGATGAGTTTCATTTGACAATTTACGGAGAGCTTTTCGGCCAAATCCAGTTTAGTATTTGTCAGCTGTACCAGTGATATTAATGGTGGTCTGGGAAATGTGTTGCAAAGGAGGAAGTAAAAAATACACTTGTTTGTTGAGGAGTTATGTATCTATCAGCCTCACAGTTGGCACCATTACACCATTAACTAACTTGTTGTAAAATAGCTGTCCGGTTTTTTAATCATTCAGAAAGCATGAGATGAATCACCGTCTGGCAGAACTTGTCTTCTTCCTTTGGATGCAGAGGATCAAAGAGTAATGATACTCTCATCTAGCTGTTAGGTACTCAAAAGAGGCGGGGGAGAACACAGCCATAGTAAAGTCTCTCTAGATTGAAAGAAAAAAATAAAACCAGTGTCATTGCTTTTTATCATATTTTGTTCACTTTTCTTTAAAAACCATTGTCTTTTGAATTTTACAGGTGCTACACTATAAAAGAGTTCATTATCTGCTAACTATCCTCTCCGACTGTTTGCAGGAAGATTTATCTCACCAAACCTTTGCTATCTAAGCAGTATAATCTGGTATAAGGGATCATTTAAAGCAATAGGGAAGAAATAGGTATCTTCAGTCTATGATTCATCTCTATGATAGGCAGAATGGACACTTACCTCTGCCTGTGTGCTATAGGAAGAACCTTATATAGATGAATTCATGATTTACTGATGACTCTCAACCTCAGCGATCGCATCATGACTGTACCTTTGACACCTGTGTCTATAGAGCATAGATAGTCACCAGGAATGTTTATTTTGCATTCCTACAAGAGAACCATTTTTGGGAGGAAAAACAAACATACAACAAAACCCACAAACCCCCAATATTCCATTGCTCTAAAGTTGTAAAGAAAATTTCTCACCAGTGAGCTTCTTAAACCTTTCACATCATTAAATTCATTTAAAATTAAAAAGCTTTAAAAAATAAGCTGCCCATATCAAAATTTTCTGTCTGTTACTGTCTGTTTTTAGAAGGATTTGTTTAGATTTTTTGTGGGAAGAGTTAAGTAATTTTTCTGCTGAATATAATTGAATAGGAATCATAGCTACAAATACATCTGCCTATTCCAAAGTCTCTTTAATACAAAGGAGACAGTCTCATTTAAGATTCACTTTTAAGCATTTTTCAAAAGTACGCCTTTAAATAATGATGACTTTTTCAGTTATACTAATTAAAGGCAAATTTGCAAACGTGACTGTCTCTATCTTTATAGAAATATGCTTAAGTGCCTCTTAATTTCAAATAACTTTTATCTGCCAATGCCAGTTGGAATTTGTTTTGCTGGAGATTTATGTCTAGTTGTTCATGCAACTGAGAGATTTCAGCCAACAATAGATACTTTGCATCTTTCAATGCGTAACACTGATTTTGCAAAAGTGATCATTTTCATTTCTCTGACTTTTAAAAGATTCTTTCTCAGAGTGTCACAGAATGACAGCCCTTTACCAGAGTCCCTCATCCCTCTAGAGATCTCTGTGGTGCAATAAATCACATCATTTTTTGGTGGTATGATGTTACCTTGGATTGTTGCTTTTATGTTGGGACAACCAATTAAAACTACTGATAGACACAGGGTTAACACCAGATGCAAAAAGACATAAAAAATAAAAGCAGAACTAACAGCTCCACTTGTCAGCTGCTGTAAATCACTTTCAACCTGTTTCTGTAACACCCTGTTTGACTTAAAAAAAAAGAAAAAAGTCACTTTTTTCCACATACATGAACAAGTCAGTCGACACATAGTACTGTAGCTGAAAAAATTGTTGCAATGACAGATTAATGTCATGAAACTTATGTGCATTGAAAAAATTATAGTCAATGAGCTTTCTGGGTTTTTTTCTGTTCATACCACAGAGACATCTATCTCCCATTTTTGAAACTGAAGCTTAGAGGGTTAAAAATAGCAAGGGAAAATGCCTTTAACTTTCTTCCTCTGGCCTTCATTATTTAAAATAATGGAACTATTTATTCCACAGATATTACTATCTATAGTTGAGTTCTTGCTAACTGTGCCTACTGCAGTATATTGCACTGTGTTTTTCAAGGAGATACTTAACAGCTTTATCTAAGTACACTAATCTGCCAGCCCAAAACATCTAGAAAATGATTGGTGACTACTGGAGTTATTTACATCAATTATTCTGGCCTTTACATCATCAAAACATTTATATCCCAAAGCCAGCATCCTGCTTGACTCAAACTCCCACTGAAGCCAGCCAGTTGCACCTGAAGTGCAGGAGCAGGTTTCCACAGAAGTACAATGAAGAACTGGAATAGAACAAAAACATTTACTGAAATGATTTCCCATGCTATGTGGTACTCAAGTACTCAGTGACATCTTTTAAAACATGGAACACTCAAAATATCATTTAGTTGTAAGCTGTTGATAACACAGTTCCCGGAGGGCCAGCCTTGATAGTAAAGTGAAGTTCATAGCAGCTTTAAAACAAGCAATTCTGTGAGAACTGAAATAATTAATCCTGATTGCCATGTGCTGCTGTAGAAGATAATAATAGGATTAAATATTTAAGGACTGATATTTAAAAAACAAAATATTTTAAGACATCTATCTCCATCAAACTGTAATGAATCAAGGGGCAGATTCACACAATGAACTTGAATGCCTACTACAAAACTCAAGCATGAGCTTCATTTCTTAGAAAGTTTAGTAAGAAAAAAAAAAACAACCCTGAAGTAGCACCTTCCAGTGAAATTGTCAAAACCTCTTTGTGCAAGACATTGTTGATGATTAAATGTGTGGTATATAATGCAGAGAAGGGAATAGTGGAGGAATGTGAATTGACTTTGCTGATGACTGCCAATTCAAAGGGTATATGTGAAGATTTATTCAAGAAAGGAAAAAGAAGTCATTTTGAAAAAGGGAATGACTAGAGAATGGTTACCTATGAAGTTCATCAGCACAGACAATGCTTACTTATTCCAGTGGGGTTGCTTTTGCTTTCATTATACCTGTACAGTTTTGGCAACGTGTTTTACATAACAATTATTCTTCAAAGAATATAATTTTGAAATATCATATCTATTCAATAATAAAGTAACAGTTTGTGTTAAAATTGTAGAAAACAGATTTAATAAATTGTCAGTTGAACAAAAAATGCCTATGTATGTCAGAGTTCAACTACTGCCACCAAACATTTCTATTTTAAAAAAGAAAATAGCAACTTTTTGTTCATTCTGCTATTCCTAGGAAAATATTCCTAGAAATATTCCTAGAAAAAATTACAAGGAATTCCTTGTAATTCCTAGAAATTACAAGATTTCCTAGAAATCTTGTAATGCAGAACATTTTCTTACTTCATAGTGAAGTGCAACTTGGCTATCAAAATACTAAAATTGAACCTTCATGTACACATTGTGAGTTAGTCAATTACAATAACTGAATTTTTCACCTACTGGTTAGAAACTATTGGTCATTTTCATTTCATAACACAAGTGACACACTCAACAAATTATTATTGCCTACTAGATTAGACGAACACACATACTGATATACCTTTCTTTTTGCACAAAGTAAATATATCTTAGAATTGTAACTTTTCTGCCAGGCACATACTGACAGAACACAATTTTTCAGATTTACTCGAGCTAGTTCCCTGGTTGTTGTCCAGAAAGCCAGGAACAGCAACTACATTGTCTTGCCACCTAGTAAACAATATTTTGTACTTGACAAAAAAATAAGCTAAAGAATAATTTTTTTTTCAAGAAATAGATTTTATTGGAGGGGGAGAATAAAAAGCACAATGATATAACATTTTGGGAAATGTGATTATTCTCTAGAAAGCAGAATATATTTCACAATACACAGGCAATATTCACAAATATACCCTTCTCCTTTATCTGTATGTAACTGCTCTAGTAGTGAGACATCACTGAATCTCAGGCTCACAGAAGCCCAAATGACAGTGTGTTAATGACATTAAATACAATATAAACTGGATTTATGCTCTTGGGTTAAGATGTCCTACTGGGTTCTGCTCAATTCGAACATGTGTCGTACTGCCTGTTCTTCCCCTCTGACCACTTTGATTAACTCACCGGTGTTCCTCATATATCAGCTGTGACTTCAATTATCCAGGAAATTCCTCACCATCTCGGCTTGCTGCTTGCCCCTGCTACAAACTGCTTTCTTTGCTAGTCTGTCTCAGGTCCTGTTACCCCACCAGCTGTTTGTGTTGCCCAGGCCTGATGAACCAAACTACACGCACACCTTCACAGGATTTTATTTCTTCACAGCAGCACAACAGTGAAGGGGAGGCCACAAGAAGACCCTCCTAAGAAAATCTTTTCTTTCTTTTCAGAAAAAAATTGCCAGGCTTTCCTTGCCTAAAATTTCTCACATATAGAGTCTACAAAGCTGTACCATCAGGTTAAGGTATCTGTTTCTACCATTATACATAAAAAGTAGCTGGCATGTCTGCATTTCTCCAGTATAAGTATAAATTTCACATTTTCCCCAACTTTTTAACTAATTGGCTTTAACAGAAATGCCTCCAGATGTTTCGAGATCTATAAATCCACCTGGTTTAATGTGCCTATTGGACCATTCTGTCCTGTTTTTCTAGCAGAGCCTGAAAGCCCTTACAGGTTTCCATCTCACTGGAGATCAGGGAAAGATCAACATTTTTCCCCAGGCTTCAAGCAGCCAGGTTTACCCAAGATTATTTTTGCACCCTGTGGGAAAAAATACAGATAATCACTTTCAAACTGGTACTTTCTATGGAGTGAAACTAATAGGTATCAGAAGGTGTTCAGCTGATTTAAGGTATATCAGTTGGCTGGAGTTATGCGGGTACAGTCCTGATTCACAGCTTGGGATGCATCTCACCATGGAAAACCACATGGAAGTACAGTTATAACGAAAGCTACTCTGAATTTTTATTTATATCAACTGGGACAAGGAATATGTTCACAAGCTGCATGCTGCAAGACAAAGTCTTGTCAGGTAGCTGTTCTTTTCTCACTGCCATCTTAAGAAAAAGAATTTGAATTTAAAGTCAACCCAATTTAGTTTTACAAAAAGAAACTGAAGGCTATATAAAGCCATATAAAAAACATGCACAAAATATGAAACCAATTTCTTGCATGAAAGACATCTTGCCTCACAAGATGAGTAACCAGGTGACGGAAGCAATGAAGCCATACACTGTTGCTGAATGATGGCAAGAGCAGGAGAATGAACTTCATCATAGAGTGTCATGCTATCTGATTGGCACAGCAGAAAATATTCTTCTCATCTTGCACTGAATCTAGACACTCCATGAACATTGTTATTGTCATTTTACTCTTGGTTTATGTTCATTATGTGTTCAAAAATATTGTGCATCAAGATTTTTTCTTTTTCTCATCTCCTCCCTATGTGAACAGCTGTAAAACAAAAACAGATTTTACTGCTTGATAGCTTCATGAGCAAGGATATCATTGAACACCCCTGCTGCACAGCACTTCGCACCGAGGGGGGAAATCAATAACAGGGAAAAGCAGTGGACTCATGGTGTGAATCGTGCATTTAGGTCATATCAACAGAAGCTAAAGGAGTACCCTTCAGCATCCACTCTGATTCCCAGGACAGGCTTGGGCTTTTTTGTCCATTTCAGTTAAAATGATTGTCAATAGGGTTAGGCCTCTAAACTGAAGAATTGCTTTTGTCCTGTGTAGTAAACCAGGAAAAGAATACACGCTCTGCCACTGTGCTTTGTGGATGCCTGCTGTACCATTGGAAAAAGTCCTCTGAATCCTCTTGTGAGCTCACGCTTTTTCACACAGACCATGCCTCTAAACATCATCTGCTTTGAAAAGCACTCCTTGCCTTCCACATTTGCCCCACTTGCTTTTATTTTGGGTTATGCTTTATACAGTTTTTCAGGGTGAATGAAAAATGGGTTTCCAAATGAACTGAAGTTAGGCCTGAAGTCTTTTTGGTGGTTGTTTGGGTTTGTGGGTTTTTTTTAAATGGAATTAAATCAATGATAAAGAAACAACAATTTTAAGCTGGGTGTCCAATGGAAACACATTTGGCTACTTTTCAACACTACAGGAAATCCTTGCAGCAAAGGCTATGCAGCTGGATGGAGCCTTGAGCTGACATGACGAAGCTTTTGAGTCAACTTAGCCGCCAGCTTTAGGAGTACCATCCCAAAATGGGTGAGATCTACACACACATTTGGTTTGCATCTTTCCCTGTCTCCCATCTGTCAAAGCACAAGCAGGCAAACCTTTTAAATCTGTCTGCTGAAAGCTTAAATAAGTGCTTTCCCCAGGCCTTTGGCAACTTTTCAATGGACAGAGGAGCACCTGTACAGGTTTTGTTGTCCTTTTCCACAATGCACCATTTGAATACTGTTTCTTTTTTACTTGACAATAAAACCAAGTGCCATTCATGACTGTGGGCAGAAAAATATCAGCAGTAAAAACTGACTCCAGGTTTTCCTGCCATCTCAGGTATACAATAAACCTGAATAAATCCATGATCAGACATTTAAAAAAAAATATACTTCCTCATATCTTAATAAACTTATTATGATTCTGTGCCCAATGGGAAACACGGTAGAGTAACTTATCTGCAGATTACCAAAGTTTGAAAGAGCACTGCGTTATAAATTTGATAACTCATCACTTGCCCTTTCAGAAGAAGAATAAGAAAAATATACAGAAGATAGTAAACCTCCCCTTTACTTTACTCTTTTTCTCCAAACTTCCAGTTTTTGCTTTCTTCTTTCTCATTGAACTTGTGTTAGAGAATACTTTCAATTAAGTTTGAAAGCTACTAATTCAAATTTCTTTAACAGTCAAATAAAGAGAGAAATGTCTCCATATAGTAGTATAAAAATACTTAAATTGGGGTTCCGCTATAAATCCTCTAGATTTATGAATAACCAAACACGTAGATAAATAAGGTAAACTTGTGCAGAAATTCTACATCCTGCAAACACTATTTTCTTGCCTGCCTCATTCTGCAAAAAAAAGTAAATACCTGGAAAAGAAAAAAAAAACAAACAACAGTAATCAAAAACAAGCAGAGGAAGGAATTTCTGAGAAGAGACAGTTGTTATTAAGAGTTCCAAGTCAAACAGGACTTTAGGCAATGCTGTCTTCTCAGAGCTGATTTGTGCTTACATGGCTTACAGAGGGGTTTGGTGTCCTGGGTACGTCAACAACAAAAGTACAATAATTGCCTCTTTTCCTATTTTACAGAAAAACATACTGATACTTAGCTCTAGTAGACTTACTCCCAAAAAATTTTCAGTAGACAAGATAATTCTCTGAGATTTCTGTTCTTATTCAAGAGAAACCTTTCTCTGATATTACCTAGAAGTAAGAACTTCTACTTCCCAACAAAAGTGTCTTACACACCTTCCTGACTGCAGAGGCACCAGAATTTGGAAAGGAAATGCAATCAGCATTAGTCCTCTCTCATGTCCTCTGTTCATGTCACTTGTGTCTGGGTGGTCTGGGCAGGACCATAACACTTTATCATCTGAAGAACATTACCTTCTATAAGGAGTTCCACCAGCTCCATTGTGCCTGTTTGCAGAATAGGTTCTACACAACAGAAGTTAAGAGCATGACATCTGTGCAAGGAAAGCATTATTATTGTTATCTAAAAGATTATAGAATCATAGAATCATTTAGGTTGGAAAAGACCCTTAAGATCATCAAGTCCAACCATTAACCTGACAATACCAAGTCCACTACTAAACCATGTCTCTAAGCACTATGTCTACACGTCTTTTAAATACCTTCAGGGATGGTGACTCAATCGCTTCTCTGGACAGCCTGTTCCAATGCTTCATAACCCTTTCTGTGAAGTAATTTCTCCTAATATCCAATCTAAACCTTCCCTCGCACAACTTGAGGCCATTTCCTCTTGTGTTATCGCTTATTACTTGGGAGAAGGGACTGATACCCACCTCAATGCAACCTCATTTCAGGCAGATGTAGAGAGCAATAAGGTCTCCTTTTCTCCAGACTAAACAACACCAGCTCCCTCAGCTGCTCCTCATAAGATTTGTGCTCTAGACACTTCACCAGCTTCATTGCCCTTCTCTGGACATGATTGAGTACCTCAATGTTTTTCTTGCAGTGAGGGGCCCAAAACTGAACACAGTATTCAAGGTGGGGCATCATCATAGTCTTCTACGATAGCATGACTGGCTGGGTAAATGAGGGGAGAGCAGTGGATGTTTTCTACCTCTACTTTGGCAAGGCTTTTGACACTATCTCCCATAAACATCCTCACAGATAAGATTAGGAAGTGTGGGTTAGACAAGTGGACAGTGAGAGGTGAATCAAGAACTGGTTGAAAGCTCGGAGGGTTGTGATCAGCATTGCAGAATTTAGTTGGAGAACTGTAACTAGTGGTATTCCTCAGGAGTCAGTACTGGGTCCAGTCTTGTTCAACATATTCATCCAATGACCTGGATGAGGGGACAGAGTGCACCCTCAGTAAGTTTGCTGATGACAGAAAACTAGGAGGAATGGCTGACACACAAGAAGGCTGTGCCAGTGTACAGCAAGACCTGGACAGGCTGGAGAGATGGGCAGAGAGGAACCTAAACAAGTTCAAAGGCAAGTGTAGGATCCTGCACATAGGGAGAAATAACCCCATGTACCAGTACAAGTCAGTGGTTGACCTGCTGGAAACCAGCTCTGCAGAGAAGGACCTGGGAGTTCTGGTGGACAACAAGTTGACCATGATGCAGCAATGTGCCCTTGTGGCCAAGAAGGCCAATGGTCTCCTGGGGTGCATTAAAAAGAGTATGGCCAGGAGGTGAAGGGAGATTATCCTCCCCTGCTACTTTGCCCTAGTGAGGCCAGCACTTCAATCTGTTTTACCTCAAACCAGGATGCTATTGGCCTTCTTGGCCACCTGGGCACACTGCTGGCTCATATTCAGCTAGCTGTTAACCAACACCCCCCAGGTCCTCCATGGATGGATGGCTCCATCCATGATATTCCCAGCATTGAAATGCACTTTAAGACCATACATCCGTGTTGGCTAATACTAGTTGAGAGAGTTGTATTTCTTGACTAGCAGTGAAAAACCTATGTATGGTTCCCCATCAGGTATTGAACTGATTCAAGTCTGTTTAGTGCATAAGATACGGAAGAACAGTAAGACAAGTTTAGCAAAGTTTAAAGTTTTATCATTCCATATCAAGCTCTGGTCTCTCTTTTGATACTGGTTAAAATGTGTTTGTTTCCCAGTTAATCCATCAATGACACTTGTACATCACATAGCTCTATCTGATGAACATTGCTACTCATTCTTTGAGCTGCAAACACCATCAAATGGGTCTTACATTCACGAAATAAAAGGAAAATAAAATCTGCACCTGTATCTTTTCCACTTCTTTTCCTCAGTTGCCTCAGGTTTCAAAGAAAGGAAAGGAGAGGTGAGAGTTTTCTTTGACTAAGTTTTGCTATAGCAGCTGAGAATGTTTAAGAAAGTCTGACTCCTGGGAAGATAAGAAAAACAACATTCACAGCCCTTGAAAGAACAAAATTACAGTTCCTTTCTGCTACTCTAAAATGTGCACACCTTCCACTTCATGGCTGCAGATCAGACACAGAAATTTTAAAGTGACAGGGGTGAAAAATGTTCTTGTTCCATGCACGTTTGTTTTCATCCTTACCTGTTGATTGTCACTGTTGCTGGAAACGCTAAACCAGCCAGGAGACCTCAGCTTGTTTGTCCCAGAGCTTGAAGCCTAACTTATTTTTTTCCTGAGTTTTATTTTTATTTTAACTTGAGATGTTGTATAGTTCTTCTTCATCTTGCCCCATCTTGTGGTGTCAAGTTATAATCTCAATGGTTTGCTAGCTACTCCAAGTTTTTTGAACAACTGTATTCAAAGTACTCCACAAACAGAGTGGCATTCCCTTTATAGTTTATGCAAAGTTCCCTCCAAGAAGAGAGGAACTTTTTTGTTATTTTAATGCATTGGCTCAGCCCTATCTTGTGTTGCTGAACAACAAAACAGCTTTCTTGAATCTCCTACCCTGAGGCAAGGACAAAATAGCTAGTTAGAGTTAGACTATGGGATTCAGGTGTCGCTGTGCCAGCAGAGTTTAGCAGAGGAGAAGGTGGCTGATTAAATGCTTCTTTTATGCAAGGAGGATTTCAAGCCACATGAAACATTTCTTCTTCTGTTACAAAAGCTTATCAGGTTCCAGAAACTTTAAAAAGTCCACATGGGAAATTCAATTTATATAGAGGCGCTTTAATCAATTCTGTTAAAAAAGATTCCAAAACAGTGAAAACGTATCCAAGTGAACAATACCCTACACAGGACAATGAAGGAAACTAAGTATCCGTGGAGCTTCTGGGGCAGATCTCAAGGTCAAGACTCTTTTGCTATTGTGGGTGTTTACACAGTTTACATAATGCAGTTATGAATGCAGTCATCCAGGCATGATTTCCGAATTAACAGCAGAGGAAATTGGGGGCTAATTGAACGTTAGGTGTTTGAAACAAAATGATAAAAGCTCATCATTACATTCAAAATCCAGATCATAGTTAATCCACCATAAGATATACTTCAGTCACAGAAATGTAAAATTTATCAACACTTTATTCTGGCCTCTTTATTGGGCTAACAGTGCCAAAGAGACTGACTGAGTCCTGCGGTTGAAAATCAGAAAACAAGTTGTAGTGAAACTACACACAACAAAATAGAAATTGGACAATAACAATGAAGTTAACACCAGAGAAACAACCTAAATACGGTACAGTAATTTTCTATTAATTGATTAACTTTTAAAATGACTAGATATTTTTGAGTTATTGTTAAAGAGAATGAAAAGAATTGTGAGAGGATTTCATGCCACAGTAAGAATTGCAAATGGCGAGAAGATACAGCATTTTATCTTATATGGAGTCCAGAAGAGAATATTGACAGATGTTTAAATCATCTCCAAGAAGATCAATACATATTATGAGAGATGCATAGTTCATCATTCCTCTTGACCAACAAGAGTAATGAAATACACAATAGATAGGTGTAAACATTGAAATACTACTCTTTGAGAGCATAAATAAGCCTCCTGAAAATGAAGAGATCCTCATTTTAAGAAATGGAGTATCAGAAGTAGATCCATTCACTGCAGTGAATCCATTTTAAATAAATAATGGGGTTTAAACAAGGACAGGAAGCTACTAGGCCTCATCTAAACAGGTATTTGAACTTGTATGGACCACCAAAATAGAGTCCAGGTCTGCTGTGGGTGCCTGCATATATAATATTTCACCTAACCAAAACACTGATCTCCAGTATAAAATGACACATTGGAGTGACACTTATTTTAGTTCTCCTATAGTTATTCCCCTCCTCAACCTCAGAAGAATCGCTTATGCTGCATCAGTTATAATCTTAACTCCAAAGTCTTACAAATGCATATGAGCATTTAAAAGCATAAAACAAGGATTTGTGCAAACAAATGATTCAGAATTGGTGTACCCTTCTGGTTCCTGCTTTCGACCATTATATAAAGATACAAATAAGAAAAAGCAAGCAACATAAAAAAAAAAACCAAACATCACCATAAAATCCTGGTGTGGGAGCCAGTTACATGTTTTGGAAAAGTGTGCAATGAGTCTTTTGAAATTTAGTATCTTTTCTATCTCATATAAAGGCTTAATAGCACAAGAGATCATAAAGCTAAATTGATGTTGCGTTGGTGAAGTCAAGCTACCATTGAGGTAGCAACACAAACTGACATGAAGTGTCTGAATACAGATATGCTTGTCAAGGAGAAAAAGGAGTCTGTGTCACCTTCCATAGCTCATTTTCCAGTCATGAGAGGGACATCTTATATAAGGTCTATATAGCGGCACAGAAAATGTGTCACCAGAAGCTCCAGGCTCCTAGGAAAGATCTCCCAGAGCTGGAAGGTGGTGAGGCAGAGCAGTGCAGGGCTGTGGTTGAGCTAGTAGCCTTGCTGGAAAGCAAATTGTCTTAACCTGCACTCAGAGCTGCCTTGGCCCATACAGGTATCACACCCAATGAGACAGTGCAGACACACTGTCACAACACCTGTGTCCTGAGCCATTTGGTGCAGAGGCTCAGAAACAGACTCTTTAGCCTTGTTTCATTTCCAGTACCCAAAGCACATAAAGTAGGAAGTCTAACTATTCCAGCCAACTTTTACACAATTTCTTTGACCCACGGAGGACAGAAAGCATCTCCAGGAAACAACTGACGCACACACAAGTCATCTATCTCTCAATCTTTTTGTCTCTTCTCCTCCTCCTCAGCACTGGGAGACATGACCTCACTTCTAACAAAGAAGCCTAGCTAAGGCTAGATAAATATGCAACTTAGATTTTATTATCAAGTCTGGAAAAAACCCTCCATACTGTTAACTACCAAACATGGAGGGAGGAGGTAATTCTTGATAATCTCAAAAAAATTCTGGGCTGTTGGCTGAAAGTACGCACTGAGCAGTGCTGGTCCACCAGGAGAGCAAGCAAACTGCCCTAAGCCAACTGTCAAGCAACAGCTACTGCCAGCATCCATTAAAAAAAAAAGATCATAATGCACTTGTTATTTAATCAGCAGCCATACACCTTGCGTTGACTGTGTATCACTGATCAACAAATGAATGTTAGTTTTGCCCTGAAGAAAGCAATAAAGTAGGACATAAAATTAATAATGAATGTCAGTGCATATGAGTAATAAATAGATTTTAATGTTTTCAGCTCCTTGGAGGGAAAAAAAAAAATCAATTTCTGTGGTAAAGTTTGATACTTTTACACAAAGCTCATTCCCACAAAAACCACCCCAACATTTTAATCTAAAAAACAAAAAACAGCAATAACTTTTTCATCTAAATTGGTCTAAAATCCTATTATAGACTTTTTTTCTGCATTGTTTCTCGCAACTGTAGTTTAGCAAAGAACTAATAGCCCTGTGATCAGATGACCTATAAATAAATCAATGAATTAGTAATGCGTAGTATTTTATTTCTTCAGTGTACTACCCAAATACAAAAGATGAAGTTGTGGGTTTAAGGTTGACTTGAATTAAAAATCTTACAGATATGAAGCCAATTTACCCTTGGAAAATAAATGGCTTGGCAGATGAGAGTGTGCCCTGTCAGTACAGCCTTCCACCAGGGCTCCCATCCTTCTGTGTCATCTTTTGTTTGCACTGCATCCATCCAATTTAGATCTGTCCTGCTCCCTAGCTTAGGTATTCGCAACACACCTACCATCTTCATATCTAAACTCCTCAGATCAGGAACTTTGCCCCACAAGGCATCTAATACAGAAAAGTCATACAAGTATGAAACTTCTGAATCACTGTAATTAAGCAAAGGTGTCTGTTGACTGTGACCACTGACATAAAAGGAATAGCAAACAGATGTAAGGTGGTAGAGACCTACAAGGGGAGTTGAACAGAAAAGATAAGGAGGTATGTGAAATCCACCT
This sequence comes from Limnodromus scolopaceus, assembly GCA_028565335.1. NCBI lineage: Eukaryota > Metazoa > Chordata > Aves > Charadriiformes > Scolopacidae > Limnodromus > Limnodromus scolopaceus. The sequence goes on from JAOXNO010000001.1 coordinate 173,529,830, forward strand.
TCCAGAAACAGAAGGAGGAAGACGCCAGGCCCTGAAGACTCAAATGTCTGGTTTCAAAGTTAAAAAGCCAGAGCCAAAGGTACTTCTCAGAGATGTTGCTTTGGGAAATCTATGTAAACCAGGTGTTGAATCTATCAACAAAGAGCCTTGATAATTGAAGAAAGTGTTTTAAAGCTTTTATCATTTTCCTCACTGAGCAACTGCCAATAGTTGTCAACAAAGCTTTCCAGATCCATTTCTGTCCAATTTCTGTTAAGCCCCATGTTGCAGCAAGACTTAAGGCCAAAATGAACTATTCTTCTCCTCTTCCTTTCTTTCGTAATCATAATCAAGGATGAAAAATCACTAGGAAAGTACATGTATAATTAACATATTTGATGGATGTGTTACTCTGTGGTTCCTGTTTATCTGCCTGAGAACACTGATAGTTATCATCCTGTTCAGCAGTTAAAAATGCACCAAAGGTTGAGACAAAGACCTTGTAGGAAGAAAATTGGGGAAATGCTAGCACAGGGGAAGATTTTTAAAAAGAAGATAACAATTCTTATACATGATACAAAATCTGATCTGTTGTAATGTCAAAATACATGTCCTTCAAAAAAAAGTTTATGAGAACTAAGGTTTCATAAACTCTTTGCAGAACAACGTGACACAGCTTACCAAGCAGGGCTGCTCCATCCCCAACTTTTATGTAAACAGCTGGTTACAATGCACTTTCAAGGAAGGATCTGATCTGATCTCTTCCCACTTGATTACACAATTTAAATGTGCTATTTAAAGTGTTTTGTTTTCTCTTTTGAAATTTGCTCAGGAGGGAAGATTTAATTTTTAGTTTATAAGGTTTTTCAGTGGTAACTTGTTTTACAGAATTCTTACTTTTTTCCTGAAAAATCTGTCTTGAGTCCTACTTCACCTCCACTTCCTTTGCCAAATTATTTAGTATAAAAATAGGTAAATAATTGTTCCATACAGCTACAAAAATCAGAGACGTATTCAGAAAAACACCACCTGCAATAGAAGGAATGGCTTGTAATTCTTACATGCTCAAGTTTCATATATCCAGCAGGCTGAACTGCTAGCAAAGGGGGAGACTCTGCATTTATAGTAACAGAGCTGTCCATCATATATTTGATTGAAACTGATTATTACTCATCCATTAAAGTCAGTATATAATCTGTTCACTCCTTGCCCCTGGATATCTAAATACATCAGAATCCTTTCCTGGTAAGACAGCAACGAGCGCAGTGATAGTTACAAACCCAATGACTAATCTAAATTTAATCAAACCTTCCCTTCAGCTATCAAGGTAGCAGGAAATAACAGAAAGAGCCACATGTTTCATCAGTGAGGGATAGTGACCAACACCTGTTTTCCCAGATGAAAAGTCATCATAAGATAAGGAAAAAGTCAGCACATAAAGCAAACACGGCAGAAAACTGAAAAACTGAAAAATAATTTTTCAATGAAATTATTAAAAAATCCTGATAGTTGAGTATGTAAACAATAAAAGTCTTCTCCTATAGCTGATCTGTTGACTTTATGAATGCACTCAAAGAAATGATTTAACCTGATACTCTTCTCTCTTTGTGTGTGTTGGAAGCTGTGGTGGTTTGACTCTGGCCAGACACCAGGTGCCCACCAAAGCTGCTTTATCACTCCCGCTCCTCAGCTGGACAGGGGAGAGAAAATACAATGAAAGGTTCATGGGTTGAGATCACTCACCAATTACCACCACGAGCAAAAAAGACTCAACTTAGGAAAATTAGTTTAATTTATTACCAATCAAATCAGAGTAGGATAATGAGAAATAAAAACTAAATCTTAAAACACCTTCCCCCTCACCTACCTCCTTTCTTCCCGTGCTCAATTTCACTCCTGAATTCTCTACCTTCTCCCCCTGAGCAGCACAGGGGGACAGCAAGCAGGGGTTGTGGTCATCACACGTTGCTTCTGCTGCTCCTTCCTCCTCAGGGGGAGGACTCCTCACACTCTTCCCCTACTCCAGCATGGGGTCCCACCCACGGGAGACAGTCCTCCATGAACTTCTCCAATGTGAGTCCTTCTCACAGGCTGCAGTTCTTCACAAATTACTCCAGCGTGGGTCCTTTCCAGAGGGTGAGGTCCTTCAGAAACAAACTGCTCCAGCGTGGGTTCCCCATGGAGTCACAAGTCCTGCCGCAAAACTTGCTCCAGTATGGGCTCCTCTCCTCACGGTTCCACAGGAGCCTGCTCCAGCATCAACTTCCCATGGGGTCACAGCCTCCTTCGGTGGAGTCATAGAATCAGAAACATCCTTTTTTTTTTTTTTTTTCCTGGTATACCTGCTCTGCTTTAAAGAGCCACTTGTAAAAATCTTCTTCACTCCTACACTATCTGTCTTCCCTCAGATACATCTGGATACATCAAATCTGTGGCAGATGTGCCAGAAGAACGAATGACGATAGTGCAAAAGATGCTCAAAATACACTTTGTGAACTTCATCAGTACTAAAATTAACATGGAATTTTCTCTACTCTTAGAAAAATCCACTGAACTGTGAAAACTTGGTCATTGCTGCAGATTTCTTCTCCATTGTCTGTGGAAACACTGTGTTGAGTAGGAAAAGTAATTTTTCTTCACTCTGAAAGGCATGGATTACACAGATCTTTGACTATGGTAAATTACCTAGGCTATATCACCCAAATGAGCTCTTCATAAAAAACACATTTTATGCATTTGAAATATAGTAAAAATCCAAAAAGTTCCTGGCAGCTTCCAATTTTAAGAGAAATTTTTAAAAATCTGTTCCAGAGAACACTATAGCTCAACTACATACCTTGTTCAAACAATTTCTGCTTTAGACATTCGTTCAGGACATCACACTTAAAAGATAAGAAAAAAAAAAAAGGATGATTATGCTTTTTACTCAATTGAAACATTAGCTTTACTAAGAAGATGCCAAATTTATCATTATATGAATTTTAGAAAGTACTTATTTCTTCTGAAATTTAGTAATGTTGGGTCTAAGTAAAATTGCTATAGATTTTTATAAATTACACAATACTCAACCAGTACTTGACTGGTGCATCTGCTGCAAATTGTGAACTTATACTGATGTCTCGTTGTAGATTATAGGACCAAGTAATCTAGGATGACATATCTACATACTGTCCTTCTGTCTTACACTTTGATCTCTGCAGAAGCTGGCAGTTATGCAAGCTACAGCCAGTTGAGAAATTCTGTTAAATCCTCTGGGCCACAGATACTTGAGAGTACAACTAATTCTACTCAAAGCTGAAGCTTCCGTGTTAAATCTGACACATTTTTTTCCGAATCAGTTAACATCCTCCACAGATTTTACCTAGTTTGAGCCAAATGCCTCTTCCATGAAATGCTGAATGCAGGACACTTCTGCAGATCTCTGCGTAGAGGGAAGACAACTTTTAATTAGTGGGATCCTGAGCCAGCTGTGGTGCCAGCCTGTTAGCACTGAGATGACCCCATTTGTTCATCCTACAGGATCACCGTAACATTATCACTAAATGCTTGTGTTTTAATACTGCACTCACCATACAAAATTTTGCTTCTCTGTGAGCTAATGAGAATGACCACAGAAAAAAAGTTCATCCATGTATTTTATTTATTCAGGTTAGATACATTTCAATAACTATCTTCTCTTTTTTTAATTTCCAAGAGAATACTATAAAAAATTTGCCTATGTACTGAACAACAACAAAAAATAACCTAACTTGCTGAAAATCTCTAGAGTGAGGGGCAGGGTTGTTTGCTTGCTTTTCTCATCTGCCCACTGGACTGAGAATGTATTACACAAATTTCTGTGCAAGTGAATATTCAAATATTAGTCCACAGGCACTCCTCCGTTCCATGTTGATTGCATTTGATTGTTTTTACATGCTTCAGGCCAAAAAATACAAACTTCTTCCCTACTAAGCACTGTGTAGCTCTAAGCAGATGTTGTTTTAACCCTGTTTCTAACATAGAAACTAACAGAAAATGCCCAGAATTCCTGTGTTTTGCCTTATGGCTAACTTAAATGACTGCAACATAAACCTCTGTGTAAGCTTTTTCCTGAGCTTAGTAATTCATTATTGTTTTTCTTTAAAAAAGCCCTTTTTTTCCCTTTCCTAACTCCCTTTATTACATTCCAACTCATCTTCTATCCATGCTAATAAACCCCAACTGACAATGAGGAGATTTCTGCTTTTCTAGCATCTTGTAACAAACTCAAATCCTGTCATCCTATTATACAGCTCATTAATTCACATTTCTCACTCTTCAACCATACAAATTTGGCATCATTAAAATTTGGCATTACCAAGTGCAATCACCATTCTGATAATTACATAGTATCTCCAGTGACTGAAGATACCTATACGGAAGGATAGGAATAATGTATCTGTGGACAGCCTACTGACTAGCACTCTCTTCAGAGTCTTCATTTTCATAACATTTTTCTTTCCCCTTTTTCCTGCTCAAAACACTAGCCAAGGGAAAGAGCAATGGAAGTAACTTCCATAGAATTATTTGATAGAAGGATAATACAATTAGTGGCTCATTAAGCAAACATGCAGTTCAGAGTTATGCAAAAATAGTATATTTGTACCTTCAACAAGGTTTACAATCCATCTAATGTTTTTTTGGTAGTCAGATTCCAAACAAATATAAAGTGAGGTTTCCAAAGAAGAAAGATTTACTCTTAACATTCTATCTAATTTTGCCTTTAAGAGAGGAACTGTTCTATAGGGGGGACTATTTTCTACTCTTTAAAATGAAAAAAAGAAAAAACACATGATGCATATAGGTTGATGATAGGGTTCCTAAAACTGCTTATGGATTAACACTACACCAGAAAATCACAATATAAGTAAGGTTTAGTTAGTGAGCTCTTCAATCAAGTTAATGTAATGGATCAATATACTGACCTCCTTTAATAGCACCTAGTCTACAATGTCAGACAAAAATCAGACAGAGTGATGAGATAACAAAAATGATTGACAGGGAAGTGACATAAGCAGAAAAGATAACATACTGGATAAGAGGTAGTAACTTATGTAATGTTATGAGTTAAACTGAGATAAAGTCATCTGTCATTTGCCCTCCCAGCCACAAAATCCAACACCCCATAAAGTGAGAACCAAGAAGTGTTTAATAGTCCAGAACCCCTTAATGACTGACTCAGCAAGCCACAATTCAATTCACCCATAAGAAAGGCAGAAGAATTTGAAAAGGGCTGTTAATTAAAAGCAAAGCACCTGAAGATATGTCCATTGAATCTCACCAGCACTTCTTGCTAAGAAAACTCTGAAGAGATGTTACTCAACTGAAAATGTGGCAACTGAATTTACAAATAAATCTTTGGTATAACCACAGTGTGAGAGACAACAGAACTTTTCTTAAAAAAGCTGAAAACTGCAGTAGCCAATGATGAATGGAAATTGGAAGAAAAAATAAAGTATTGAAAAGTATATAACTTAGTATCTTAACTAGTCAAAGAAAGATGCTAGTGGTTTGATGTAGGATTGATCTAATGAATATAGACTCCCAAGTGTATATGAAAACAGTCAGAAAAGGTTTGAATGTGCCATTCCTCAGAAGTACTACCAATATTTAAATGTTGTACATTCAAGCTTTCTCTAGTTGCTGTCTGCATACATATCATCACTCACTCCTGTAATTTCACTATTTCATTGTAAGTAGTATATTAATTGACCTGTCCCAACTACTGTTTGGTTTTGTTAAGTCCAAGAAGCTTAACCATAGTGCAGTGCAGCAAGTATTAATAAAAGGCATGTTGGGTTATTACAGATAGTAAATTCAGAAAGGGTGACAGGCAAGCACTGGAACAGGTTATCTAGTAAGGTCATGGAGACTCCATCCTTAGAGATATTCAATAGCTGTCAGGACATGGTACCGGGCTACCAGCTCTAGGTGGTCCTGCTTGAGCAGAGGGGTTGACCCAGATAACCTCCAAAGCTCCTTTCCAACCTCAACTATCCTGTGATTCTGTGATGCTATGAAATGGGGGGGATACAATTACCTCCCAAAAAACTGAAGAAGGTACATGAAGCCTACTAATAGCAAAGTGATAAACACTTCCAAACACTTCCATTAATATTTTGATTATCCTGATAAAAGTCCCTGCAAGCCTGTACATGTCTGCTTCATCTCTACCTTACTAAATTTATTAAGCCTCCCTATGTACATAAAGCTGTCTTATTGAAAACATATTACCACTAACTTTCTTTAACATATTGTACTTCTCAAGGCTGCATGACTATGTTTATGTAGCCATGTTACCATTTTTCATGTGAATTGCAGAACTCTTTTCATCATCCCCCTACGCCATTTACAGCACTGACTGCTCCTGAAGATTTCCCAAGTGATGAGGTCATTTTCAGAGTGGAAGGAACCATGTGCTCAAATGGTGAATCTGTCTGCTGACAGATAAATCAAAACGACTCAAGGCCAATATCAATAAACTTATGTAAACCAAAAAAAGTATTAGAGCCTGATAGGTACCTCTCAGGTTAGCTATACATTCATCTTCATTATAAGCTAAGGAACACTGAGTAGAAACTCACCAAGAGCAACATGACAGATGATAGCTCATCACAGTTAGAAAAGTAAGAGAAGGGGAAAAGACAGTTCCAGTGGCACAAGAAGAAACTGCTAGCACATTACATGTTTATGGCCATATTTCAGTGAACTCTAACTTGTTTCAATACCCTAGTGAAAGTCTATACAGGATAGATAAGTGTTTAATTACTGGATCTCAGACTGATCTCCAGAAGCAAGACACTACTACATTTTTTTCTTGCAGTTCATAAGGTAGCTAGAGAGCAATCAACTCATTCCCATCCAGGCTCCATAAGACACTCCTCATTTTGAGCCCAGTGAATCTGGTCATAAATTATTTCCAAAATGAGAGACACCACAACCACCATCCAGTTACCATTCCAAAAGCTACTTTTCTTTCTTTTTGTATAAGTTTTTTTCTTAGGACTGAAGGGTGGAAATGAAGTTGATTCAAAACAAGAGAGTATGTTTTGGTTTTTAAAATCAGGATTATGTCTTTGAAATAAATAGTATCAAAGACAGCACACAAATATTAGATACACTTTCATTAGTTATGGTCATTAGTCATGTATTTCATAATAATCAAGTGCCACCAAAAAGCTTTTGTACATTGTTACTCAATTTTCATCCATATTTCTCATTCAGAAGACAATTCATCAAGCTACCAAACTCATTCCTTGGTAGTCAATATAACATGTTCTCTGGCCACAGTTCATTTAATTGGGGAACATCCATACCACAAAGTCAATCAGTCCTGTGGGCTCAGTTTCAAACCTGAATGTAACAAATGATACAGCACCTATGTCCTCAAGAACATCAACAGAAACAACAGTCTTTTACTGTTGTTTAGTCAGTGTGTTTCTAAGAACACTGCATTTTGAACTGCAATCTTGCAAGTATTGCATTATTTTAACTACAAATCAAAAAGCGGTGACAGATGCCTGCAGGTCAGGGAAATCTGTAAGTAAGGAGCACAACAGAGGATGTGATTTTGCATGATCAAACAGATCTAGCAGAAAGTAGGGGAAAGTCCCCTTGCAACTAAACGTATAACCTGTGGAAAGGAACTGTTTCAGTGAAGAAACTCTTCAGACAAACATAGCAAGTGAAGCCAGCTTTCCCATTTCTGAGATATGAGGCAATCACTAGGCTGTTATAGGAAAGACTGATGAGTTCTTTGTCCTGTCCAAAATAAGGAAAGATTCTCTGATTTTTGCAAAAAAAATTGTCTTCGGCATCCTCAAGATATGACAAGTGTGTCTGGCCCTTTGGGAGACACACAAGGAATGTCTATTTTCTGGATCTAAGGTAGGAGCTATACAACAAAATGCTATAAATAGAGCGTGATGATACAAGAAACCTGGTAAACTTTAAAACAAATTTTTAAAAAGGATGGCATATAATGACTGTGTTTATTGTGAGACAGTACTTAACAACAGCGTGTAAGAGAGATAGAAATGGTGAGTCTCTGGTAAACAATTTTACTTCATTCTAACAGCCACCTTCTATCCTGTCATCAAGGCAACAGTGGAAGCAGGAAACAATAGACACCAATGCTCTGTTTGCCAGGAACAGAGTTTAAATATATTCACTACCTATGTTCAGATTATGCCTTTCCTTTTCCCATTCCATCTTTTAATAAGAATGTCTACAGTACATATAAATTAACAACATGAGCACTGTCTGAATTAGATAACAGTACACTGTGTCTTTCACTGTCATCTGATAATACCACTATTAATGAGCTGTGCCTGGTAAATCCAATTAGAGACAGCAGCAGTCTCAATGACCATGACCTCCATAAAGCTGATTTCAGCAAACTAAATGAGTTAAAAATTCACACAAATAATTCTTTTTTAACCTAAACTCATCAAGTAATGAAACCTGTTCAGAAAAGGTGTTCTCTCTTTCATCTTTACTGTGCTATATCTAGAAATTATGCTATCTATAAAAATGAATAAATAGACTGGCTTTTCCTGGAACACTGGAAGTAGTAATACCAGAAATTATAATCTCCTTTATGCTCTAGAACAATTTGCTATTATTCTCTCTGCTCCTTTCAGGTTCCCAGGGCACAACTGACAGGCATGGACATTATCTGATGCTCAAAATAGCACAAGAGAAAAACTCTCCAATTAATAACAGGTGTCACCTGCCAAGAAATTATGAGGACTTCATGCACACAAAAAGCTGCTACAAGCAAGACATACAGGACTACTGGGTCGAGCCCAGCAGAAAAACCCTGTAGTTTTCCATTGTGGGGAGAATAATGGACTAACTAACAGAGCCCCGAAATAAAGGAATGACAGAAAGTGAGAAACCGAAAAATTAAAATTAGCCAAGCAGAACAGTGAAAATGCAGAGCCAAAACAAGGTACCAAGACTCATCAGTGCTGGGCAGAGAATTCAAACTTACTCCCAGCTCTGGAGTCACCTAAAGTGCATGAGTGGGAGAGATGGGGGGAAAATCCCCAAAGTATCAATCAGCTTTGTTCTATCTTCATCCTCTTGAACTGGTTGATGAACATCCTTATTGGCCCTAAGAGACCAGAGGGATCTTAGAACTACTCCAGAGCTCACAGAACATCGTACCCATGCAAAAAGCAGCTAGAGCCTCCATGAAAGATTAGAGCGAAATCAGAAAGCTGCATTTAACAGGAGTGTCACTAAAGTGCCAGTGGCTTTTTTTTGTTTGTTTTTAACCAATAATGCTTGATTTCTGGTCACACAGCCGTGTTCCACAAGAGAGCTCATATGTCTCCTGCTCAGGGCTATCTCCCCACCTTCCCAATAGCAAATTGGACCTGGACAAAGATGGCTGAGGAAGTCAACAGCAAAGTAAGGGAATGGACAATCAAAATCCAAGCACTTGATTATGTTTCCAGCATCTCTTTTTTTTATCAAAATGGATGTACTTACATGCGTGGATTAGCAACCACAGAAAATAAAATACCTATCCTCCCCTGAAGGGTGTTAGACAAGTACAGGAGAGTGAATGCTTCCCATGGTTTTCTTCAATGTGTCTCAAATCCATTATGATGGGACCACTTCTGGGAGGATGTTGAAACCATTTGCTTTTAGAATAGCTCACAGAATATCACTTTTCTTCACCCTGTACATGCAAGAACTTCAACAAACATGCTCAGTAACAACTGTGGAGGCAGTCTTATGATATGGATATCTGTCCCCTGGGACCAGGACTGAAGCTACAAACCCAATTTGCATGGACTACTGTGTGATCTTCAGATGGTAATAAACTAAGGTGACTACTGCCAGCTAAAGGCTTGGTATTCTTATTACAAAACCCCCGAGCAACACAGACAGCATATAGCTTTTGAGATTCCAAATCAAACCTGTAACATTTTGAGAACGTAGGTCATGGCATTTTGTCTCTTGTGTTGGAGAAGCCTTTAGAAGGTATTTGGGGGTGGGAAACATGTCAACCAGCATGTTAAAAATTAGTTAAGCATAACAAATTATTCTTAATATGCATTCACAACACACACTGTAATGACTGAGAATGCTGCAAATACTGAATGTTAACTATTGGTAATGTCTTTTCCTGACCCACATCACGGAGTACAAGCAATCATGTTTCAAGTTTCAGTTGACAGATTGACAGACACCAATTGACAGAATACACTGTAGTGGAATTCTTGACATTGCTATTATCTATCATAGAGTGTAGATGCAGCATCACTGTAGGACATATTTCCATGTGAAAGATTAGTCATAAGAAGTGGTGCCTTACTATGTTTCAGTAATGCTGACTGTATGGAAAATTAAGGATGATGAAGGTATGGTGACAGTTTTCACTACCTTTTCATAAAATGTTGCTTTAAATGTTGCAAGGAGTAATTAAAAGAAAAATATGATTATGAACTAATAAACTGAAATGCTTGATTTACATAATCAATTTGTATCAGGAAATTCAATGGGCTGAAAGCAGAAAAGTCAAAAGTGTGTTTATACCTCAGCTCTTTAAAGTACATGGTTCATATTAAATTGCAAGGAAGTCACTCAGGAGCCATTGGGCTCCTCCTTCAGAAACATAACAACAAAATAAGTTTCATCACAAATTTGAATAAGACAGTCCTTTAGAATTGTTTTCCTTTAAGAGATACAGATACATACATTTTTATATATGCATATGCATGTATGCATACCTGAACAAAATGTCCTAAGAATAGAATTTTACAACATAAACTTCACCATGTCCTAGTCTGGTGCTCTCACCAAAACACAAGACAAAATTCTTAAATGTTTAATTAAAAGTAACATTCAACCATCAGCATGGCAGTGTAAAGTGCTAAAATATGCCTGTAAGAATTGTTACTCCCTTCACATATTTCACATGCCATGTGGATTTTTCTTCTTTTCTAGATGACTCATATTTGTTAACAAATTCTCAGAAACAAATGCCACACGAATGCATCAAAAGACTATCTCATGAAGGATAATGTTAGAGGCAAAATAAATAGATTCAGGCATGCACAGAACATGCAGTTCTCGAGAACATTCCCATAGGAATGTCACGAATACAGAGAAACTGAAGGCTTTTTGATTTGTAGGAGACTGAACCTTTAACAATGGAAAATTCAGATAGAACTAAATATATATAAATTGCTTTAACAGATATTTCAGCAGATACAAAATCTGAATTACTAGTTAAAAAAATGTTGAAATTTGAATTAAAGTGTCATGGTATTATCAATAGAATTATATTACCATAATGTAAATCAATCTAAATAAACCATAGATTTCTTGTTATTTGCCACATTTAATTAAAAATCATTCTGTGATCCATACTTGTATAATTTCCTAGACCTCCTGTGGCTGCCGGTGACAGTCTACAGCTACAATAGGGAATCAGTTCATACAACAATGCATACTAATGAAGCAACTGATACAGCATTCTCTGCCAGCACAGGAGAAAATGCAAAAATGTTGTTGCCTTAATTGTGCAGATCACTGGGAATTATAACAGGATAGAATTTTTTCTGTGCTATTAATATATACTTTAGAGTGCAGCTGCAGAGTATGCCACATTAATGTGTTAATTCCTTGATGCAAGTTTAATCACTTCTCATTGACAGAAAGCCAAATGCTTCTAAGTTGCTTGCACTGCTATAATATTTAATTCCTTTTTTTTCCCTTTTCCTCCTGTCTTCTCTTTTCAGGCCACAGCTTAGCATACTCTAAACCTCTGCCAGTTACGGGGAATTGTAGATGTTGCTTTGAAAAAATAAGATTCCTTGAATCATCCTGGGGAAAAAAAAATAAAAGAAAAAGAAAAAAAAAAAGACATAGCTAGACACGCAGAGCATTCTGTAAAAGGTCTTAACAATGAATTTACCATCTGACAAAGAGATGATTTACTTACTACACCTCTGTTTGTTATTACTGTATGCACTTTCACTTCTGGCAGTTTCATATGATAACGTGGCATCTTGTTTGTTATATATTGAGTATTAAGTACCACAAAAATTCCCCAAACGCCTATCAACAAATGTTTCAGCTAAGTGACCTTTTTCAGATTTCCAGCTGCAGCATGTTCTCACTAAGGTGCTGGGTATAAAGCAGTTTAAGGAGATGGAACTTAAATTTATGAAAAACAAAACTTTAAAAAGGAAAATATAGTTCTTCCTGCAATTTCTTGGCAGGATATCTGATGTTCTCGTTTGTCATTCAAATCAGACAGATCAGTTCTGACCTCTTCCTGAAGCGTGCACAATCCAGCTAATTTAATACCTTTTTATGTGAAAGTAAGGAACAACAGAAATGCACCTCTAGCAGCAACTAGATGTTCAAACCTGCAAAACAAACATGGTGCTTAGCAAAGATAATATTTTGATAGATGGAGTCCTCATGGTAGTCTTAGCTGAGACGTCCACAGTTCCTTATGTGTAGAGCTATTGTAGCAGAGCAGGGATGACTGAAGTGTGGACAGTGGATAAAACTAGCCCATAAAGCAGTTTTAGATGGTGTTTGGGAATGCTGCTGGCCAACCGATCAGCTCACACTACCTGCTGACTACCCCAGAACAAAGCTCATGAATCTTCAATAATTCCCAGACAGGTTTTAACTCACCTGTGTTGGAAAATAAGAGCATTCTTCTTTCTCCCATCCCCTCCTGCCCAGCCACTGGAACCCAGCCCAGTAGCCCAACGACTCTGGACAGGATGAAGGATGCAGCTTCTGCTGTCACCTTTGCAGGTTCAGCCAGCAGCGAAGCTGAGCATATATCCCAGACACACACAGAGGACATGGATGTGGCCGGTCACACAGACCAGGTGCTGCCTCTAGCAGCACCTGTATTCAGGACTCACAGCAGACACAGGCACAGAGAGCCACGTCCCCTCCTCCCCCTGGGCTGGCAGAGACAGAAGGACACTAGTGCAGCACACAAAACACACTCCCCAGGTCCATAAGCACGTGACCTTTTGTGGATCCCCCAAGCACTGGCAGACACCCTCAGCCCCTGTCTGATCCGGTGTCTGGAGGTTAAAGAGTCCTCACCAGCTCTAGTAGCTAATGACACTGAGAACCCACTGGCTCCGGTAGCTAGCTTCCTCTTTTTCTTATTATCCCATTTTGTCCATTGAAAAAAGTCCCTGACCAGATACACTTAAAGGAGCAGACACTCTCTTTCTATGTACCTTTACACAAACCAAGTATGGGAGGTTTTGTGCCCAAAACAAGGGGTATCCTCCAACCCACAGTTCTGGATTAACACAGACTTTATATCCACACATGTAAATTAAACTTGCCTGTGGCAATTCTATGACATTGAGGCCATCTAGCATGGAACAATCTATAACTTTATTTTAAAATTGCCTTGTACCCCAAAATCCTGTGGCTGAATACAAACTATTTGGCACGGTCATTGTCCTATGTTAGCTCACAGATTAATTCAGACCACGCTAGCTGGCACAGGCAAAAAGAACACCACCTACTCCATAAAATTGTTAGAACAGTTTCTAATGGATCCCCAGTGCTTGGGTGTGTTCTTTGGCATTTCTTAATTTACTGGTGTAAACCTTGCCTACAAAGCTCAGCAAGAATCAACCTGGATTCAGCAAAGCCAGCACAGAATTAGAACTCATACAGCTAAAGAGACCAGGAGTGGTGTAGCATGCTCTCATATCTCTTCACTGAGGCCCATAGTTTATCCCATTGTATTTTTATCATGCAAATTTTGTCATTACTTCTGTCAAAGAAACAATTTTACCCTGTTTTAGTGGTCAAACCCCCAAATGTATACATGAGAAAAAGGGCAGAGACACAGAGACTTTAACCTTCCATAAATATGAAGTCTCTTTAGCTTTTGCTTATGCAATTTCAGAAAGGGGTTTAAGAATGGTCAGAACCACAGGTCCAGATCAAATAAAATATACCAATAGCCCGCATGTATATGTACGGGGTGACAAATCTTGAGTTGTTTTCTGAGTATGTTGGCAGCACTTGATTAGTGATGAGGGAGCAGTTGAAATGTCCAGACTATTAATGCAGTCATGTTTGAACAGATTGATTTGTTTATTAGTATTGACGAATAACATTGGAGAAAAATACCATGTTTTCTCAGACCTAGAAGATCCAAACCATTGTCCCATACTTATTGACATTAACATAGCAGTGACCAGAAATGCCAGAGTCTAAGAGCACTAGTAGAGCAATAAGTAGAAAGCACAAAAGGCTTAGCAGCACAAAGATAATGGTTTGCATAACTTGATAAAGAAATTGAACCAATCTATAGCTTGCTGCTGATAGCTTTTGCGTAGTATTCTTCACCTACTATGTTTTACACATCACAAAATTACAAGAAGCCACTTCTGCTTCTTGTTTGTTTTCTATCATCTATTCTTTCTCTTGACAGGAGAGCGTTTTCAGTGGAACACGCATAGATGAACAGTCTAGTTTCTAGCTAGTTAGAGAAAAGGTATAATTATCAAAGAAATAAGTTTCATGTATCTTCTCCTGCCAACCTCACCAGGAAACTGCAGAACTGCCTTCTTGATTTGAGGTCAGCATCTCATTTAAAAGTTTTATTTGCCAGTGCCTTTGATCAGCTAATAAAAATATGTCCCATTAAAAAAAGCCTGTCTGCAGAATTGAGTATTCTTTTTGGTTTCTTACCAATTGCCCAGTGATTATAAAGGGCAATAAGAAAATTTAAGCTAAAGAGTAAAAATATGACAATAAAAATAGCACATATACCATCTGCAGCATCACGCAGCATGGTTTATTTATGGTATGATGTTGAAAGTCAGAACAAGGCTCAACTGTACTTGCCTAAAGTTTTTCTCCTACACAGATTAATAAAGAACAATCAATCCAGTGTACTGCTCTTTCAGTAGATTTAATGTACAGTGAATGGATAGTAATTAAACTTTAAATTTCTAAATTGTCATTGTGCTATGATCTCACTTTGTCTTTTTCTTCCTCTAGTATCACCTATAAATTACACTATAATGTATTATTAAAAGGATACAGGAGACAGTATTGAGATTAGAATATCAAAGCACCACAGCAGCAAACAAGTAGAGCTCTGCTTTCAAAGAAATTTTTATCCTACAAGTGCAGTAGCAAAAGAGAACATGATGATTTGCTGGGAACAGAGAAGAAAGTTATACATGATTAAAGTATTTCAAACTAATACTAGCAAGACAGATCAGCTTCTGGACAGCATAACAGAATCAGATGAAGGACTTCATGTCTGAAGTCATGAGTTTCTACAGAAGAAGCTAAAAGCCAGATTTGGTCATTAAAATACTGGTAGACTCACAATCCATAAGTAGTAATCTGGCTCAGATCATTAATATCTTTGATAGCTTCCTGTTCATTGTCATGGTCAATATCCCATGTCCTCCCTTGCCCACACTTATTTATGCCTAATTTTAGCTAACAGACTTTAACGTTCAAGATAGTTGTCCAGTTTCCTCACGCTTTCTTGTCAGTGGGAAAAGGCAAGCTTCTACAGAGTCATTTGGAACAGAACCGCAAATATGGAAGAGGTCCAGATTTCCCTTGAGCAGATTATCTCACTCTGCTGACTGAGGAGAGGCCAGTGACAATGTTCCTAGTTTAAATATTTAAAAACAGGCAGCTCAATCCAAGTCAGTCTGGCCTAACACACCCACACATCGCTTACTTTTGAAATAACAAAAGGCAAATTCCACTTGCAGTTTCTCTGCTCACAGAGACACTTTTGCACTGGGAAGGAAGTAATTGGCTTTGAATCACAGCGAAATAACCTGGTCTCTAACAGGGCAGGGCCAGCAGCTGGCTCATTTCTCCTGCAGCTGCCCAGGAGAATTCATCCAGCAGCTGATAGACCAAGGCTTGCAATCTGATATGAACAGATTTGGACAGACAGAGCTGATTGAAATTGATTGCTGGCCACCAAAGCATGGCGAGTTTTATGTGAATAGTCCATGGGGAAGTGATGTGTGTGTGTGTGTGTGTGCTTGTACAAAGATTGCAGCAGCAGCAGAGTGTTAAAATTGTACCAAAAGATGAGGCACTAACCTCCTCAAGAGGAACCCAAGATATCTGTCAAGAAAGAGACGAGGTAGTTTAAACTAGAGGTGTCAGAATGAACAAACGACCTTCCTTCCTCTCCCTTGTGTGACCCCATAACTTAGAATTCCTCTCTGCTCAGGTGCTAAAAGTCCAAGTAGGTTCAAAACTGACAGGACAACGTCATGGGGAAAAAAAAAAAAATCTACCAAAGGCTGTTAAATGCAAAGACACCCCTCAATCCATGAGTCAATTGGTCAGGAACAATTGGAGGTTAGGATAATATTCTGGAAAATACCAAATGCTGACTTTCTTCATGTACCCTTCCTTAGGCTACTGTTGGATAGCAGATATTCACTCTGACACAGTAGGGACGTTTTACATTCCTCGTCATATTCTTAGGTATTCTTACCAGACTGGGGGTTCTCCCTCACTTCCTAGAAAATCTGTCACTGTCTCTCTCTCCAGTGGACCTGGGTAAGAGGATGGCAGGAAAACAGGAATGTCAGAAAGAAAAGTCTCATTTGATCAAGGTGCTCCAAAGAGAATAGAAGAGGAACCATTTGTTTCCTTCCATAGGCACAGATGAGATGGAAAGAAAATTTCCCATGCAGCAAGCGAACAGATCAGCAGAAAGAGGTTTAGTCTCTGCCTCTTATGCTGATTTATATAATCTGAGTGAAGATACAAATGCAGATCTCTGGATTCAGGACTAGCTATCTAACGTGTTCAATTCCCTGTTAAGCCCTGTTCAACGTCTGGTCATCAAAAACGTTTCAAGAAAAGCTCAGATGTTCCAAAAAGCTACCAAAAAAACCAAGAAAAAGCTACCAAAAAAACTTCGTCTGTTAACCTTTAGCTATTCTAACCTTTCTTATCATAGAATCATAGAATGATTAGAGTTGGAAGGGACCTTAAAGATCATCTAGTTCCAACCCCCCTGCCATGGGCAGGGAC
>JAOXNO010000001.1:173546981-173577217 GCA_028565335.1 Limnodromus scolopaceus
ACTGGTCCCAGTACCGACCCCTGAGGAACACCACTCGTCACTGGCCACCACTTGGACATTGAGCCGTTGACTGCAACTCTTTGAGTGCGGCCATCCAGCCAGTTCCTTATCCACCAAGTGGTCCATCCATCGAATCCGTGTCTTTCCAATTTTGAGACCAGGATGTCATGCGGGACAGTGTCAAACGCTTTGCTAGTCCAGGTAGATGACGTCTGTTGCTCTGCCCTTGTCCACCAAGTCTGTGGCAGTATCATAAAAGGCCACCAAATCTGTCATACATGGTTTGCCCTTGAGTGAAGCCATGTTGGCTGTCTCAAATCACCTCCTTATTTTCCACGTACCTTAGCATTGTTCCTCTTTTTCCAGTCAGCGGGAACTTGACCAGATTGCCACGATTTCTCCAATATGATGGAAAGGGGCTTAGCAAATTTGTCCACCAGCTCCCTCAGAACCCGTGGATGGATTTCGTCAGGTCCCATGTTCTTATACAGTAGCTCAGAAAAGCATAAGCACAACCTTTCATCCTTCTCTATTCAGCAAGTGTTCTATTACATATGTGCTTTAGAGATTTACAACGTAAGGATGGTTGGTTGAGTCAGGGTTCAAACAGCCACACTTCTTTATAAATCAGAGTTTTACATAAGCTCTGAGATTCAGGGAAGGGTAAAAAAGACACCATTCCTGTAATGAAGTCTATTCTGCCACATAACAGGTCACAGGAATTAAATCATGCTTTGGGTCTAATAACTGTGGTTGAGCCAGAGCACATCAAAAGGTTTTAGCAAGAAAGAACTAAAAAGGAAATAGGGCCAAAATACTAAAAGCTGCTGGGAAATTATAGTTCCTAGAGACACAGAACACAATATATCCCAACAAAGAAGTCTAGAACATGAAAGAAACCAAAACTGAAGAGTTGTAAGGATAATTCAGTCTTATATGTTCAACCAGACAGAAAGCAATAAAGTACACTAACTATGCTAGACCTAGATATTTCAGTTTAAATTATAAGACTAAATGGGAAACGTTAGTCTCCTTCCAAAGGCAACCAGAATACCCAAAGCATCTGGCTGCTTTGAATAATGCATGAAGAGGGGAAAAAAAAATAATTTAACTTCCCTGAAAAAATAAGGAGAATTTTTGTTAGAATTCTAAACTTTACAGTCTCATTTCAGAAAAATAAAAATGCCTTGAGAGACACAAAATATTCTTAGACTAAAGCAATGCATATTAATTAAAACAATTCATTCTGATTTTATTCAGAAATTATTGATACACTCTATTTAACTAAGACAAACTGTAAACACATGTTTATCAAAGGGCTGAGATCTAAAAGTTGATATTATAACATCACTTTTACTTTTAATCAAGATTTATTTTAATAAAAGACTGATATCACATAGATTTGTACATGTGGTTCAGTTTATGTACTCTGAGTAGTCCTATCTGACTCAACAGGAATAGTCACAAAGGATAAAATTGAGCAGTTGCGTAAGTCTCTATAGGATTGGTGTTTAATACATCTGGGGAAAATAATTTAACTATTAGCCTCTGGGTGAGAAGAATCTGAAAGGCACTGATCCCCAAGGAGATCTGGATATTTTAATTGGGAATTTAATTAGATTACTATGTAATATGACAGAAGAAGAAAAAGGGCAATGCAATTCTGATTGAGGTATCGCTTCACAGAAGTAGGGAGAAAATAATCCTCTCTGTTTTAGTCAGATAAGAAAAATAGTAGATATAATTAGAAAAAAATACATGTAATTACATTACTGAAAATGAAAACCTTGAAAAATTATTAGAAAAAATATTCTACTAAGGGGAACTATTAAGCTGTGGCATAATCATTGGGAGAAAAGAATAAAAAACAGAGCAGAATTTAGGAATTTTAAACTCTACCAAACATAACGTTAGAAAAATTACTCCCAGAACAAGCCTTCGTAGGCTAGAAGGCAAGGCAAGAAGCTTTTTTTTCTGTATTTCCATTCCTTGTCATTCCATGAGCTTCCAGCTGTGTGAATAACACTAGTGACTCTGAGACAGCTTTGGAATGCAGTTGCGGCTCACACAAGATATAGACACACTATGTCTGAGAGTATTCCCTCTCTGCAGGCAAGACACCAACCACGTCTCATGACTGACTCTAACAGTGCTGAATTATGCCATAATTAAATAATTATAATTACTTATATTAACCATAATTTAATATAATTACCTAAATGATCATTGTAAGTTTGTCTCTCAAATTAGCAACTTTTTCTCCCATTCAAAGACAGATATCCTTTGTGGTAACTGTCAGTGCTATTTATTTTATTTGTTACAAGCTGTCTTCCCTTGCCAGTTTGACTGAATAACAGGTGCCTGCCCCTTGGAGAATTTGCCTCAATAGCTAAAAAAGTTTGAATCCACCTCAGTCTTAAATAGACAGAATTACAGCTCCTGCGTGACTGTAACAGTGTGGAGGACTCAGATTTGCAACACTTTCTATTATAAAAATGTGGGGTTATTTTTTTTTTTATGACTTCAATAAATTGAACAATTCAGGTCAAAATTTTCTGTGTGCCGTGATGTCAGTGTTTAAAATGTTTAAAACCACGAAACATTCTATAAGCACTGAGAAAACCTTGTTACAGTTTCTAATGCCATGCCAGTGTCTGGGTGCAAGTAGAGGAAGAGATGTATAATTCTACTTCAAATGGAAAAGTTGCTTAATGTTTTTTCCGTTTCACAGGAACATACTCTGGCTTTATCCACAGGAAAGAAGAAAACGAGATCCTATGATTTTGCATCCAGCCTCCCACCCCATACCCACACCCCAAAAAATGAACTTCAGCTAGTAATTTCACCAACTGCAGTACCAATTTGTAATAACAAAGTGATCATTTTTATATCACACGTAAAGAAGCAGAAGTTTTGCTTGTGCTCTTGTTCAAAAAAAAAAAAAGGCAGTTTAAAAAAGGGAGTTCCTTTATTCTTTGTGCTTTATGACTTGTGGTTCTTCTGATTGTCAGTTCATTTTGTAGTCTCCCTATTCTATGAAAATAGCTTGTGACATAATCTTGAGAAAAGAAGTTCTCTAAGTATTTCAGGGCAATGTCATGAGTATATGAATGAAGCACCCTCTACAAGCAGGAGGTTTAAACCTGCATGGCAGTAATAGATCCATCTCGAAAAATATGCTTGCACATAAGAATTTAATTTAAAAAAAGAAAAAATCCAGCCTCACTTGCTCATACTGGAGTTCTTTCTTAGAAGCTGCCAAATCCCATAGCCTGACAGATGGAAGGTTGTTGCACCTCTGTGACCTCATCTCCAGCCAGTAGTGAGGCTGAGCATTCATTCCCAAGGAGCACACATTCACATTATGTAGCGTGAGTATATAGATATACCCATATTCACACAAATCAACACAGACAGAACACACATGGCACTCACAAACAGGGAGCCTGATCCCTCTTCCTCCTCTCCAGCTGATCAGATTGAAGGCTGTCATTAGAATGTAACGCCATGGGTGTCCACATACACAGTTATAAATATGAACATCTGTTATGTGTGTGGGCAATACCAATCCCTCCAGCAGCTGGCCTACATGCTGTCTGTCCATTAGCAGGTCTCCCCAGCAGTGGGCACACAGACCTGTGAGCCCCTGGAGGTTCATGGCCCCGCTCCAGTCGCTGGTACTAAGACCTCGTCTCCTGCTCACTGGCTAGTCCAGTTTTAAATTCATTGATATTCACACAAACACATACTCAGGATGGAAAGCTCACCCACACAGACAGTAAAAGCGAGGTTTAATAAAAAGATATGGCAAAGTGTGGTAATTAAGCACAGGACTAATTCAGACAAGTCTACTGACCTGCAACCTGATTACACTTAACCAGGTCCTTCAATCCCTTCTTCTATTTTCCCCACGCAATTCCTCCCCAGTCCACCTTTTCCTGCCTTTATTAATACCCCTAAACATGTCATAGTAAGTCTCACACATCACGACAATCCCCTTAAAAGACCCGTTAATAAGTTTTACACAATCATCAAAATACTCTTCTGCCTTCATTCCACGATGACATACAATTAAAGAGTAAAGGACATTACCTCAACCTTACATAACCTCCTTTTGTGCAGTGGACATATAACCAATTACTTTTTTTAAAGAAACCTTAAGCCTGACATAATAAAGTAACTAGTACCAACAAGAAAGAAAAAAAAAGGTTTGGGATTTGCTTACGCACAAATCATTATATTAATATTAGCAACTCTTTAGTCTGTGGGATGGATGAGACAGTGGCTGCAAAGCAGGTCTTAAAATATCTAATGCAAAGAGTTAAACAATGAAAACATTTCCCCACTGAGGGCTAAGTACAGACAGTTCGCCATGCAGCCACAAGGATTAAATGTTTGCGTTAGCCATACAGAAATCAGCAGAGAAATTGTCTGTACCAGACCATAATCTTCCTACCTTTTTGCAAAAAGTATCTTGAAAATCTGAAATAATCACGAACATGCTCTTGTGCTCTTGTGAACACCATGTTTAATGACACTAAAGTAGATGTGTAATTGGCTGATGTATCTGGAGCTACTTCTTTACAACTAAGTGGTGGAATGGACAAGAACATATTTTTCTCCTGAAAAGAAGAGTATCTGAGCCTTTCCAAACAGAATTTGATTTGCCTCAAAACATGAGGCGAGGCTGCACCTGCAGGTTGTACAGATTTCTGCAGTCTGGTTTAAGTGAACTCACTGCTTCGGAGCTCTGCTTTCCAATTCGTTTCTCAACAAACCTGTGGGGTTTTGATGTAAGATTTTTCCTTTAATCTATGAGATTTCAAGTGATTACCTTCAAGTGATGATATGAAAGATAGCTTATAGCCACAGCAGAGTAACAAAAGGTCTTTATCTGGACCACCTCTGCTGTTGTCAGGACTCTGTCTGGAAGGCAGCCTTGGTTTTTTGAATTCGTTCACCTTTAATCTCTTCCTTTCTCCAACACACAGATTTGTTTCTGTTTTCAGATATTCAGCAGAGTCCACCACTTCTCAGGCTATTTCTCCAGAGGAGATTGTAGTGATTAACTTAGCCCCTGCTTTTCTCTCTCCTTAACCCATGAGATTGAATGCATTAGATAAATAATAACCAAACTTCATGTTGCAAAACAACCAGGCAGAGGGAGATTTCATACCCATGGCTATCTGAACCATTCATGCTGGGTACTCAGGAAAATGAGGCCATTTAGCCTTGAACGAAAAGAAAGAGATGCACTATGAGCAGAAATGATTACTGCTCAATCTTTTTTTTTTTTCTTTAAAAAAAAAAAAAGCTGAATTTTCTGAGCCTGTGTCATACTGCATAGTATTAAAAAGGAAGGAGAGATAAAGCTTCCTTAGTCCATCATTTGAGTCCCCCTAGGAAATCATCCTTCAAGACTGTCAACCAAAATGCATCAAACACATACTAGACTCCTGATCCGGAGCAGCTTACAATTCCAAAAGATTTTTCAGGATCTACTACAGGTACATAAAATGATAATAGAGAATAAGATTTTTAGAAGTTACTAAAATTTAACATGAAGAAAAATATTTCATACTAGAATTTTAACTTTAAATCATACCAGTTCACATACAGTCCTCAAATATAAACCTACCAAACACTGCATTATTGTACTTATACATCAAATGTCAAAATACCTCTGTATTTTGAAGTGATAATAGTAATGTCTTGAGTATTTTCCGAGTGATGCTGCTTCTCAAATGGTAAATAAAATCTTAATTTCTGTTTAACATTTTTATAGCTTCAATTTCAAAAGATTTAAATTTATCTCATTAAAAAATTTGCAAAATATTTTTTTCAGGACAACTTTGACCGTAATATGAAAGGGGAACATACATACCTCTCTATATATGTATATATATACACACAGGTATTTAGAAAATACACATTTATATGTGTGTATATGTATGTATACACACACATTTATACACACCTACACGTGTGTGCGCATACACACATATGTATGTACAAGGATCTCTGTAGTTCATATAATTTCTATTTTCCCCTTTCTTACAGAAAGAATCTATCAAAAGGTCCATGAAGTTGAATTATGAGACAACTTTTTTAAAGTAAATAAGTGAACCCTCAACTATTAAAACAGTAAACCTCTAATTGTTACCCAGAAAAATGCTAAATGACTTTCATCATCACAATGCAAGGTTTGATATTCATGGTTTTCT
This sequence comes from Limnodromus scolopaceus, assembly GCA_028565335.1. Classification (NCBI taxonomy): domain Eukaryota; kingdom Metazoa; phylum Chordata; class Aves; order Charadriiformes; family Scolopacidae; genus Limnodromus; species Limnodromus scolopaceus. The sequence goes on from JAOXNO010000001.1 coordinate 173,553,206, forward strand.
GTGATTTTGCAATAAAGCAGTATGTGGCACTGCCTCTTCCAAAGGCAGTGAAAAGAAAAAGAAAACCTTATCTGGAGTATTCATTGTTTTAATATTCTTTTACAGACATTATGATTAGAAGGTGGCATCTATGGAAGAGCTGCATTGGTTGTTGCACCATAGATGATAGCTTCCAGCAACATGCACCATGGCTCTGTAACTCCAGAAAGGAACACTGCTTTTCTTTCAGCCCAGCAAATCTGTCAGCAGCTCATTCTGCAGATGATTTCATCAGAGGAAGTCACAGAGTTTCTTTCTAGCACCCTCATGTGCTATTTTTATTATTTTTCAATTCTGAAGACATCATGTTCTTGTAACTTCAGGAAAGCCTTTAGAGACCTTTGATACTTCCAGAATTATAGCTTGAGAAACACTGCTTCCAACCATGGTTCTCTCCTTGGCTCTCTGCTCCCATAATGTTCTGAAGTGTGTTGTGTCATTTGGAGAGTAGAGCAAAAAACTGAGTGACAAAAAGGATTAGGAACAAAAGAGGAGACATGGATTTGAGGTGGGAGGTTGAAGTAAGAGGAACAGACAGATAGATAAGGGGTTTTTCCTACACAAGAGCAAGCTTTCAACAGTAGGAGCAAAATATTGTCTGTTCAGATGGACCACAAATAGCTAAGGCAATTTGTGGGAGATGCAAGTATGATTCCCATCAAATGGAGGAGGGACTTTCAGGTTAACTGTGAATGCTCTCACATCATAATCACCTTCTCCTGTTTCTGTTCTGCAATGTTTTGTAAGGGGAACATAAGCAGAAAGAAAGTTAAGTGCCTGGAGTTCAGTCCTCCCTTTGGCAAGTGGTAGATACCAGTGTGAAAACCAAGACTAAGATATTTCTGGACATGTTTGAAATTTAGGTGCTGGCCAAAATGCAAAGCCCCTTCACATCAGGCAGCAGATGAATGGATTATAGGTTTGCACTTCAATGCTGAAATATCACTGATGCTTCAGCATAAAGGATAGAAGTTTTTCTTTGCATCTCAACCTTTGGGACTCTCCCACATGGGCAAATCACAATACTCATCAGAACTCTCCATTGAGCACAGCTTCATGACAAGGCACCAGGACAGATAAAAGCTAACCATTTTGTCAGCAAGCTTAGGTGGTGACTTTTTAAGTCCTTACCTTTCAGGGCTATCACATATTAAACACCTGAATATCCACTGAAACTGTCTAGAGTTTCTTCACAAGACTTAGACATATTGGATGTGTTGGCAACCCAGTGGCTCTGTGGCAGCTGACCTGCGTTTTGCCATTCTGCCACCATGACAGTGCGTGCATTAGAATGTAATCAATACAATTCTGTATGCGATCTTGATCCAGCTTCAGAAAGGCATATAATTGGATTATCTATTGAATCATAACCTCATAAAAACTGCAGATGGGGCTTCTTGTATCTTACGCGGTCAAGGACAGGTGAAGTATGAGAGCATGTTATTGAAAACAGGAAATTCTATTAGTAAGTCTATGTTTAATGTGCTTCAGTATGACTTGAATCTCCCCAAGTCTGGAATCTTAATCTTTCTTTTCCAATTTATTAGCAGAGCAGCTTTGAGTATATGAATAAAGGAAAAGAATTAACAGAGAGACTATTTCAGTCTAGCAATAGTCTTCTTTTCCTACTCTCCCATCCCTGTCTCCAGGAATTTGAGTTTTTCCCTCCTCACATCCTACAAAGGGCTGGAGGGCTCATTAAGTATCAGATAAAAAAAACCAGTCATTTAGCCTTTGGCATATAAATAAAACTTAGGAACTATGTTAGCACTACAAGTTATAAACTTTGTTTTTTATTGCAGATATGTTGGATTGGTAGCACAAAGCAAAGCACCAAAACTTTATTTGAAGTTTACCTTACAAGCTTGCCAGTCAAGTTATTGATGAACTATTCCTGACTCCTGGGCTGGGTACAATACTGGAAATGTGGCCCATGAGCAAAGCCTTGTATCTTTATTCAGTGATGAGATCCTTGTTAAGGGCTGGAGCAAAGCAGAGATCTATTCTCTTTGGAAGTGCAATAGGAACTGCCATGCTATTCCATAGGGACACTGATTTTAATAGTAACATGCACATAAGCTAATTACATAGGACTGGACTTTCCCTAAGAGCTTTAACAAATGTGTTTCCAAGTAGGAGAAAGGCAATAGCAGTGGAACTACTACAAATATTTTAAAAGAAAGGCCACACTCACCGCACTATCCTCCCCTAACCTCAAGCAGCTGAGATGAAAACAAGGGTTCGGAGCCCTTGATCTGGAGAGGAAGGAGAGAAGTAAGGAGAGGTTTTCCATAGACCATAAGATGACAGTCAAATGCAAAACAACTTCCTTGTTTTTTGCACCTTTATTCCCTTCTAAAAAGCTTCTTAAATTTTGAGAACCCCATTCTCAGGTGGTTGGTTGTGCAATGTGTTGTACGGGGAAGCTCAGATACATGTTTCAAGACTGTCTTTGAGTAGTCACGTGCACGTGTAATCCAAGGTCCTTTTATTTCACATAAAGACATGGGGTCAAGTAGCAAAAAAAAGGGGATTGTGTTCTTTTTTTATGCTTCACACTGTGACTCATTAGCACACAGCGAAGCACTGTCACAGCATCTCATGCTGACAAGCCTCAATATGACAGCACATTACAACCAGAGAACTACCTGTTTAGGCTTAATTTAGCTACTACTGTGTCCCATAGCCAGCTTGGTTTTGCTACTTTTATTCTGTTAGAAAAGCAAAAGCAGTTAACATCTCAATGTACATTTTACTGCTGGGTTACAGCAGGAGCCTGCAGATGAGTAACTGTAGCTTTTGGAATATCCCAGGAAGTATTGCTGTGAAACAGTCATGCAGGCTATTGGACAAGAAAAGCAACAAAAGACTGAAATTCCAGGATGACATTCAAATCCACTCTGTTATTATGCTATTTATACCAAAGCCCATGGCTCTGCTGTTGTTAAGGGTAATGTCGGCTTTTCCATTATATGGTCTTATTTTCAGGGATTTGTTGGTCACAGAGATTCACTCCAGGCAGAGCAAAAACGCTAGGAGACTAAAATTTGGCCAAAGGCAAAGAGCATTGTTTACAGCTGATAAATTCACAGCTGGACCGACTCTCTACTTCAACAATGTCAATAATAAATGGAGAAGTAGGAATGTCTTCTTATAAAATGAAATTTAATCAGAACACAAAAACTTTAACTTGATTTTTACAATACCAGAACCAATAAAGCACTCAAGTGCTGGTGAACAAGATAAACTCTAGGCAGAGCTTTTCAACACGGTCACATGCCTTTTCATGCTCATGCTCATCCCCAACTCAGACTTTCAGGGTAGGAACAAGAGTACTTTGACATCTGCGCCTACGTGGTAAGACTCTGCCTGCACACACAGATAGGACTCAATTACATACTTGAAAGTACACTTTGACCACCTCTAAGAATCTGTTTCCAGGTGTTCTGAAGCAACAACAGTCTAGATAAAATGGATGGTTCCAAGCCGTACATAGAGATCCAAATACTCACAAGCTTCAGATATGGTCACACTTCAGTTCACGTCATAACTGATTTGTATGAAATCAGAAACACCTACAAAGCACCTCCGAAAAAAAGAGAGTCATAATTTAAGCATCACCCAGGTATAGCTGAAGATAATATTTCTCTAAATTTTTAAAATTAATTCTCTCATTAGAAAATGGGTTTTAAACTATCTAATAAAGACAGAAAGGATTAGGAAAAAAAAAAGAGGAAAAGTGACTCTGAGGTGGGAAGTTGAAAAGCAACAGACATATAAATTAGAAGAGTCCTGATTTTTTTCCTGCACATCAGCAAGCTTTCAACAGTAAGACAGGAAATATTTGATGTATGGTTTTCCTCATTTTTAATGACTACTGAAGAAAAATTTCAAAGAATATTCACATCTTCACTTTTTTGGAGAAACTCTTCCAACACTCATAGACTGAGTGTTATATATATAGACTGAGTGATAAATCATCTGATTTATATCTAGAAAATATGAAAATGTTGATTCACAGAAGTCACAGGCATCTGGATTTAAGTAGCTTACCAAAATTTCTTTGCTTAGTTGTATCCATGGTACTCTCAGCTTGCCAGCAGGCAAAAGAATGTAACACGGGGCTGGTAGTGAGGATGCCAGCTTCAGTTTCTGGCTGTGTTGTTCACTGCCACTGTCACCCCAGAGAAGGTGCTCTGCTGTCCTATAAAATGGTGTCACAGCACTTCTTCCTGCCTTGAGGTGTCATGAGATATTCAGAAACAACAGGCAACAAATTCATCATGTTAGAGATTCAAGCTTTGGAAAGTACATGTTTTTCCCAAATCCTTATTCTGTAAGCACATTAACAAACATTTGCCTGAATTTTTTAATTATGGCCCATTTCTGCAATACATACAAAGACAAGCCATCCCAAAGCTTTTATAGAGAGTGGCAAATCCTCTTGGACAAGCATAGCAGTATTAGAGCACCACAGTCATCCTGTTAGATTTGAAACCTGTGCAGTTATTCACATCTTTTCAGCTCACCTCCAACTTCTAAACCTTAAATCTCTGGTTACTGCAGAGATGTGCAAACAGTAGGAGGTCTCATGTATCTTGCTAATACTTTTGGGACAGCAGCAGGAGACGCTATAATTGCCTCAGCAAAATTCCTTCATTTATGTGTCTACATCACTGAAGAATTTGCAATTATTTTTAAATATTTGCTGGTGGGTCTTTTAAAAAATTTTTATAGAGCTAACATTTCATGCAGCTCAGAAACTATAAACTGCACGGTCTGTTCATTATTGTTTTGTGTGTTACACTTCACTGACACTACAATGTCTCTAATGGAAAGGAATCCTGATACTTTTATTGCCACGTGAATTTTAACAGGGTTTCCAGAGCACACAGGTACTCTTCTCCAACTCTGTAAAGGGTCAACATGAGCTGTTGCATTTCTAGTGGCCTATTAGGATGAAATAGAAATTGCAAAACGCGTAGGGTATAGAAACCAGAAAACATGCTCCAGCCTTCTCAGATGATACTCATCAGACAAGTCACTGTGCCACAATTTCCTTCTATTTAATACATAACCTTAATATCTCCATGCTCAGAATAACTTGAAAATGTTCTCTACACTGCTGTCTCTTTCTAAGTGAAGAACATTAAACATTTTGATAGCTTCACTGTACCTCACTGGGGATATTTTCCTATGGCAGGGCAAATTGGAAGTAAATAATATCAGCAGAGTATTAAGAAGGATGAACAAAAATTCATTCACATAAACTCACAAAATATCCCTTGGCTAAGAGCTTGGCTGAACGGGGAAGTTTCACCAATAATAACAATTTTCCTCATAGCTGAACAACTCCTGGTACAAGTGGAGATTTCTTTAATTATGGTTTGAAGCCCCTTTCAAGTAACAAACAATGGACTTAAAAAAGGATAACTCTTTTTAAATCCCAGAATAAGCCTCAATATTTGCAGCGGGATGGGGATAGTGAAGGGAAAGGCTGCCAGAAATTGCTTTTGGGAAGAAAGATGCACCATGGTTGGTTTAAGAGAAGTTTAAAAAAAAAAAAAATAGAGAAAAAGAAATCATATTTCTGGATACCAACAGACAAATCATAAGAGTGAATTTCTATAGGAAAGAATCATAATTTAGAGTCAACAGCCCCAGAAGAAGTCCTTTTTCATCAGCTGACAGTCAGTAAGAATGTACTGGGCTCAGGTGATTATTGTTATCTTAAAGACAAGACCAAGGATGAGCTAGCATGCTATGCCAAATAACAGGGCTCTCTTGAAGAGATTGATATTTGCATCCAACTTAAAATATGAGGCTTTTGAAACACTATGCAACTGATGCAGAAAAAAAAAAAACAAACCCAACCAATCATGAATTCAAGATTGATGTTAAATTACAAGGTATAGCAGCATAAAATGTATTCATAAGGAAAACATATAAATTGCCAAGAATTAACATTAATAAGAGCAGCTGAAAAGTTATAATAATCACAGAAGTTCATTTACAGTTACTGAAATTTTCCATCATGTCCTGTCACATCTACCTGGTTTCGGATGAAAGGGAGTGCTGTAGAAAGCTACTCCATTGCTGCACACAAAACAGACCACTAACTTGCCTTCGTACACTTTCCTGCAAAATTACTTGAGCTTTCTAGTCAGAGTATCCTTCTAAAGCACTTGACTCCTCGAGACTCAATAGCCACCTGAAATCTCAACAGAAACTTAAAACTGATCATGAAGTAAATTGAGCAATGATTTTGTTTTAACTCTAAATGAAATTAACAGCAACACGACTGAGAAAGAGCAAAGCAGCCAACTTCAAGTGTAGTCAGCTTCCCTTTAGAGCACTTCTAAGCAGTTGGATTGTACTGAAGGCATCTATTAAAACTTGAAGTACAATAAAGGGACCAATTCCAGAATAATTGCCGTTACTTTTCTAAAGCTTTAATCAGTTAAGAAGCAGTGAAGATATTTACCAACCTCACACAGAAATCAACACAAAATTCAAAATCTAATGAGCAACACTAAAATTCTGAGTTGTATTTGGCACATCATTTGCTTGATAACAATATTGAGGGCAGTGATTAGAAATGCATACAGGGGAGTGCAGTCTTGCACACACCGCCCCCCATCTCTGAAGCCATTTCTTCTGCTGCAAGGGAGCAGCTCTGCATTGCACTGCAGGCAAGAGGCAGCCCTGAAACTGAGATAGCTATTAAAAAGGAGGATTACTTCAAGTGCTGGGGAGCCCTCCAGTGGGACAGAGTTATTATAGCGATTTCTCCACTGCCTCTGGCTCCAACTTAGAGTGAAGTACATGGATGCTTGCCGTACAGATGAACTCCCTGGAGAGTCAGTCTCATCTGGAACAATAAATACGTTGTTCCAAATCACACAAGGAATTGTCCAGCACATGTAGACACCAGCATCGGAAAAAAAAAATTAAAAAAATCACTTGTTTACTTTAAAGCTGTGAGCCTGTCCACGAGGAATGCAAGCTCATAGATTAGAGCATGTCTTTGCATTCATGAGAGCCAAGTTCAAGTTCCTGATCTACCGTGGAGTTTAAAAAATCACTGCATGATCATCTGTAGGGTTAGGCCAGAACCCCCATCTCTCTGCTGAAGGATGGAGATCCAGCTGTACAGGAGAGTTCTTAAAACACATACATTGAAGGCAGTTGAAACCAGGCTGCATACGCGTGTAACTACATAAATACCACAGAAGTTTCAAAGAACAGCCAGACAGCTCTCCTCTGGTTCATCTGTGAGTCCTCGCCTCATTTCTTAGCTACTGTTGCTGCGTTTCTCAGTAAAGGCCATTAACTGTAATGGCCCAGAACAGCATCACAGAAGACAGGCCTTTTTTGTTAGAAGTGCCTGTGGATTAATGCCAACGTTGATCAAAGCAGGGATCAGCCGCTCTCCCTCTTGTGTCAGGGCACTTTATGAAGCCTCAGCTGAGGTCCTAAGCCACAAGAGAGATCTCCGGCAACATGGGAGATCTCCACAAGAGATACCAAGAGAGCCTATCAGTCAGTTGGCATTACCAGGTAAATTGACAGTGTTCATAGCTCAAGAGAAGAGCGTTCCTATGAGGATATTTCATCATAAAGGAAATCTGATACTTCTGATTGCTCAATCTGTTCCCATTCAACTTTGATTTTCTTTCATACTGATTTTGGGAGGGGAAGGCAATGTCCAAATATCCAAGGACAAACTAGGTCAAATAAACACTTTTTATGTGTTTGGAAGCATATTATTTTCATAAAATAGTCCACACAGCAACATCAAGCTAGATGGTTTTTTTTCCTCCATTTCTTCTGTAATTCCACAGGTTTTAGTTTGACCTGCAAGTTCTTTAGTCACTTCAGAATATGAATCCTTCCACTAGTGTACATCACACAGCTTCCAGCAGACATCCTCTTGACTTCAATGTAGAGTGCAAGTATATTCAAGTGGCAACAGAAGAAAATCTCTGCTGTTGTAGTTTAAATTGCACAGTTTACAAAGCAGAAAAACATATGAGATTATTCCTGAATGCTGTATTTCTAAAATGCACAAATTATGAAGAAACTAGACCTGGCTAAATCATTTGCAATTTTCTTGTGAAGGATTAAAATTGTTGTTAAATTCTAAGAGCAAAGTGGCAGAACATTGGCATTTCAAAGACTAATTACTAAGAAGTCAAAGAAAAATATGATTTTGTTCTGCACTTTCATTTTCTTCCATTTAGCAAGAACTAGAGCTGATTGTAATAAAATATTTCATTAAGCCTTGAATTTCCAAAGGTTGAAACAAGCTGTTCAGTGTTTAATTGCTCACAATACAGGAAAAATGAAAAATAGTGTAATCAGTATAATTGCAGAAGAAGAAGAAAGCAGCTTTTCTTCCACTGATGCTAAAAAAAAAATCTAACTCATGTAAACTGAATGTTTGCATCATATGTTGTTTTAACAATGTATCAATTTACTAATATTAAACTAGAATACATAAAAAAACCATATTTATATAATTAGTCTCTTCCAAACCAAACCCCAAGGAAATACAAGAATGTAATGGGGGGGGGAGGGGAGGAGAGGAGGAAAGAGAGTCTTATTTCACTGTTCGACATGAACTTTCTATTTCTTATCATATTCTCACCACATGCCTGCAATAACACTCCTGCCCATAGCTTTAAATTACAGAATAATTAATAGCTATTAATGGAAGGCTATGCTGCATAGATTCCCACTGTTACTCTAATAAAAGAGAACTCTAATATAGACCTGACTCTTCTAATAGAAGATTATACTCTTCTAGAAGAGTATTTAAAACAGAAATTAAGGTAAATATATGCATTGTTTAAAGGAGAGATATGAACACACTGACTAGGTAATTTTTAAATTAATCTCACAGTAGGAAGCACCTGATTAGTTCCAAAGAGTGACCTCCCTGTTTGGGGAGGAAGGGAACCGGGGCAGCTCTGTTCTATCAGACCCAGCAGATAATGAGCCTGCATACGCACATAGACTCTGTAGCCCTGGGCCAAAAACCACCATTGAACCATGGATGAAATATCAAAAATTCATTTTTGATTATTCAGTAGTTTCATTAAGCTATTGAACACACCTGTCACGTGGACAGAGACCAAGGGAGGGAGATGTGGCATAGACCATTTTGGTCCTTTAAGCACCAACCTGGCATTTCAACATCTTCCCTTCCAAAACTCAACAGCACCTGGGGAAATCATGTTGTGACATGTTCCTGAAAGATATTTTGGCTTCACCTGCTGTGGGGTCTGTACATAGAGATGTCATGCCCCTACAAAATGTAATCACCAGAAGGAAGTGGTTCACCACACACTTAAAGTTCAGCCTCTCCACCTGCTGCAAAAGTAGGAAACAATCCACACTGAAACATTTATTGTACTAAGTGGAAGAAACACAGGCCTAATTCAGGTAAGTATTTAAGTTTTATAAACTATTTACATGAAAATAAACATTAAAGTATGAACTTTCTTTGAAAAATTGTTTTTAGATGCTAATTTTATTTATCCAGAAACTGCTACTCTTTTGGCAAATAGAACAGTTTTGCCAGACTTTGTATCATTAAGGCTTAGATTTGAGCAGAAGGAAGGTGGCAGCATCATTTTTTAAATGTTTTTCAGATATTAAAGAGAAAAATAGTTTTGCCTTTTTTTAAAAAAAATATCTTTATGTTTTAAAAATAACAAAGCATGCCACAAAAAAAAACAGAACGTTGGGTTGAACACTGAGGATGGCAGTCATCTGACAAAGCACAGCATTCCCCACTGGGAAATCTGTTCAGGACTGTTAGTAGGAGCCAACTCACTTGAAGACTGATTGGTTGCACCATATTGTCATAATACTTCAATCAATTTATTAATACTAAATTGAAGTCCTGTTAGTAAAAGCATTTTGGAGATGCTGATGTTTTCACTGGATGAACTGCTCTCTGAAAGTGCTCTAAGGTAGATGAGATGATTCCTAGCCTTGACTACGCCATTTCTGGCTTTTATTTGATATACACAGTAATACAATATATGCTACAGTGATTCTGATAACAATTTAATTCCAGATCAGGGTCAGGCAGGAGCAGGAGAGAGACTGCAGGGAATCAAGTTCTGGGAGTGCATGAGGCCATGATTAGGGTATAACTCATGTGGAAAGAGCTCAGAGTTGATCTGTGCTCTTATTTTATTCATGACCTACTCTGACCCCCAGTAGAATAATTTGGTCAAAAAGTTCACTTGGAGTTCTTTCATATCAAAATAAGCAACAAAACAAGAAAGAAAAGCGGGATTTGTCAGTTGGTTGAACTTCTTCTGCTATATTCACTTCAGCAGAATGATGTTAATTTATACCAGCTGAGAATCTGCCCTGATATGTTTCATTTACTCTTGAAGTCCTTTAAAAAACATACCAAGTTCACCTGGTAATTTTCCCTAAACTTTTGGAGGTCAGTCACCCCTACCTACTTCTGAACATCTATTTGAATCAGAATGGGAATAACACAGTTTCTCTGCATGGAAAGAGATGCATTTTTCCTAATTTACAAAGAATTCAGTGAACAAAGTGATGATTCCATCTACTGTGATATCTCATAAATAAATATAACAGTAGAATCAGTGCTGTTGCCAGCTATTCCACAGGAAGCTATCATCTTTACTAACAATATGTCAATATGCTTAATTAATGACTGGAAAGCAGACGAAAGCTCAAATTCATGGCAGGTTTTCAACCCAAAGATCACAAATGCACACTTGCTTCCCAGGAGACAAAGAAATTAATCAAAAGATAGCAAGCCACACACCAAGAAAAACTGCTATAAGAGAAACAGTGATACAACCCATGCAAAACCAGCTTAAAAATAGTAAGAAGTCATTTTACGAGAACACCCATGGAAAATGGATTTTCCTATTAAAGGGCAAGGAGGCAAGAAGAAAAAGAGGATAATAAAAAAATTGTAAGCTTAGAAACTTATACAAGCTCAGTCTCAGTGAGACTGACACATCAAATTCTCTGTGCTACGAAAATACTTTTTAAGTAATTTGAAATTTTCAGAAAAAAATAGGAAATTATCTCTAGGCCTAAGATAATGACTCATTTAGGCAAATGAACATACTGAAAAGCTTTCTGCCAAAACAAAATACAATTTTGCATTTTGTATCAACTGTGAAAGTTACCAACTTCTGAAGGTTAGTAAACTTCTAGTTTCTAACCTAACTTTACCCATGGAAAAATTAGTATTTCTGGATCCTCTTCCACCATTCTCCTTTAATTCTTGTTTCCTAGCATTTACCCTGGAAATGTTTCTATTCTGCAATCAGACTTTCTCTTGCTAGACTAAACAAGCCTATTTCTTTTAACTTGTTCTGAAAAGATTGGCTCTGCATTCCCTGGTCATCGTAGTACTACTTTCCTGCAGTTTTTGCATTTTGAAACCATTTGAAGTCAAGGAGGTTATATCAGAGTAAATCTGTATGTAGCAGAAAGAAATAGGAGATGGTCTACAGGATAGACTTAAAGGTACCTGTGTGCCCTAGACTATATTTGTTGCTTGTAAGGGGGGGAAATAACACTAGGTTAATAGCTTGGCCTCTCTAGTCTCATTGCTTTTCTTTGTTTCCTCTCAAACTGCTTTATTATTAATTGCCCAGAGCAAATCATAATAAAATTGGAATGCAGAAACTCGGCTGTGCCAAAAAAACTCTCCCTAGCCTCAAGGACATTTTGCCATTAGCAAATGCCTCATATAAAACTGAAAATAAATGCATGGACTCAGCTTACAAGATTTTCTTTCTACAGCTTCTCCACACTGCCAAAGCACAAAAACTAGACAAGGGCAATAGAGCCTAGGGTGTTCTGTTTCCTCTCCCCGAAGGTTATAATTGCTTATACATTAGCATATACTTCAAGAATTTACAGTGTAGAGTGATAAACTCATTATTAAATTATTTCTGCCTAGCTTAATCATTTTTCCAATTATTCTTAGATTTAAATGGAAATGTATACCAACACATAATTTCATATTTCATTGGAATGATCCCTGAAGCCTTATAATCTTATATGGGCAAACATACATGTGAAATAGCCTCAAATGTCACATACAAAGTCTCAAATCTCCTTATTTTTCCTGTCTTTTAGAAGACTGAACCAAATTTTGCAGAAAATGCCAAAAAGACCTGAATCAGCTCTGTTACTAACTTGGGTTCCACTGCTAGATCAAAATGTACCGCATGAGAAAGGCAACTTCAACAGCAGAGGAAAAATATGGCAAGAAGACTTTACTGAATGCTTTAGTATTTTCAAAGGCTGAAGGACTCAGATTTTAACTCATCTCGGACTGAATCTTCCCTATTTGATCCTACCAACACATCAGAGTACAGACTAGATTCACCCAGTTGAAATAAAATTACTATCTTTATCAGTTCCCTCACCACAGAGTTGCAAAAACCAGATGTAGTAGGACTAAAACATTAATCTGCACATTACTGGCAATGACTAAGGAGATAAGAAACCACTTGTATCAACTTAGACAGCCTTACTATGCAACAGGTATGTCCTCATTTGAGGTAAAACAGAACCAACTTTCTGTTCAGCAATTCTACATCTTTGCTAGGCCAAAACCATGACAAGGTAACAGCCCTAGATTTAGAAAAATGTTGCACATTTTTACAGTTAAAGTAATTTGCTGACTGAAATAGTGGCAATACAGCCTGAGAAGGATGGCTCTCAGTTAGCACAGGCATCTTGATTATTTCTTGGAGAGCATTTCAGAATCATATATTAATTTAAGTTGAAAGGGACCTCGGGAGGTCAAGCAACTGGGGAAAGCATTGCCATTAGATAAGGTAGCTCAGGGCCCTATCCAATTGAGTTCAGAGTATTTTCAAGCGTCTTCCACAACGTTTTGAGGCAATTTGTTCCAATACCTGATTGACCTTTCTATGATTTTTTTACCTAATGTCTAATTAGGATTTTCCCTGAGGCAGCTTGTGTCCATTTCTCTCCGTCTTTTACCCGTGTTACTCCCTTTAAAAGAAACTGGCTCCATCTTCTCCACAGAAAGAAAAAATCTTTCTGCCAGTAGATAGCTGAAGACATCAGTTTATGCACAGGAAACAGCCAGAGAGAAAGGTAAACATTACTATTTTAACAGTTGTGACACTTCAGAATATTGAAAGATTCTATTATACAAGAACTGAAAAAGACAGGTTCAGCCCATGAACAGAAGCATGTGTTGGTGGTTGCTAACTTAACATCAGTAAGATTAACCTTCTCAAGAATGGCAAAATACTTTGTTGAGATAGGAGGCCCTGTAAAATGTGTTTTATAAATGGGTTTTCTGGTTTAGTCCTGCTACCTTGCTCTCTGTCAACTCCAAAATGATATTTCCATCACATGAGAAGTGGAACACAATGAAAAAGATTTAAACGATTCAGTGGACTTTGGCTTGCACATTATTGAGATAAAACTCACACTCTTCTTTCAGGCAAGCCTTAATGAATTGCAAATTTTTCCCCTGAAGGAACAGTGATTGGATATCGATTTAGAAAGGGTAAAGGGATGTAATTAAAAAACAAACTACAACGGAATCAAATTACAACTATGTGGAATCTCATTGTATGATGAAATGTAACCATCTTATGTACACGACTCAGCATAGGAAGAAAAAAAATTGCACGATTCTTTCTCTCAGAGGAAGCAAAGCAGAGGTAGAAAAGTCATCACACGTTGCTGAACAGGCAAAATCCATCCCTGGAGTGAGCTACCTAAGCTCTTTCTCAGTCTCGAGATGGATTTTATTAAGCCTTCTATTTCATTCTTCCAAACTTGTCTTTGTTTTTCTCTTGCTCAAATGGTGCAGAAAAAACTTATTTTTATTCTTTTCAGAACAAGTATTATTCTAGAGCTTTCGCTGTATAAATACTAACAAGATTCAGTTTGTGTTGTGTGGGTGGCTTGAATATCACCTTTGTGTCTATATTTACAGACGATTGGTTAAATGGTTAAACAGAGAGTGTTAATTGGAAATTTTGGTGGTAATTATGGTTTTAAGGAAATAGGTAAATTGAGCTGAAGTGACATACACAAATCTAAAAGAAATTAACCTTATTTTCTTATTTGCTTTGAGCTCACCTGTCTCTTTAATGTCCCCCTGTCCTTCACAATACCTCATTATTTCAGTAAATAGGAGGTTTTATGCCATATTGTCCCCATTCCACACCTAACCCTAATCTTAAAACATTCCAGAGCTAACTCTGCCATACCACAACATGACGCCATTCTAACCCTGCAAAACTCACAGAATCCACTGATAAATCAAGCTCTTCAGATCCCAGTATCCCTAAATTTAATCCCAACCTTGACTGCTCCACTATTACACTGGCTCCTGTCCAGCCCACTCTATCCTGGCATTCTGAGTAGACCAAATTTCCAGGCCACCATGATCCCACGAGGGAGTGATTATCCCTGTTGGACTGGTCCTTTCCTAACTCTTCATGTAATAACTGCATTTCCCCTTTCCTTCACCCTACAGAGAAGACTCACACCTTCCTCTATTGAAAAAAAAAAACTAAAATATGAAAGGTGTACACATACATCTTTTGTAGAAGCTGTAAATTATGCACACATGTGAACATATAAAGGTGAAGCCTACATTGCTGTGGAGAAAAAAGGTCTGGAGACTGCTTCACAGCTCTAAAGCTGAATGGCACCAACTGTCTCACACCTACACACTACATAGTGCTTGTGGAATAAAGGGTCCACCCTTCTCTTTCTCACACCTATCTCTCCTGTTCCCACCACAAAACCTTATTCTAAGTTACTTGCTAGGTCTCCTCCTACACACTTTTCCTTCTCCTCTATTCTATAGGTTTACTTCTGCTACACACATTCCTCTGTTCACAGGTCTGTGTTGTTTTTCAAATGGTTTCTGTTCACCTACCCTAATCAGAGCTGATATACTGAGCTTTAAATGTTTCACAAATCCCCTTGATTCCTTTCTTGTTGATCCTTCCTCATTATCACACCAGGTGTCATTGTCCCATCATTCCTCCTTGAGTGCAGCCAGAGGAGCCAGTACCCATTTTTCTTCTCTCTATACCTTCATGGTTATAACTACCTTAAATAATTCAACATCGGAGTAAATTGTCTCACTAATCACTCCTTTTTCTCCAGATTATTTATGGCTATTTTAAATAGTACAGATCTATTTGATAAGAATTTATCAGTGACATTTCCCCTTCGGAAAATAGATTATTCGTGCTCTTCACTTCATAATCTTTTAACCTCTCCCAAAGAGTAACTTCTATGTTATCTGATAGCACCTTAGTTTTTTGAAAGAGCTTTCAGTTAATATTCAGGTCAAAAGTTTGTTTGAACTCCATGTACACTGTGTAACAGGATGATCTTTATTTTATTCTTTATTTATGCATTTGTTGATTCTTTTCACAGTTACAGATCTAGAGGATGTGATACATTAATGTAGAAAAAAAGAATCGGTGTGGATTTTGTAGAGGGAGCTTAAGGTTGGTGGAAAGAAATACAACAGGGGAAAAAAAGAGTGGGAAGGGAGATTTATTGATAAATTTTTGAAAACTAACACTGGATAATGCAAGACCTGCTGTCATAGAGATGCTGACTTACAGTTGGTCCTAGGGCAGGCAGAGATGTCCAGGTTAGCATGGGGGCAGGTTTTGAGAGAGAAGAGTCTGCAAAACTAGCTTTAATGTTGACTATTTGTTGTAGTATCCCACTTTGTCCATAGAAGTAGCATAAGGGTCACAGCTGGTAAAAAGTAATGATTTTTAGTTATTTTTGAGGCAGACCATGTTTTCTGGACTATGGCTTTAACTCTAGCCTGAAGCAGAAAATCAGTGATGGTTTAGGATAGGAGGAACTGGAAATCTGTTATTTGTTTGTGGAATATACACACCAGAGAATAGAGAAGACCCAAATAGCATATTGAGAGTTTTTTGCCTTAATCCTAGCCAAGAAAATATGAGATTGTCAGTCTGTGAAGCATTTAAAGCATTTAAAAGGTTGGAATGGAATGGAAGAATTAAATTTCCTAGTGAATTATCCACAGCATGAGCTAAAATAACTTAAAGCACCAACAGGGACAACTAACTCCGTGATAGAACAGTCTGTCTGGTCATAGCAGTTGTACTCAAGGAACAGTTAGGAACCTGCTGCAACCTTTGAGGATAACCCAGATAGAAAGAGGGCAACCTAAATACCTTATGCAAGGTTCTTCAGAGAATTGCAGAATTAGCACATAAAGATTACAAGATTAGGATATTTAGATTATAGTCAGGATTGTGGCTAGGATTTTGTGTTTGGACCAGCAGGGGGAAAGCTAAAATTTCTGCACATTATTAATTGGGTCCAGGGAGCACTCAGGAGTCTGTACAGAGAGGTGTTCTAGCCAGAAATCTAGCTAGAATTAAGTAAAACTGGGATTAGGAATTGGGCCACTGGGTGGCCCAAAAAAAGGTTAGGTCCTCCAAGACCAACGTGACAAGGATGAAAGAAGGTGCTGGAATGGTTCTTGATGAGCTCATCCGCGGTTAGCAGGTGTTTCAAGTATGATTAGCCTAGGGGTTCAGATGAACAAAGATGATGGACAGAGACCAAACAACTACGTTCTCCACTGAGTTGTGTAGACCTTGAAGACGAAAGCTGCTGACAGGGAGGGAGAATGCCTGAGATGACTCCTGAGGCAGGAAAGGTGCAACAGACCCTAGTGTTAAGCCCTGGAGCCAAGATTAAGTGTATATTTAGACTTCAAGACATTTGGGGGTCTGTGGTAGTTCTCGGCAAGTTTCACAGGGGTCAGAACGAACTTGAGAACAGTATATTGCTGGGCTGTTTCAGAGATAATTTAGGTAACTCCTAATTTCCAGCCTACATATATTCATAGCCAATTTATATTAATTTGTTGTTGCATTCAGTTAATGATCCGGTGGTATAGGAATCACTATGCCCATGTTCAAATTATTATGCAATTAAAATCAGCTTCTCACACAAATACCCCTGTCAAACTCTTCAAACCAGATGGAGGATCCGCGTGGGTCTTCCAGTCTGGGAAGGTCATTTTGCAACTGAGCCACAGAGAGCCCTGCATACAAGTACCACTTGCTGGTCGCTGTCAAAGGCTGCATGAGCCCGTATCCAGCAGCACAGTTTCTGCCTTGCTTTCTCTGATCATCCTCATCCCGCAGGTAACAAAGCAAGAATACGAAAGGACCTGACTTTGTAGAGCCAAGAAAAGCATACTGAATTGCCCTTCACTTCAGATCAACTGCACAGAAAAATGATATACAGAGTTACTGAACCAGAGCCTTCTCCTAGCCCAAAAGCTAATACCTTAGGCATCTGTCGGCTAAGTGGATCTTTCTTAAAAGAAAAACAAAACACAACAAAACCAAGACCCCAGCAAAACTACCCAAATGAAAAAAAACTTCTTCCATTCTTCTAAATTCCAACACAAGCAGAAAAAACAGTGATGAGTACCTGCAAGCAAGAACAGCTTCTGGGACAGTTCATACAGAAAGAACTCCTCTCCGAGAAATGGAATACAGCATAAAGACCAGAATAGCTGGAAGATAAATACAGGAGTCCTTGCCCAAACATGAGAGACTGAACTTGAGTCTGTAAATGAGGCTGACTCCTTTTAGAAAGCTCTTTTTCTTTCCTAAATGGACAACTGAAACTTGTAAACTAATTATTTACCCACCTATATTCTCCCCATTATTTATTATCAGCTGTGACTGTTTACGTTATCTCACAATTCTAGATATTTTCCTGGATTTTTGAAGAGTTGTGTACCCTATCACATATATATATATATATCTCAGAGGCTTCTTTTCCTCCTCTCAGATAGAATTGGAGCATATGCTTTCTCTTTTATGATGAGACAAACAATGTTGCTTAAGAGGGACTATATTGGGAGTATCTAAATTTATAACGCAACACACAAGTAGGATATGCAGTCTCACAGATCACGAATTTTTCCTTATGATATTCATTAAAATCTGGCAAAAGCAATTATGCACTTTCAGGTTCACTATCATCAATAACATCTGACATGCTAATGTCCCAACATGACAGAACCACCTGGCCAGAGCAGACTTCACAAGCTTTCCAGGGGTTTATCATATGAATGCAACCTCATCTCTTTCTCCATCTTGACCCATTCAAAAAGGGGTATTTAGTAGTTGAAAGGAGGCATAACCTACAAGTGGGTTAAGTTCATCAACTCACTTTTGACAGAGCCAAAATAATTCTTTATGTAAAAAAAAAAGACCCAGCATCCAGTTGTAACAATCCCATTTCCAGACTCCCCTTGGGAACACCCAGAAGAATTGTTTTGCTACCTCTTGAGAGAAAATTCACCCCTGGTTACAGTCATAGTGTTCGGGAGCTCTCTGTCTCCTTAGATACTCCTGTAAGGCTAAAGTCTGAGAAAACTGTCTTCTGCTCAATCATCTCCAGCCTTCAAAAAGGCTTCACATCTTAATTCAAACCAAACTCAAATAGCTATATAGTCTTAAGCATCTCATGCTTCTCATGAGTTAACAATGTATCCCCAGATAGATAATCCACTTCAGGGCTAGTTATAGATATCACAGCAGGAAGGTTTTAAATTATCCACTGCTGTGAAGACTCCCCCATCTACTTCAGGTTCCTGTGTCCTTGCACCCACTTAAGGTCTCTCTTTCCCAGGAGTTGTTAGGCAGAACAAAAACTGCTGCTATAATCGTTATATAGGTCAAGAGCTGTTACTATTCCTGTCACCAGACACTCATTAATCACTACTCTCTGGCCATTTTGATTGCATTTTACTCTTCATAAACTGATTCTATTTCCTGTTAACGATCTCAACAAGAATAGTTCCAAAATACTGTTTTATTCCCACTTAAAAAAGAGAGAGGAGGAGGGAATAAAAAAGAAAAATGGACATTTCTACTAATTTCATTTTAAGTGAAAATAATTCTACTTTCACAAAATCACAGAATGACAGAATGGTTGGAGTTGGAAGGGATCTCTGGAAGTCATCTGGCCGGCATCGCTACACAAGCAGGGCCACCTAGCGCTGGTTGCCCAGGACCATGTCCAGGCAGTTTCTGAATATCTCCAAAGATGTAGACTCCACAACCTCCCTGGACAAACTGTGCCAGTGATCAGTCACCCTCACAGAAAGAAAGTGTTTCCTGATGTTCAGAGGGAACCTCCTGTGTTTCACTTTGCACCCGTTGCCTCTTGTCCTGTTGCTGGGCACTACTGAAAAGAGCCTGGCTCCCTCCTCTTTGTACCTTCCCTGAAGGTATTTATATACATCGATAAGATCCTGCTGAGCCTTCTCTTCTCCAGGCTGAATACGTCCCAGCTCTCTCAACCTTTCCTCACACATGAGATGCTCCAGTCCCTTCATCAGCTTCTTCACCCTTAGCTGGATTATCTCCCTTATGTCCATGTCTCTCTTGTACTGGGCAGCCCAAAACTGGACAGCACTCCAGGTGTGGCCTCCCCAGGGCTGAGCACAGGAGAAGGATCAGCTCCCTTGACCTGCTGGCAACGCTTTGCTTCATACAGCCCAAGATACCTCAGCCTTCTTTGCAGCAAGAGTACATGGCTTTGCTTCAAATGACACAATAATGCACTTCAGATCTCCCTTCTCCACTGACAACCTCCTTTATCTCAAGGATTATTTTATCCAAAGGTTTTCTCACCTAACATGGAGAACTCTGAAACTCCTACATCGAAAACAAGCTCCTCTGTGCTGATTGCCATCAGCAGTACCTATTTATGTTGGCCAGCAGAGCTATTCACCTTTCTGAGACTCATACACTAGGTTCATATGCTCTATTCATTAACCCTAATTCCTTTCTGTCATACCTATGAGGAACAGGCCATTAAGAATTTCCTCCCCAGCATCACCCTATTCTTACTAAAGCGTATCTGCATCTTCTGAGTAATTCAACATGAGTGCACGTTCCTCTTCAATAGACTGTTCCACTCATTACCGTTTGCTATAGTTATATTCAATTTGTCCATGTCTCTCCATTAGAATCGAAAAACTTGACAAGCTAGAAAAAAAATAACTAGAAGAGAAGTCTAAGCCCTGCTGTATGTCCAAAGGAAAAAAAAAAACCCACAACAAAAAAACCCCACCCAAACCAAACCACAAAACGCCAAAAAAACCCAACAACAAAAAAAAACCAACCACAGGGATCCTAGCTTTGCACCCAATCTACTGACTCGGAGCCATGTTGGCTGAAACTGACAGTCGGATCCAAAGCTGCAAGGGTTAAATCCTACCGGTTTGCCCAGCCATGCCTAAAGGCTGTTAGCAATAAAGAAGAATAGATGGGCTTGATCAGCAGTCAGTCTCTAATGCTTCTGAATTAACTGGAGGCTTTCTGTGTTAGCTCAGGAATGGCAATACCTATGACAGACCTGGAACAGAAACACGATCATGCAATTCTCCTTCCAGGCATGATACTATAGCCTACTTCTGTGGGCAACAGCCAGTGCCTAGAGAGAGCTGGGAGCTCTTGATAATCCTGCTCTAAAAAGAATTTCCAAGGCAATGGTTCTCCGGAATGTCCCTTTTGTTCCCAGGGAAAGAAGCCATATGCAGCCCTCCTGACAACCCAGGACTGACTTTTCTTCTCTGCTGGTACTACCTCAGAGTTTGCAAGTTAAGAGCCACTTTTTGTTAGTACAGGTGAATATGACACGACTCTCCTAGGATCAGGGAAAGGCATTTTTCACATAAATATGGTGTTTTCACATGGCAAAAGGGGCTGGGGGACAGAGAGAGAAAGAGAAGCAAAAGAAAATAAAGGATGGAAGGCAAGCAGGTCCAAGCCCAGCACCAGGAACCTTGACTCCACTCACCACAAAACTTAAGTACAAGTGTAATCCTCACTTTATTGATATAAGAAAGTGAACCTGTCTCTCACACAGAGACTCTCTTTCTATTCCTTTTTTTTTAATGCTCACAGAAACTTCACCTTTAGTCAATCATCCTTGCTGCAAGTCTTTTTAAATTGTAACTGCATCATCTCCCAGTTCTGGGGGGGCCCTTTGTCACATGAATCCCTGGGAATGTGGCTCCTATCTAATTAAATTCTTTGTACATTCATGTTCCCTGTATTTTATTTTCTGTCAGATTAGACTCTGAATTTACGAATACTGTTACCGGGAACTCTGGAACCCCCAACATAAGAAAGACCTGGATCTGTTGGAGTGGGTCCAGTGAAGAGCCACGAAGATGATCAGAGGGCTGGAGCACCTGTCCCATGAAGACAGGATAAGGGATTTGGGGTTGTTCAGCCCAGAGAAGAGAAATCTCTGGGGAGACCTTATAGTAGCCTTCCGGTATGTAAAAGGGGCCTATAGGAAAGGTGGAGAGGGACGTTTTACAAGAATATGTAAAGATAGGACAAGGGGAATGGTTTTAAACTGAAAGAGGGTAGATTTAGACTAGGTATCAGGAAGAAATTCTTTGCTATGAGGGTGGTGAGACACTGGAACAGGCTTTCCTGGGAAATCATGGACAGCCAAACCCTGAAAGTTATTTCCATGAACTTGTTGACATTTTGAGCCAAAGAGTGAAAGTAAGCATTAGTTGCGATAAGCATAGCGCTGTCTGGGGCAAAGGAAACAAAATAATCTGTGTCCGTGGCACGACAAGCAGCAGAGTGATCAAAATGCATCTGTATATCTCAGTTTTCTGTTCTAACCAAAGAACTCTATATATTGTGTTCCCCAAACTTACAATTATTGCCACGTGCAGGTTTATACACCTGCTGGTCACCTTGCTGCCAAGACAGTTGTGCTTCTGAAAAGAAAGAAAATTATCTGGTAGGGGAGAATACTGTTGAGAAAGAGAGGAGCTGAAGCTGAGCTCCATCTCATGGTAGTGGAGCTTCTACAGCCACTTTGCAGAGCAGAAAACTATGCCTAGAGCTGAAAAGAGTATGCTGCTAGAGGTACTAATTAAGAGTCTAGAAACTCGTAGCAATTTGTGATAGTCATATTAATACAATCAACTTAGCAAATCTTTTCAGGATTACACAGTTCCATTTGCATGACTTGATTCTAATTCTAAAATGTATTAAATTCTCTTCCTTTGAAAGAAGATTTAAAAAAAAAGGCAAATTAAATAGAAGGTAAGATTTTCCCTGTGATATAAAAGAAAATTTGAACAGAGAAACAACTGTCAGATGAAAGCAAGAGAGACAATGGGAAAAGCAGTCCGTCGCTGTTGAACTTCACTCTGTTTTACAAACCAATAAAAAAACAGATTAATAGATTCCTTGTGCAATAAAAATGGAAATAAGACAGATATATTTCCTCCTTGCAAACCATTTAACCAGAAAATTCTGCACTGTTCTGCGAGAAGTGCCTTCTATTTGAGGACAGAAAGAGAAGGATTGCAAAGAAAAGAAAAATTTTGTGTAACAGAAAACAACAAAATTATCCAAACTGTAGAGGGTTCCTGTAACTAATAATATCAAAGAAAGCTAAACATACTCTTGAAATTAGAGATACTGCTCTATTACTAAAAAAGGCTATGATCTTAAATACAGGATTGATAAAGCAACTAGTAACTACATTGCACTACACTTCCTTTACATCACCTCACAAATAGAATCAGTGTTTAAAAAATAAAATAAAATTTTCTATGAAAATACATAATGATGACTCAAACTGAGATCCTAAAGCAGTATTGTACACCTCAGCTGGACATAAAAAATTCCATTACAAGTATTTAGTCACCATTTTGTCCGTTATTGCCTGCAACTACAATCTTGTCTTTCACAGTAAGGTACATCACTTTAAGAGGTTAAATCATACTGGAAAGGCAATGAGACTCCACTGCTTCATTTTAGCTTTCGGTCTAACAACAGGCCCGGTGACCTGAAAGTGGGGAGCAGGAAGCAGAAAATTCACAGAAATGCTTTGTAAGACCCACCTCATGGACATCCCCCAGGATGTTTTGTCCCTCAACAGAAACGGCCAGGAAATGTATGGCCTCCAAATGCCACCCACCTGTGAGTTCCCATGGTAAGGTCTGTGCCAGCATCAGAAGTCACAAACCGCCAAACACTTTTTTGTCCCTGGCTGGACAGTTAACATAAAGCACATCGCTAGAGCTTCTTCTCCCTGGGAATTCGCAGAACTCTGTTTTAAAAGTTGGAGAACTTCACTCAGTCAATAGCAAGTTATGACAGATTTATCTGTGAAAATCCAAGCTTGTCTCCCAAAACTTACACACCCTACAATCAATCACCTCCATGTGGATGTTCTGAGGATTATTTCTTTGTTGTCAGGAAGATCTAAAACACTGGCTTACACTCTTAATTTTCCCTCCCTGGGATAGCAAGCAGGGAGGAAGAAGGGATGGCCCTCCAGGTAGCCATGCAGCCATACCCTGTAGCCCCACAATTCCAACTCACCTTTGCAAACAAATTCTTAAATCTGCTTACTAAATGCAGGTCTGTTAATCAACAGCAATCTGATTATTAACGACAACAAATGATACAAAATTTTCATTAAAATAAAATGCTGAAATCAAAACTGATTTTAAAAGACAACTGCTGTATTTTAAGCCATGCAGTGGGGACAGTGACTATGTTTGGATAAGCCACAAACATAAAATACAAGGATTTGAGAGGAGCTTTCCAAAATAGCAACAGACACAAGCCTACTAAAATGACAGGTTGAACCATGAGCATCCCTGTTTAAAATATAATTCAGGGCAATGTTAGCCAGCGTGGACAGAGGTAATGTATTGCATTTATTAATAAAGACAAACATAACTGAAACATGTTTTTGTACCTTCCATTTCACAGAATGATTAGAGTTAGAAGGGACCTTAAAGATCATCTAGTTCCAACCCCCCTGCCATGGGCAGGGACACCTCCCACTAGAGCAGGTTGCTCA
>JAOXNO010000001.1:173580790-173605746 GCA_028565335.1 Limnodromus scolopaceus
GCCCATGGCAGGGGGGTTGGAACTTGATGATCTTTAAGGTCCCTTCCAACCCAAACCATTCTATGATTCTATGACACAAGGACATGAATAAAAATCATTCTGCTTTGGCTATACTGATACAGTCACAGTGTTTATACTTCCATAATCTGTTTCCATAAGCGAATGACCCTTGAAATGATTGTAAATCGTTGCAACAGGAGTATTTTTACCAGTATAATTAGCTCAGGAAGGAGAAAGTATACCCTTACGTGATCTAGTTATTATGCGGAGAACACATTTCAATGTATTCTAGGCCCCGCTTTACCTGTGCCAAGATATTTATAAAGAACTATGTTCTATAAATATCTCTTCTGTGAAAAGGTAAGCACTGCTAGGCTCGGAGTCATGCATTTCTCCAACAACGTAAATATTAAATGACAGGCCTTTGGTGAATGAACAATGATCTCCATCAACCATGCTCAATGAACCATAGCATTATAATTTGATCTTGTTCATTACGTATTACTTGGCATTAGATAAATTGGAAGTACTTTTTGAATTTGCCAAGCACAGCTGAGGTCTCTCCTCCATAACTCCTTCAATTAATCACATATAGATGTTGACTTTTATATCGTATTTTGGGTTATTTATCTTACAGCATATCATAGCTCATAATAAATAAACTCTCAGTATAAATCTCCATGCAAAGGAAAGTTTTAAATATGCTAACAACTTTCATATTTGGTACATTCAACTACGAAGCCAGAGGAACTGGACCAAAAAAGGCTCAGTAAATGTAGACTCTTAACTTTAAGTCTTGCATAAATCCTCACGTGATGCTTTAATTCTGCAGTCCACAGGCAAATATAGAGGAAGAAATGTTTTTAAATTGATGTGGTAACCTAAGAAAAAATAATATATTCCAATCTTTCAGATTGCTCTGTGACCAGCACAGTCTATTCAAAATTTTATGGGATAAACAGATATATGTTACAGCTCCTGCTAGTAACTGCTAGCAATAAAACATACTCATTGACAGCAAGTCCTGGAGCAAAAGAGCATTTATTTTTCATTAAATGGGTACTTCAGGATATGCCTAACCTTATGATTTGTACAGTTCCGAGTTTCTTTGGAGGCATTTTGGAGACCATGCCAGAAGCGCCCTGTTCCCCAGGTCCTGCTGCTGGGAATAGACACATTAGTCCAGCTCATCTGTTGCCAAGTCGATGCTTGTCAGACTTGTGCCCAGTCTTGTGCCCAAGGCTGGCCCTGCTCCTGACATTGTCCGAGACACTCGTTTTCTATTCCGCATTGGAAACACAAGTAAGTAGCACCGAGATTTTACTCTGACAGCAATAGACTACTTTGCTTCTGGGGTCTACCATATCACATAACATATCGCTGTCAGTAGATGGCTTCCCTGCCTTACTTCAAAACATTCCAAACAGCATATTTAAGATAAAGTTGCTTCATACTGGAAATACCAACCAACATAATAAACAACCTCTTCTTCCCCAGGCTCAGTTACTACTGTTAGAGTTTGTGCATCAGGCGTGCTCAACTTTTCGCCTGTCTGTATATTCAGGGTGGAGTTTAACAACCAGTCAGGTCAACACCTTGTCAAGAAACATCAGCAGGCTGACACAGAATTCCCAATATCTGCCAGCAGTTCTTTGTTCTGTTGAGCAACAGTCATCTGGCACACAGGGAGTACGAGCACAGCTATTTTAGAAACACACTAGGGCAAATTCACAGTAGCAGCATTAGGTCACCCAGGCTTAGAATGTACAATCCAAGTAATCCTTTCTATCGCAATTATAGCTTTATCTGTGTTTTCTTTAAACTATTTTTAAAATAGCCTTTTTTTTGGTATTCCTAATATTTTACAAGGAGATGAGACACTGCAAGATGAAAAAAAATGCATAGAAATTTTAATTAGAATAATAAATATCACATGGTATGCTTCAGTAACAGGTGTTCCTTGCCATATAGTCTTACTGCAAATCCCTCTCACTGAGCAAAAGTTTCACTTGTCTTCTGAAGCACAGATCATTAGTATCTGACAAGCCCCCAATTAACTCTTGTTATTACCAATTAAGCTCTGTTCTACCAATGTTCCTTTGGGATCTATGGTGATTAAGGAGCTAGAAGATGATTCAAGGACCAGAGCAGTCACCAAGTGCTGATGTACTATGTCTTTGCAAAAGACCAACAAACCTACTGGCCTGGAGGCCAGGAGTACCACAGGGGTCCACCCTAGGATTTGTCCTGTTTAACATCTTTACCAGTGACCTGAAAGTGGCAATGAAATTGCTGCTCATAAAGTTTACAATGACACCAAACTGGAGGTGGGCAGGGAGGAGAACAAAGGAATGTACTTGAAGACAGGGCTACCATTCAGATGGACCTAGACAGGCTGGAGGAATGGGTTGACAGGAATCTCAGTAAATGAAGGACAAATAAAAAGTTCAACACCTGGGAAGGAAGAACCCCTTGAGTCTACAAGATCACTGGGGACTGATTGGCTGGGGAGCAGCTCTGTGGAAAAAGACCTGTGGGTATTGGTAGATGACAAGTTGAATATGAGCCAGTGGTATGCTCCAGCTGCAAGGAAGGCCAACAGTATCCTGTGCGATATCAACAGAAGCATAGATGGTAGATCAAAGGAAATTATCATCCTCCTTTACTCAGGACTCATTCGACCCCACCTAGAATATCACAGTTTTGGATTTGCTAATCCAAGGAAGACATCATTGAATCAGAATGAGTTCCATGTAGGGCTACTGCAATGGCCAAGGGCAGGATCACCTACTCTGTGAGGAGAGGCCAAAAAACCAGGATTTGTTCAGCCTGGAGAAGAGACAGCTGCAGGGGGAACTAGCAGCAGCCTTCCCATAGGGAGATTTATCAAGATAGAGTCAGGCTCTTCACAGTGGTGCACGGCAGGAGGACAAAAGACTATAAGCACATGCTGAAATAGGACAGGTTCAGACATTGTAAGGAAATAGTTTTTTCCCCACGAGGACAGAAAGTCAAACACCGGAGCAGGCTGCACAGAAAGGTGATGCAGCTGCATCCCTGAACTTTTGCAAGACCTGACTGAATAAAGCCCTGAGCAATTCTACTTAATATTAGAGCTGACCCTGTTTGGAGTAAGAGGTTGGCCTAGAGATACGCTTCCTGAAGTCCCTTTCTAACCTGCACTGTTCTGTAATACTCCACAGTCTTTTTTCCCCGATCACTAGAAGACAGGCACATGAAACTCGATTCAGTGAAGGTATGTAAAACTGAACAGAAATTACTGCACGCAATATAAGCTTCATGCTCATGACCACACGAGCCACAGAACCTCCTGCGACGGCACGCTTCCTCACAGCAAACGGCTATTGGAACGGGATTCGCAGAATATTCTTCTTCCATGACCTCATTCAGCACGGTTCAGAAATTGCCCACAAATACCTCAAGGGTCAGCTGAGAGCTCTTTAAACTGAAGGTCAACGGTGACACAAGCACAAGTGTGTATAACTGAATACTATCACGCTGCAATTAGAAGATTTTTAGCCTTCTGAGGAATTAAATTCTGGAACAGTCTGGTAATGTAAGTAATTGGGAATAACAGAGCTAAGTGCTTTCAAGAGCTAAGGAACTTTATCAAAGGGATAAGTTAATCAATGTCCACAAAAAATTAACTAAGTCCTTATAAGCAGAGGACTCATGAGATTCGTATTTGCTATGCTGAAGAAATATCTGGATAAAAGCCTACAGCCTATGTGATGAAAGTCAAAATTGCTCTAAAAATGTGATATTGAAATGTAAAGCAGCCCCTGATAAGCAGTCTTTGATGAAAGGATCTGAGATAAAAGTACATAGTAGCATTACTCCTGCTTAGTTAATCCTGAAGTACAATACTTTTCCCTGTTTTACAATAGATTTTTTTTTTGCCAGGAAAAAACAACATAGAAAACCCAACCCAAATATCATTACTATTCTGCTTTACACTGGCTTTGAATTTGCAGGTGTTATGCTACATAGGGAAAAGTCACAAAAATGACTAATGCAATGGTTAACAGTTTACAGATTGCAGGTCAGAAATGGCCCGACTGAACAGCGTGGTCCAGACAAACACTCTGGGCACACGTTGTCTTGAGAGATACTTGATGGGCGGTTGTTGCACAAACAGAAAATAATTGTACATAACGAAGAAATAGTGTGACTCATCATTCATGAATGCTTTCTCTGCAGGCAGAGGTACAAAAATGATGGAAGGAGACGTCAATGTTTTGGTCAGATGAGGACATCAATTCTGTTATACAGATTGGCTGGGCTTCAGCATAGGTCCCACAATTCCTCCATATGAGGCTAAATGAGGCTCTTAGTAAAAAACGTGGCCTCCATTGGCATCAAGGAAACAATATATAGCTATCATTATTTCTAATCACGAATGAAAAGAGAAAACAAATTATCTAATGGCAGACTATTTTTATTGCCCTACTAGAAAATAACAGCATCTCACCTACACCTCAGGTAAACAGTGTTAAAGCCCTTCTCAACTTCAACATCAAGGCAAGCACATTATTGCAAAACACAGAAGTCAAACAAATAATGCTGATATGGTTGACACATTCAAAAGGATCTTAAATTTGAGATTCTTTCTATAAATACTGTGCATTCTACCATAACAGAAGCTACGGCTTCTTTCATATATTCCAAGGATAGAGTACAGCTTCTCACACTAAGTTAGGAGGAACTTGTAAACCGACAGCAGTCTCTTAGCTTCTCCATCAGCTTTCATCTGAGACTCCCAATTGCCATCTGGCTTCTTGCAAAGCGCTGTGAGAAAGCCAGAGCCACAGGGATAGCTAAAGCCAGGTTCCTCATGGGGTATAGAGGCCAAATGAAGTGCTGGGGTAAGTGGTTTTCGTGGTTTTCAAATATGACTACTCTATATCAGAATTATTCAGATCTTCAATATTTTGGAAAAAAAATGCCAGATTCCCCAAGCCACGAAGCACAAACGTTCCTGGGTGATGCGTGTGGCACATTTTCAGATTTCACAACTCTTGCAACTTTTTGTTTCTTTATAACAATGTAGTAGGCATCAGCTTATTGTTTTAAATTTGGTCACTTTTTTTTTTTGTGTACAGCTATAAGAATTTATACTTCAATTTTCCTTTTGAAGATGAGAGTTCAAAGTTAAAGCAACTAAGTATAATGGAGCAGCACAGGCTGAATTTTACTGCCATTTCTGCAGCTGTAGTACACTGAAACTTGACTGTAGCTCCTACTCTAGATAAACGTTGGCATGACAGATCCGGACATTGCCACCTACAATGCTACATCTCAAGTTTTGATATACATTTTAATCCAACCAATTGGAGAAAAAACACACTTCGTACCTGGCCATCAAAACCATCTGTTACTGAGAGCATTTGATCATAATATACCCAAAGAGACTGATATGGCAAGAGCAGTGAAATGCCAGAGTAGGTCATTTGTCTTATCCCATCAAATAAACTGGGATGAAATCCTTTTTAATTATCAGGGGGGAAAAAACATATCAATTTTTTTAAAATGGATATTTTTTTTTTATTGTAAGAAAGCTGTTTTACTCATTCAAATAGCACATGGAACACCGACTTTGTATATGCTATACTAGTACCCCAGTACAAAAAACTAGTTTCATTTGTGGAATGTCAAAATGATAAAGCAGCCCTTATTTAGGCTGCTTTTTACTTTTATTATTATCGTAAACAAACCAAGTTCCTTTGCTAAACAGCTACAGAAGAATAATCAGCACAAAATAGATGGTTAATTGCGACTTAAATCTGTGCAGTCTTGTTAGATTACAGCTGTTTTAGCAGATGCGTAGCCATTTATCTAATGACTAATAAAATATACTTGGTGTTAAGACTACTTTGACTATAAAACAAATATAAAATATTTTTTATGTTCTTCAACTTTTGAAGTTTAGAAATATGAGGTGTAAAATCAAAGCATTCAAGATCCCATGACATACTAAACTGCCTGAAAATGACATGAGTATCTTCTGCACAATACTTACCTATGCATCCATTTTAAGATAGAAATAGACCAGTCAAATTGCATGAAATATTACAAGGCGCTATAATATGATTGCAAACATTTTTCTTAGAAGCAGTTGCAGAATTTTTTTAGATCATCTATAGTGATCTGTTGCTACTATATGCCTCATCATTTGCCTTCCCACAGTTCCTACTTATTTGAATACACACGTAAGATTCACTTTTAACACATACTAGATTCTGGATTCATTCATACCACCATAATTTCCAGAATGCAATTATGTCCATCAAGAGCCCAAGTCTTTGTATGGAAACGAACTTTTTATGTCTATCAATCTTGTGGGAATATTAAGTATTGATGTACTTTTTGTCTTTACTTTTTAAATTATTTGGAACCATTCTCAAAACCCCAAAACGAAATTGTCTTTAAATCCAGAACAGGCCAACATAAGCAATTGATATGAAATGAATATTGGAGTGAAAAAAAGTAATTATGAGTTTTTACCATTGCTTTGAAGGATACCACTAATATACAAAGCCTTTCATACGCATATCATGCTATGAGAAGGTCAGTAACTACACGTTTGGAATACCTTCCTGTAGTTTAGAGCAACCTATTGCAGGAGAGCAGCTAGAAGATTCCAGAAAGGGGAAAAAAAAAAACCAAAGAGACCACCTCAATAGTTGTATAGAAAGTAGAAAGCTGAACTGAGTTAGCTAAAATTGTGCCATTAGCCATTCTTGAGGCTTATATAGTTCTCAAGAAAGTGACAAGATTTTACTGGTGGTTGGATCAAGTCACATGATGAAAGGACAGTTGAACTGGGATTCTCCTTCAAGAAAGCATCAATCAACAATCATTCCGAATGACATGTTCCTTTGCACAAAAGCAGAGGAGACTTTTCTGTATGAAGTCCCCTCCAATCATAATGCTAGAAAGGGACTGTTTACCCTACACTGCCAGATTCTTTCAGCTACCTGGCTAACGTCACACCAACCTTCATTTGCTAGTTTGGCTCTTTGGGAGTTCTCTTGCAAATGTCAAAAAAAATCTTCAGATTTACCTCAAGCTACACCTTTATCTCCCGTTAAGCTTTTACTCATTCTGTATCTAATGCCAAGTGCACCTCATGGGTAAGACTTGTCCTTCCTGTGACATCAACCTTTCACTACCCAATGGAAATCTGCATTGTTAATACTGCCTTGAAAATCATATTCCCAACATGTTTCATCTGGGTAAGGCTCAAGTTGTTAGAGAGATTCTGCAGAGAAAATTCCAGCAGTGTTTCTTAGAAGAGCGACCTTGAAAAGTGATTCTCAAAATGCCTTCTACAGTTGTTGCCAAAGACTTAATTAGAAAGTACCTGTTAGTGACAAAAGAAAAAGCTATCTTTATATACATATAAAAAATACATACGAATATCTATCAGAAGATGTTAGTCCAAGGCAGAATTTTAAATGAAAACTTGACAACTGCAAACAAATTGAGTTACAAAACCCTGAAAATGTGTAAGATAAAACCAGAACATTTCCACTCTTTGTTTCAACATGATTTTACATCCCGACAATATAAAAGTGAAAAAAGGGTAAAAAATAAATTTTATTCAATGATAGTATTACCAACTTGGAACATAACTTTTAGAATAATTTAAATCAGAAATTCTAACTTTTTTTTAAACTTCCTTTAGGCAAAAATGTTATATACAAGTCCATGGCAAGAAAAACATCTTATTAGAATCGCATTCCTAACATTCAAGACAAAAATTCTCATAAGCTGTATCTGTAACCCAAGTACAGGAGGGCCACAGACCAGGGACCTACTGGTTCAACAGGTCAAGAGGCACAGGTTGGCTCATAACCAGCTTGCAAAGGGCAAAGTTTCTTCATGACAGGTTTGTCTTAGAAACAGCTAAGTCAAAAGCACTCCAAAATAGAGTCAGGATTCAAGCTAGTAAATAAATAGTGTAGTTGATAAAGATCCAGTGTTCCTTATCAGCCTTTTTTGTTTAACTACACAGACACAGGCACACAAAATTCAGGAGCTTGCTCTTGCTGATGCTTTTTTGACAAATCAGATGTTAGCTTTTACAACAGTCTTGAAGACATTTCTCTGAACATAAAAGCTAAATAATGTTTTACTTACATATGTAAACTTTACTGCATTATGACTGGCAAGTTGTTGCACTTGCGGTGTTGACGGACTATGCAAATCAAGAAAATAATTTACATACCTACCTAGTTTATCATCATGTTGTTTCCAGAATAGGAACCAATGAGCATGAATATACGAATCCTAGCTTTTCAAAACAAGTTGACGCCAATAGTTTTTATCTACTCAATCTCTGGTTCTTCAGATCCTAAACAGGCAGAGCTTTCAAAAGAAGTCATTTCAGTTGAAATCAAACCAGAAAAAAAATCATGAAACACACAAATACAACACGTCTTTTCAAGGGGACTCTCCAGCTGTTTGTTTACCCTTGCTTTCCAGTTCCTCAGCACCAGTGAAAAGACCAGGACATGATCTTTGTTGTTTCTGTTTGTAAAACAGTATTTTCAAATGCATTTCATTTGCCCACAGACAGCTGCACATACCTGTGGTAATTTCAGAATGCCACAGCTACTACAGAGGAATGCTGTATTGTATTTCTACAGTCTTCAAATTTTCATAAGTAGGCTTTGTTTTCTACAGTTCAATAAATCAGGCTGCAGTTTTCTGAATTTTATGACACAATTCACAGCAAGAATGAGGGCTCAAAAGAACATAAAAGTTATTTTAATTTCAGAAATTTTTTCGGTACACTGTTTGTAGGGCTCTCACCTAATGCACAGTCTATTTGCAAAGAAAAATCAAAACTGCTTTTTAAAATGCTGCTATGGCTGCACAGCTTTATGAAGCTGCATAGCTGCTATCAGTGGTCTTAGTGGTAATTCTGGAAGTAAAGCATCCAACATCCAATGTATTAGATCTACAATTTATTTATTTGCTGGTACAATTTCGCAAAACTGACCAGAATGATTCATAGTATTTGGAAAGTGGTTTCTAACTTAAATCTAACAAATGTTATAAAATTTGTTGCATGTCAGTTGATAGTGAAGAACTTCAACATTGTACATTTCATGTTTTAAACTTCCAAATTTCTTTAGAATTATTAGTGAGTTGTATTATAATTCTCAAGAAGCTGCTTAGGATCCATTAATGCAGCAAAACATTTGGTTCCTTACAATCCTGCAAATATTAATGTGCTTGCTAAGATTTCACTGCATTCGGACAGGAATCCATATTACGTACTGCAAATACATTCAATTACATCATCAATATAAAACTTCTTTTCATCCAAATAAACCAGTTTCCGTCCAGTTTTCTATGAGCGCTCAAGAGAGAAATGCAGTAGATTTAATCGTACAACTTATACCATCAACACTTATCTCAGGTAAAATTCTGTATTTACTGAATTACCTTAAAATATATGTGATATTTCAATCTTAATCAAATGATCAGAATAAAGCTAGAAGGGACTCGCATGGTACACAGATCTTCAGTGCTTCTCAGCTAAAGAAATAGTGAAATTTCAACTATTTGTTATATTCACATGAGATTCAAAGATATAGCTCAGAATGTAAAGTAGTTTGACATAAGATTCTTTCAAGCGTCAATGATAATTGGAAAAACTCTAATGATATGAAGCAATAAAAGCAGA
Source organism: Limnodromus scolopaceus (assembly GCA_028565335.1). Classification (NCBI taxonomy): domain Eukaryota; kingdom Metazoa; phylum Chordata; class Aves; order Charadriiformes; family Scolopacidae; genus Limnodromus; species Limnodromus scolopaceus. The sequence continues at coordinate 173,590,509 of JAOXNO010000001.1, forward strand.
GTTTAAAGCTACAAGAAAGATAGAACTTACTATTTAACAGATTGCACATGTGTGCATGTATACACATATTTACGTTTAAAATACTCATATGCATCTTTCGGCATTTTTTGTTTAAACTACTTTCCTGTACCTTCTAGAAATGTTTCTATTTCTGTAATATAAATATTCCTAAAAAGAAAATATTTACCTAGAATTATTTAGAAAATTGCTATTGAAACTGACAAGTTTTTTGTTCTCCCCTTCAACCTCTTAGTCACAGATCATGAAAAACATAATAGGCAAATTTGTAATTTGGCCTTCAGCAACTTTGGAAAACAAACACAGAAAACACAGTCAAAACCTCTTCAGAATTTCACTGTACAACAATTAGCTGAACATTTTTAACATGTTTCAATAATGCTAGACTAAAATCTAAATTAAAAGTCTAATTCTGTCTGCTTTTGAGAAAATATAAATCTTACTAGAAACAATATTAGAACCAAAATCAATTCAAAATGAATAAAAATCATGATACATTAGTATTATGTTACCTAACAATGGAGACTCAGTAAAAAGAATACAAGGCAAAGAATAGAATAGTGCACTGTGGTTTTATTGATGGCAGCAATGACAATTTGCCTCTTTCATATGTAAAAAGTATTCAGCTTCAGGTAACTAAGAACTTTAAAAAAGTCTCTTGTGGTGTCAGGTCCAAATTCTTTCTGCTCACATGAGCTTTCTTTGTTCCATCATCCTGCTGCTTGGAAAAAGCCAGAATATCCTCTAGAAGTCGTCTTCAAGTTGGAGCTGCCGGTGAATTTCCCCCCACCCCGAGAAGGTTGCTAAATGAAAAAAAATAAATGCAATAGGTAAGCACAAAAACTCTGCTCATTGTGCAACATATGTTTTACTGTTATTTTCTTCCTTCTAAAGAGTGGGTATCTGCTTTTCAGTACTTACAGAGATACAAGTCTTTAAAAGAATAAATCAGAAGTTTGCACTTCAATGCAATAAATACAATTGGTGTAATATACGAAAAGAACACTTTCTGGCAATGACTTCTCACAAAAATGCAGTTTCTCCATTGGTAAAAACTTCAATACAGATTTTATAGCAAGTTTGACAAGGCGTAGATTAATTCTGTCATGGAGCAAAGGAAGACTGAAGAAACAGATAATGACCAAGCTCTCATAGGTTGACACTCTCAGGTTTTCAAGCTCCTCCAAAAGCTATGATCATTCAAAACAGTAATTTCTCACTATCTGTTCCCCTTCTTTTTCATATTAGCATGAAATTCTCTCCAGGAAATAAAAGCTCAGGATGTCTTTTTATTATTGTTAAGATACTAATTCTAATATCTTGGTTGTCTAGGAGGACTCTTCAAATATGGCAAGGAGGCCAGTCAGCCTCACCTCCATCCCTGGAAAGGCGATGGAACAGCTTATCCTGGATATCATCTCTAAGTATGTGGAGGAAAAGAAGGTTATCAGAAGTGGTCAACATGGATTCACCAAGGGGTGCCAGACTCTTTTCAGTGGTGCCCAGCAACAGGACAAGGGGCAATAAGGGGCACAAACTGGAAAACAGGAAATTTTGTTTGAACATAAGGAAAAAAAATATTTATTTTGAGGGTGCCAGAGCACTGGAACAGGCTGCCCAGAGAGGTTCTGGGGTCTCCTTCTCTGGAGATATTCAAAACCCACCTGGACGCCATCCTGTGCAACCTGGTCTGGGTGAATCCGCTTTGCTGGGGATTTGGACCAGGTGATCTCCAAAGGTCCCTTCCAACCTCTTGCCATTCTGTGATTCTGTGTTAATATCTTATTATACAAACCTGTTAGAAGTCAGTATTTGACTCGTACCCTAAACAACCTAGAGCAGGTTCAAGGACTCTCAATGCAGTGCTCTGATAGAATTCTGAGTGTTCTCTTCCTCACACTGCTGGATATTAATAAACAATCATTTTAGGTCAACCTGCAACCACAGCGAGGTACTGATTACCCCATACTTCTGTTACTTCACCTTAATGTGACTGGTCTGTTGCTCTGTCTGCATAATAAACACCATGTCAAGACTTCCTGAAGTCTGCAGCAATTTTTCTTAATACCCAAAGCACAGAACAGTGTGGTAAGAAGTTCTTCAGAAGGACAGAATCATAGATTGGTTTGGGTTGGAAAGGAACTTTTAAAGGTCATCTAGTCCAGCTCCCCTGCCATAAGCAGGGACATCTTCAACTAGGTCAGGTTGCTCAGAGCCCTGTCCAGCTTGACCTTAAATGTTTCCAGGGATGGGGCATCTACCACTTGTCTGGACAACCCATTCCAGTGTTTCACCACCTTCATTGTAACAAATGTCTTACTAATGTCTAGTCTGAATCTCCCCTTTTTCAGTTTAAAACCATTATCCTTGTCCTGTTACTACAGGCCCTGCTGAAAAGTCTGTCCCCATTTTCTTATAAGCCCCCTTTAAGCACAGAAAGGCTGCAATAAGGTCTCTCCAGAGCCTTCTCTTCTCCAGGCTGAACAATCCCATGGATCCAAATTCCCCTTTTAAAAATAAAATAACTCAGGCTTTTAAAAACTTAATCCTCCTCATACCTAAGACCCCATTACCCTGTAGACATAGATTATGAGCTGGTATTTGACAACACTAATTCCAGATTTGCAAGGGCAACCTCAGCACCTAAATAAGTATTCTGAAAACTAATCCAGGAAGCAGTATAGCTTAATTTCTACATTGTTGTACCAGTGCTAATAAGTCCTCCCTGTCAAGTGATGTAACGTTATATACATAGGCCTAAAAGCTTTTGGGTCTGAGTTGACATGTCTAGTGTATGGACCTCATGTTTCATCTTTGATACGTCCCTGTCATTCTCAATACAAATACGGCCAGCAAATTTTACTTTTAGAATTGTCTAAGTTGCCTTTGAAAACAAGGCACCTTGGCATTTTAAATGTTAAATACTACAATATTAAAATTCTAAATAAATAACAAATTTATAATAGAAAACAATCATCGACAAGGGCTCTCCATCTCTTTCCAGGAAAAAAAAAAATTAAGTTACTTGACATAATGCAGAGATACTCCCTCTCAGTGAGTAAAGGTGTCATTAATCAATGATCTGGTGAAGAAGTAAAGCATCCTTCAGTAGAAGGCTGTGGTAAAATTATGTCTCACTGGATCCCTTAAAACTTCCCCTGAGAAGTCATGTCTTTCTCTAACAGGTTATCAAAAACTTGAAATACGAACAATAAGCCATGTTCTCAAAAACCTCTCCGGAATAAAAACGAGGGAAAACACATAGAAATCCACTTCTAGGAACTCACATTCAATATTCCTGTACTTTCACATGTCAAGACATTAAAGCTACACTATTGTACAAGTCTGCGTAAGCTGAAAGCAATTTAGAAAAGGACTGTGTTTGATTTTCTGCCTACGTTTAAAATTGGAGAAAAAATTATTACATCCACCGCTTATTTTTTGAAAAGCTTAGTAGATTTTCATTACTGGTTTCTCTCTAATTCCACTTTCTTCAACCTCATTAGGTCCTGTGTAATGAGTTTCAAAACTCAACCTAAAATATATGGTAGCATGAGATGTACTATGGGGAGCTATAAGCCACATCTGATAAATATGCCCACTGCAGTATCGCAGTAAACATCTCCTCGCATCACTTTACTTATCAAACAAGGCAAATGAGGGCAGCTACACTGGAGTCCACATGAGCTTCAAAAAGTATACAGACTAGCTTTCGCCTGCTAGGCTTCACACAGAAAAAGCTCCTGGATACAGCACTATGATATTTTTATCCTCAAAAAGACTGGCAATAGAGTGTTCTTAAACTGAGGAAGAATTTCCACTTTTCAACACTATTTAGAGATGCCCGCAAATGCCACACTCTTGAAGAGAAAAGAACAGGATGTTCAGTTTTCCAAATACTCACAAGAACACAGCAGCAGGGGGAAAAAGTCCATACCATAAATTTTAGACAAAATAAAGGATTGCTTTGACTAGAGCTAATACAGGAGCTAACTGTTTAAGCAGCACAACCCAGCCTCTACATGGAAGGCACTTCTTGCGTATTTTCTTTTCCTACCTGACTAATTCTAGTGTTCCAAGACCAATGTATTTAATTTCATAGTTTGACAACTTCTTTTTGGTGTTAACATCCAATAACTGTTACATTATTTTATGTTGAAATGTAGTTGAGCTTAACTCTGGAAGTTTTCCAAACAGAACCCTAATTCTGATAAAGCAGCTAATTAAAATAGCTAGATGTAACAAATCATTTTAATATAAAATACATAAATGTTCAATTGACTACTTTTTAGTCATTTAGAGACAATTTCCACTTAATTGAAGTTCAAGACAATTCAGTTACAGTAGCCAAAGATGACAGCATTGAATGTTTTGATCTAGAGGGAATGAATCTTCCTATCAAGCAGTAAGTTCTATTTTCTCATAATGAATTACTGTTTACACTGGTGACTATTTAAGGTTTATATCACTCCTACAGTATTTGCTATTTGTACTGTAGAAGACAAAGTCCACAATACTCCAACAGAGTTATACTTACAAAAGTAGCCAAAATTTACCAAGTTTAAACTGTCACTGATTGTACATTGCACTGGGTTAATAAGTTCAGTTTGGGATGACAAATTGGCACCATCTAACTTGAGCTGATGTTGAAGTAAACAGTCTTGGGCCAAAAGGGAACATAGGAAATACCTCATTTCATCAACTGTGGAAGAGCTTTAAATTACGATGAAGAAAAATAAGGATATATCTGGACACATTTGCAATAAAAGCTGAACTTCTAAAAGCAAAGTAAGTAGTTGCTGGGAAATTATATTCAGCTTCCTGACACATTTTCCAAAATATATCTCGGTAATTTTTTTTTCCTGGATGAGAAGAGTCCATTGCTACTTGTTGACAAATGCCTTTAGGTTTATTTAACTGAAACTATTTGTCACCTGAAACCAACTCCTTTATTTAGAGATGTCTGACAGAAAACAATACTATTTGAAGTATTTGGGAGGGGAAGGGCTGTAACTTTGTTTTTATGGTAGGTAGGTTTTGATGCAGAGTCTGCTGTCCATTTAAATCGGGATCCTGTCAGAATCTTCAAGGAAGGTATGAGAAAATCTGCAAGGAACAATCAATTGTGCCTTAGAAAGGTTGTTCCTTGCTGGCCAACAACTCATTTGCTATTCTTGAGATACAGGAGTTACTTTCATTCTCTCTGGATATCTGTTTTCCCCCCCTCTCCCAGCTGACCAAAGCCAAACACAGTTTTCCAGATTTATACTGTAAAATTAGAGAAATACCAAAAATGCTACCTAAAGACACACACACACAAAAAAAACCCAAACAAAAAACCTCCCTGGTTTTGACTGCTGCCTACTCTGAGCAAATTTCATTCGGCTGATCACACCAACACTCCTCTGAGCCACCTGAGCTGGGTTAGCACTCAGCTCAGTGCATACGCCAGAATTATTTCTGCATAAATTATCTCATAAAATGTTTATTGATAGTGAGTGATACACTTACTTAGAATAGAAAATCGAATTATATGGGCAAAAATCAAATAATTAACACCTTGGCGGGAGTCAGGAATAAATTTTGCTCTTATATTGCCAGTACTCCTGCAAATGGAAAGCACATGATCAAAAAAGTAAAATCATACGTTATTGGCATGTCAGAAATATCAAAAGCTGCAGAGATCAGCAGCACCTGAAGCCAACTGAAGGCGCAGGACTGGAGCAAGGAAAGGAACTAAGAAGAGTTTGGTAAAAATAAACTGGCTAATAGGGAAAAAAAAATAGATTCAAGACAAAGGCGCATTGTAGATGTACACCAAATAGCATACAACTTTATAAAGCTTTCTTTATTCGGGACTTTTAATCAGTGTTTGAAAATTAAGACTTTAGAAGATCCACAAGTAAAATGAAAGCAGTACAGCATACTTTATTTGTTTAGTAAAAGAATTATAACTGTGTTATCTGGTTGGCCTTTTTAGATCTCTGAATGTACACTTTAGGTGTGTTTTCTGAGGATGATATATAATTCTTTAACTTCTGCTAACTAATAAAAGTATAGCTGCAAGTATATACTCAAGATTCAGAGTATGGTAAATATTCTTACGCTTTGTACCTCCCCATTCAATGGTGAGCACACAGATTTTTAGACTTCAGTGTTGCAAATTCTCTTTCCCATGCCAAGCATAACAAAGAAAGAATATTTATTCACATAAATGGCTCATAAAAAGTAGAATATAGAACCCTGAATAGAGACAGACAGTACTGAGTTCAGCATGGACTTCAGCCACTTATTTCAGAGAAGAAGCTGGTCCAATGTATGCAAATGAGAGAAACTTGCTGCTGCTCCCAGGTGAGAAAGTATCAAGTATAAGCCTGCTCAGATGACTTGAGTCCTTACATAGAGCAAAGTTAAAAAGCCTTTCGCCAAAGTGTTTTTATTGCCTTCCCTCTTCCCACAGGTATATCAAGTCTCTTCCTATAGCCACAAAACACCGAGAAGCAGAGATATCCAACTTCTAACATAAATATGAATACCTCTAAAAAAATTTAGAAGCAATATGCCGAGTAGATCTTCCATGCAGGTGATAGCAACAAATGGTTGATTTAATGGTTGATGATTACAATAATTTAATCGTTCAAAATATTCATTATTTGCAACCCAACACTGAGGGTTCTTATATAACCAACTAGTGGCAAAGTTGTAGAAAGTTCCCTCACGATCTTCACAAAGACTGAAGAACACTAAAAAACAGAACAATCCAGATCTACTTTTCTTGAAATCTAACCCCATAAATAAAATGTCAATATTGTATATTTACCTTTTATTTCTTATTAATCAGTTTCTAGCTCTTGGGGGTTGATAAAATTGTTGAGTAGGTCGTGTGGACCGTCTTGGCTGACCATCACCTCCTCTGCGGAATTCTAGAGTTTGCTCATATGTTTCTTCTTCCTCCTCCTGCAGGTAAATAGCATTATTTTAAATGGAAGAGTAGATAAATGCATTACAGTTGAGTAGGTATATGCATACACACAACACATACACTCATATACACGTATGAATGAATTCATAAACACATAGCAACTGCTGCCTCTGTGCTGATGACCACTTAATAAAATAAGATAATGAGAGTGGGTTTTTTAAACCTAGGAAAGCTGAAAAAAACAAGATAGAAAATATCAAAACTCAATCCCCAGGGCAGCAGCAGAAGTTATTAAATATTTGCAGGGAAAAAAGCATTTATATAAAAGCAAATTTATTTTCCAAGAGTCATACAGGCCACAAACTCAAGAAGCAAGATAACCTCAATAACCTGTCAGAGCAAGAGAAATATCAGCTTTTGGTAGTTTAGAAATGTGTGTGGAATGAAATAAAAAGAATTAGGAAATGGAAATGCAGAGAACAGCATCTGGCAACATGGATACTAGAAACGGATCTGAAATAGTTGATAAAAATCTGTGATGCAGTTATAATGAAAAAAGCCTGCAAGTATAGTGGATGGCAGCTTAGATATGAATGTGCTATATGCGGCAATAATATATATAACTTCTGAATAATGACAGGAGAGGTAATTACATATTTGCAATATTGCATCCACTCCTAGACATCTCAATAGCCAAAAGATATTGACAAATTACAAGGAATTCTGAATTTCTGTCCCCAAAACAATCAAGAGACTGGAGAATGATTTACAAAGGAAGATTAAAATAGCTAAAAATTTATGTTAATCAAGAAATACTGAAAGGAAAAACATTCATCTGATGGAATATTTGAAGGTGGTAGACATTAAAGATAGAGAAGAATTTTAAGAGCATTAGAGTTCATAATGAAAAACAAAAGAAAAAAATTATAGGCAAAAAAACCGTAAAAAGTTTCTGAGTACAAATACGATTGTCAAAGTCTCAAGGAAACAGTTATAACTTCATTTCTTTAATATCCAAACACTCCGCTGTAGTAGACACCAGGTCTAGAGGAAACATGCTGCAAGAAATCCACTTTTGCGAAAAAGTACTGAGTACATAACTCTTAAACCCCCTTCATTCACAACACAAGAACATACAGGAACACAAACCAAGAGCATTGAATGATTAATTAAATGTTCATCCACAATTCCAACACCCAGGCACCAGGAACTGCCTTAGAGTGCAGCATGAATTTAACAAATATTAATCTTGTCACAGCAGTAACACATTTCACGAAGAGACAGAAAGATCTACAGCCTAAGTTTCTTCCTGTTGTGAAAAGTCAGATTTTACTCAAGAAACGCCTCTTTCTGAATCAGCTTGAATATCAATAAACATGCATTTTTAAAATAAGTTAGAGACAACCACATTCCTCATGGTAAAGTCTCCGATCTACAGGGCACATCTGTGGTTATAGCTACATTTCCAAAGCAACAGATTAAGCCCTACTACAATAAGCCTGCAATAACTGTAAAAGAAAACAGATTTTCAACACAATTGAATACAGCATAATTGATTTATATCTTTTCATTTCACTGTAGCCAAAGGCTGAGAAACATGGAATTCTGCCATAAAACTTACTTTTCTCAGTGCACCTCCTTTACTGCTTGCAGCACTATCAAATCCCTCATACAAAGAGTTTCAGAGACACTGGTTATCCAAAAGAAAAAAAAAAAAAACAAGCAAAAAGCCCAAACAAACCAGAAAAGCAGACATCTAACCAAAAAATCCACACAGTTTGGGATACCGTTATCCCTAGTACAATTCTTCAACTTAGTATATGAACTAACCTCCCATCACTGACAATGCAAGCTGTACTAGCATCAAAACGTTAAAACCTAAGCTAGATGCCTGAAGTGGTCTAAACACCTCTAGCTCTTTCAATACACTCTAAGAAACTTGAGTAGCTGAAAATAGTTCCAATATTATTTGCAAAAAGGGTGAAGAAAGATACAATTGAAATTTTTCTTAAAATTCTTTGCCAAAGCTTCAATCTGACACAAAAGAGCTCACTCTTCAAGAATAAACTGGTAAACTTTCATTTGTTCGTATTTCAATTTCTCCAAAATAGAAAAACTAAATGACATATACGCATGACCGAAAATTTAGCAATGCATATTGGTGTTTTCTAGAGACTGTAGTGAATTAGACATGAATCTTTTATTTGTAACCTCGATAGTCTTTGCTCAAAAAGATCAGAAATTCATTAGTTTAGTGCGTTGTGTCTCACCTGTAATAGCCAACCTCTTTCTGAGGACAAATACATCAGAATAAATTTCTAGAGCAGCAAATCTTCCTATCTCGAAGTTAATGTTGTTGATCCTCTGAATTCAGTAAAATCAAATTAAAAATAGAATTTGCCTTGCACATTTCTACTTTGGTGTAGTTGCCTTTACACATAGAAAGAAAAGCTTCAGATGCACGACTTCCAATTCAAGTATTTTTATTACAATAAGCATGAATGAAATGTGAAACCACATTCACTTCTTGAGGCTCTTGATGAAAGCCAGCAATGCAGCAAATTAGAAGAATGAGCAAGCAACAGAACACCTTTCAGCTGTTCCCTAGTTCTTCTCTAGGTACAGTGGCACCCCACACAGAATTACTCATCATCTTGCTGAAGTCTGCCATCTTCATGTCAGAAGACAAATTATCATTTGTTTCTTGGGTCTATTCACTTTTAATCCCAATTGGATCTAACATTCTCCAAAATAACAATTGGCCAAGCCATATCTTTATTAAACATTGTTTCTTTTTTTTGCAAGTCATTGTATTTCTTTTCTTCCATCATTTTGTGATCACTGTCCCTCAATCCACCACTGCTGATCTTTCATCCATTTTTCAGCTATTTTATTTTATTTCCATTTTAAGGATTTTTTTCTGGGTTCATCTTTATCTCAATTTACTTTAAAATCTGTCCACTCCCCGCTCAAAACTACCATCTCTCTTCTGGAACAGCATCCAACCTTTATAGGCAGAACTTACTATCTCTAACGTTCACTTCCCTGGTTTTTCTGTTCTTCAACTTAAAAACCTCAGCTGTCTACATTTCTTCCTTTGTAGCTCTGCAGTCAATTAGGTCACACATCTTGCCACCAAATCTATTTTTCCAGTCTTTCTTGCTGCTTGCTTTCAATTTATCAGTTGCTTGTGACTCATTCTGAATTATTCCATTTCCTACATCCTTATCCATGTAAGATCTAGATTACATTTTATAAAGCAAAGGTGCCACAAATCTCTCAGAGCATTTTAATTCTCCTTCTGTTACCAGCAAGGGTTTCATATTAGTACACTACTCAAAAAACTTAATGTATTTTATTATCTACATCCTTTATCTTATTATTCATTATTTATCTAATATTCCAGGATCCAGGACTGAGTTTTCTAGCACTTGCACAATGCCTACCTAGGGCAATGTACACTGAGATTAAATGATACCACTAAGCTCAACTGCAAAAGATAGCAAAAACTGGCAGATCCATACAAAAAAGCAAGGAAAGGTTTACAATGTAAACAATGAAATGGAGAAATAAATTATTGCATAACAGGTTAGAATGACATGAGAGAGAGGGTGGGGGATGTCAGTATTTTTTAGGTATTTAAAAAAAGATGGTGAACAGAGAAGCATAAGTCATTGGAAATTTCAGCTTCAAGATTTTGCCATAAAAGTCTGTTATGACTTTTGATATTTTTATTCCATCTCATGAGACAGACAAGAGCTGAACAAGTGTAAAATGGGAATATATGCACACTCAGTGCTTTTATTTTGGACCCACATATTCTGAAGATCTTGTACCACCACAATACTTGACCAGTTGAGCTTAACGAATCAGCAAAGTAATTTCAATCCAGCCAAGTGACTACCAGCACATTTTTACATAAAAAATTCAGCGGATTTCATAGATGCAGAATCAAGTTATAAATCCAGCATTTAAAACACTTTAACAGCCAATTTACTCTTAGAATTAACAATATTACAGTAGAATAAATTTATATTTCATTAAAAGTTTTCTCATTGAATTTCAATTGCAAGGCTTCTTTCAGTGCAATCAAAAGAACTGTTTAGAAACTTTTTTTTAAAAAAAAAAAATATTGTCCTTTAAGTGAATACTTACTGCATACCTTCTGAGAACAATGAAGGTGGATGACAGTAAAGAGCAGGACATAACGCATTACACAAAAGCTTTGCTGAATGTTCTGCTCAGACGTATTTAGGATGCAGTTGCAAGTCACAGCCGAGCAGCTCCAACAGTTTGCCACCTACAAAGTAGTTCCCTCTGCCTATTCCTGCTTACAAACAGAAAATTCTGCTCTGTTCACTGGGCCCTTCTGCTAAAGCTTTTCAATTATAGCTCTCTGTGGGCTATTTAAGTGATCATCACCAGAGCCTGTGCAAAGAGGAATGAAGAAGCAGCGTGGGGCCAGCAACCAAGGGATGAAGAAGAGACAAAAGGCAAAGAAAACAGAAGACATTTTCCATTTCAGTAATGTCAAATCACCGCTTCAGTTTCAAATGTAGTTTTAACTTCACACACGTATTCAATGCATGGAAAACTTGCTGGACTCAGTACAAAGGAAAAGCACTTGCTTCCTTGCAAAATTAACTTCTATTTCATGTGCATTTCAACTCCCATTTCACGGTCCAGATTTAATGCCTCTTTGCATTGCCCACTACGCTGGCAACAGCTGCCTCCTGCTGTTAATGCACCAAGTGATCTCTTGTTTTGCTGGATAAATTCCTTTCTTCAAACTTGCTTCTTTTGCCTAATCGTCCAGTGTTGATCTCCTTGTGTACTTTAAGCTTTGATTTTTGCACTTGCTACTTGCCTGTGCTTGTATCGGTCCAAAATAGAATGTATGATTTTCCAGACGTATCAAAAAAAAAAAAAACCCCACCAAAAAAACCCCAAAACAAACGGAAAACCCAACCGCACTATGGCCATATTGAAAAATTCACAGGTTTCCTAGAAAAAGCTAAACTTAAACATTTAAATTGCAATATAGTACATATCTTATATTCATAAAAAAAAAATAATTCATTGGCTAAGGTGTCTACAGTACTCCCTTAAACTTTTACTTTATCTGACTATTTAATGGGTTGTTAGAACTCCGTAACAACTAAGACTGAAACCAGGATTTTGTGAAAAGAAGAGTTTGTCTTTTAATTATTTAAGTTATGTGATCTTAAAGCAGCCTTAGGGCACAAGTTCAAAAATAACTAACAAATGAAGTGTGAAAATTCCAAGTAAAAGAGAAATTACCACTAATATAGATTTTTCAAGGATATTAACCAAGTACTGACTTTGTGAGAAAGGCATTTTTGAAGTGCTTATTAGAGAATTATTCAACATATTTGCTCTTGATCAATTTTCTGTACAAGTTATTCTTGTGACTTAAAACATCCAGTTCCTCTCCTAGAATAAACTTCTCAGTGTAAACTTTGTGAGCCTGCAGATGCTGATAATTTTTTTTCACAGTACACAACACATCTGTATTAAACTGGGCCTATGGCCATACAAGTTTCTGAGTTAAATTATGAGTGAGAAGGACAAGTGGGATTTAAGGTTACACTGCTAGACCTGTATAGAGCTGATCCCTCACTGCTATCAGATAATTAATATAAACTCTTAACCTTTATTAATGTGCCTTTAAAGGAGTCAGGGCAGCACTACATTTTAAGAATAATATACTTTCAGTATGCTCACACATATCATGTAAAACACTGCAGTAATGTATCACTGATGACTTCAAGTACAGATAACTAATGGAAAGGATATGGCTGTGTTTAAATTAAAAATATTACTTTTTAAAAAAATGTTATAATATAGTATTTAAATTATTTAGGTTTTTTTCTTAAATTAGCCCTTTAACATACCATTCAGAATGTTAACAATAAGATACACAATTATTAGTGTTACTTAATTCTTGCCTGGATCTTTTGAAGTGTGTCACCACACTACAACTAAATCAACTATGTGACACCCTTAAATTTACAACCCAATTCTGGCAAGTAGGCTGTAGCCACAGACAGTTCAACCAAAGTAATGTCTGGCTACTGCTGAAACTGTTTTCCTTTCTCTTTTTCTGCTCTTTTTTCTTTCCACTTCTTTCCACTTTTCCTTTCCCTTTCTTGCTCAGATGTAGAGTTGTAACTTTTAACCAATGCAGGTTTGAGAATCAGAATGATCAAGATTAGGGAGAAGAACTGTTTCCTCATCTCAGAGCTGATAGCTGGTCATCAGCTCAGGCCATAAAATCATACTCCTAAAAACTCCTAAATTCTTTTCCCATTAAAATAATCTTATGGAATATGCAATGTCTGCTCTTATTCAAACGTTATGGGTGTATGAAACAGATTTCAACATTAGAAGCAATTAATTAATAACAATTAAAAGTAACTCTGAGGAGGATGAGCTCAAGTGGACTTGGACTTTTGAGCTCAAGTGGAACTTACACCTTCTCATAAGAGTGTGTGTGTGTTTGCGTGCAGGCACGTCAGAGAGCTAGCTACCTCCCACGATCAACCATGTCTTCTAAAGCAGAACCATTTTCATAGAACAGAATTCACCGGTTCTACGTTTTACAGTTTTACTTCTCTAAGTAAACTTGACTTGCTCAGATTTTCTAAAACTTAAGTAGCATAATACTTTTTTAAATTTAAAACAATTGCAACAAATTGCAAGCAAATTTAGAATTTAAAATCTCCAGATTTCTAATTAACTTTAAATTATCCCAAAGACCAAAACTATTAACTTCTAATAAAACTGGTAACTCTACATGGCACTTGTGAAAACAGAGTGAGAGAAAGGCAAAGACAATTCCAAAAGAAAGAATCAGGTATTTCTTCATTCTTGAATCATGAATGAAAGGGAAAAATGAAATAAAATCAGAAGACACATGAAAGACGATACACGTTTTCTAACTCTCAAAACCAGAACAATGACATTCAAGCTACATTCATTCTTTCATATCCATATTTCTAGGTATCCAGATATATTTTACCGAGGTGACAAAGAGCTAAAATAAGCACTTTATCTTCTGTATTGGATGAAAACTTTTTTTGATATTTAGACTTTTCTTTGAAAAGCATATAGAAAGCCTATAGAACACCAAGGATATATCTTTAGATTACCCAAATAAACATAAAACAAAAATCCCGTAATATAAAGACAATGTTTACACATGCTTTTTCAAGCTTTTTTCTCTCACTTTGAGAAAGTACAGTTTTATTGTCGACTTCTGGATAAAGCCAGCAATTTGGTGAACTACAGGATATTTAATCAATAGACTATCTACCCTAATGTATGGAAACGTTTTCATTGTTCTAAAACAACAACAACAGACAAAGTGGGAAGAAAATGGAAGGATCACTTACATTTGAAATATTTGGCCTTATTGTCTAAATGGATATTTTTTAGAAGCAATAGATTTTTATCCTGATTTGTTAAGAACTTTTAAAGTCTACTCAAAAAGAAAATATTTTCATTTCAAAATAAATTTCATCAAGAACTTTTACATTCATCTCATTTTAAATTTCTTCTAATATTACATGCCTGAGGAAATTTGACATTGGTAACTTCCAATAAGGAAGTTCAACTCCATCAACAGCAGGGACTATGTAGTACTTCAAAAATACATATTACTGACTGCATTAATACATTGGCTTTGTGTTCTGCTTGTAAAGGATAGGATAAACAACTGTAAAGGATTTATAGAGTATATATGTTCCTTTGTCACCAGAAAGTCATGATCCCATAAGCATCTAGCTACATGGGACATCACAAGCACCAGATAATTAGCACAGATGACATGCATGAGTATAAAAGCATATATACTACATGTGTAATACTCCATATGTAACGCTGATTTGACTTTTCCACCAAAAAAATCAATAGCTTTGCTGAAGACTTTAGCTTTAGCTTCACTGTAGTAAAATATTATCATAGAATCATATGGGGTTGGAAGGGACCTCTGGAGATCATCTAGTCCAACCCCCCCCCTGCCCCCGCCAGAGCGGGTCTACCTAGAGCACGTTGCACAGGAACTTGTCCAGGCGGGTTTTGAATGTCTCCAGAAAATGAGACTCCACCACATCTCTGGGCAGCCTGTTCCAGTTCTCTACCACTCTCACAGGAAAGAAGTTCCTCCTCATGGTTAGGTGGAACTTCTTCTACTCAAGTCTGTGCCCATTTCCTCTTGTCCTGTCACTGGGCACCACCGAGAAAAGACCAGCCCCGTCCTCCTGACACCCTCCCTTT
>JAOXNO010000001.1:173605846-173624900 GCA_028565335.1 Limnodromus scolopaceus
ACTCATTCAACAGTGGGCCCACATTTTCTTTAGTTTTCTTTTTGCCTCCAATATAATTGAAGAACCCCTTCTTGTTGCCTTTGACATCTCTTGCCAATTTTAATTCCAAGGAGGCCTTGGCTTTCCTTATTTCTTCCCTACATAGTCTAACAGCATCTTTGTAATCCTCCCAAGTGGTCAATATTATATCGGTAAAATGTGGTAAAATATTATATTATGCTATACAATGTAAGACAGAGGTGACAGAAATAGCAGTGTTAAATATATTATGGAAACTACTGAGAGATTTGCTGCAAAATCTTAACATGACTTGAATTGCCCTTAAAGGGATACAATTGACTTGCTGTATGGTACTGTATGACTCACTAAAAACCTCCTGAGACTACCTGTGAACTGCAACTACACAATTATTGTTTGTTGCCGTTCTACATACAGCCAGAATAATTCCTACTGATTTATATACAATTGTAACCTATTATACTAATGCCACCTTTCTCACTTCTACTGTTTCTCAAATTGTAGGAGATTTTGACGTGCTGTACAAATAAAACACTACATTCTACTTTCAAGCTCTGCACAGAGCCTTTTATGCAACAGAGAAATTCAGTTGTTTCTCTAAGGCAGAATTAGTCAAATTCAAAAGTTTCTAACAACTCATTAAACGAACTAACTGTGAAGTAGTTAAAAAAACACCCAAAACATATACAAACTATTTGGTTTCTCTTACTTACACTTAGGAAAAGGAATTGATACTTATGAGGTCATGTATTTGTCTCTACTGAACGTACATGGACCATAAAGTAAATATGTGATATGTAAACCTAGATGGCTTAGAGTTATGCCACAAAATCTGTTGCTTTTTCATTTTCAAAACAAAAATATCAAGATGCCCCCTCCCTGAGCAGCCTTCACTTTAACATCAGAAATAAAACAATGATAATAAATCTTTGTCTGATGACTTTCATTAACCAAACACAGCCAGTTTTTGAAAATTCTACGAAGTATTTTTCAGGGCCATTCATTTATCCACTAAAGCCTTAATACACATTAATTTAAGATACGAAATTTACAATAATGTTTCAGTAATTCTAAAAAAAAATGGATATAGGATATATACTATTAACACTTTTAATTAGATTTATCTCATTTTTCCTCTGCTGAAAATATAAACTGCGACAAAAGCAGATGAGCTTTAAACACAGCTTAGTTTTAAATGGTTCTGTTAAGATAATATACATCTTGAGTTTTGAGTGAAGCAATAAACATTAGATACCAAGTGACAGAAAATTTGTAGATTATTCAGAAAAATCAAGAAAATGCCAATAGATGGATGGACAAGGAAAAGAATCACGTACTTAAATAGGAGACTGCTAAAAGCAACACAACAGTTAACTCGGAATCAGATATTTCTCTGTACTTCATCGCTTTTCTTCAACTCTGAAAACAAAGCACCTAATTATTTTTTAAATAGACTACATGCCAATTACATTTCCATAAAACTAGGATAACATAAGCCTGGGGCATGATTAGCCCACAGAGATTTTCCTAGCTTAGCTGTTCCCCTTAAGAGTATTGTACAGGTTATTCATACTTGCAGTCATTCCCCTTGGCACATATTAAAATAAATGTGCAACTCTTCTTGTGACATTTGCTTGAAACAACAATTCCTTCCTGCAAGTTCTCACCATGTTCTTAATACAGAAAAAAAGTCATGAATTTTAAAAATTCCTTTCAATTACGTATTCAAGTCATTCACACCATATCCCCAAAACAAAACAGAAATACCAACTTCTATTAGTAAAAGCTTCTTCACATTGAGTAGTATCAATATCAAGCTATAAATATTTAAAGGTTTATTTTTGATAATTTCTAAAAGAGAAGTAGATACACTGAAGTGAGATCTGCTATATAAATAACACGCAACCAGCAGACACATTGAGTTGTCTCAATTCCACAAGAAGAAAGCCACAAGCTGGGAGGTAGAAATGTTTTCAACAAAACACATAAATTTACCAACAGGAAACCAGTAACAGTATCCACTATAAGGAGTTATGTGCCTTTAGGAGTGATGTTACTATAAGGAGCAATTGTGCCAGTGATTGGAAAACAGCAGTGAACTAGGGGTTCATCTCTCCCCCAAATGTCTTTTTATTTGGGTAGTAAATAAAGTATTCATCCAGTTTTTCAGAACACCAAGTTGAATGAAGACCTCTGGAAAGGTCTGGTTTACGTTGGAAATACAGACACAGGTCCTAAACATATAGCCAAAAGGAATACTTGCATAGACTTGGGAAAAAATGTCAGCATTCAGTTTCCTTACACTAAGCGCACTCGTAAGTAAAACCATACACATCCATATGGGAGAAAAAGAGTATCTTACAAGTCAAGACCTCTACATTACATATATGCTGTATGCTTACATTTTAAAATAAGATATGCTGAATTGTACCGATTTTTTAATTATTAACCACTAAAAAAAAGAAATTAAATAGACTGCATCATCCTGCAAGTTCTAAAACAGGTTCAAAAAATTACAATGGGCAAAATATGCTTATAAGCATTAGGAACTTTTAGAACTGCTGCAGGATAGAACAAATCTTCAACATATTTTTATGTCTATATATAATTAATCAGTAACTTAAGATCAAAGTAAAAAAAAAAAACCCAAACTTTTTCATGTGTAAGAAAAGCAAAAGCACTACATAATAACCCCCCACACACCCTCATTTACTCACATTTGCAGTACTTCCCTTCCCTCCTTGATATGGAAGGAATTCCTTTTCCAGGTGGAGAGATCAACCTTTGTTGAGTAGCTCCTTCCAACTGGCCTGAAACTCACGGGAAACTCAACTCTCTCACTGGGGACTCAACTTTTCCCCTCTCCTTGGACAGGGATGATGAAATTATGACTATGATGCTATTTCCAATGGCCAGGCCTCGCAACACCCAGCAATTAGGACTTCTGACATGAGCTAATGGATGTCAGGCAACAAAAGGAGGCCGATTACGTGCACAGGGAAAAGAAACAAGGTTGGAATGGGCCAAGAAGGAAACCAAGGAAGAAGAGAAGCCCCACTGAGCCTGCATCCATCATCTTTTAAAATTTTATTTTCAGCCCTAGAGCTCAAGAAGGTTCATCTGTCAGTGTCCTAGAGTCAAAAGGTACACTGAGGAAGCTCAGTCAGGATAGGAACAAAGATTACTGCAATAATAAACACCACTGTTTTCATTCTCTCCTACCTGTAATCATTTGACCCACAGTGGAAGTTCTATATGAGTAAATACAACACAGGGAAAGAATGAAAATGCCCAGACCGGAAAACAGATCAACACAAGGAACAAACTAAAAAAGAAAACAAGATACTATGACATAACTACACAAATCTTTTCAGCAAAATATTTTATATCTACTAAAAGCAACCTAAATGAAATTCTCAAGATTTCTACTAAGTCAGAAATAACATTTCCAACTAGGTACTAACAAAAATACTTAGCGAGTATAGGGTAATGAAAGAATAAAAACGAAAAGAAGACCAATAAATGTGCTTCATAAGCCTACGAGAACGTGAAACAATCTTTCTGAGCAATTAAGATATTCCCTGATATCCTCCAGCAGGATAGTATGTCCCAAGTTAGAAGATCCCATGATATTTGATATTTAGAATGTGGGAATCACATGATAAATGCACAAAACAAAAAAACCACCACCCAAGCTCTCTATATAGCCATCACGTATTTACTGCTTTCTTGTTAACCAATTTTTGCTCTCGTTAGAGAAATAAGTATTCCACTTTGGTACAGAGGTCTTCAACACCACACTTACTTTTTAAAAAAGAAATATGGAATTAACCTTAAAATATTTGAATTTCTGCCCCCCCCCCCCCCGTAATTTAGAACAATTAGTCAGTTTTATACTTAAAAAAAAAAATGCATCTTGACTAATTTAGCAAAGATATTAAATGCTTTATGTAAGGTTGAAGCAAATACTACTCCTCTAAAATTTTTAGAAGCTAGATTGGCAAGCAAATTCCGTAGGAAAGGTATCAGACGAAAACATTCCTCTTCTGTTTATGCTCTCTAAAGATATTCTGAGAAAATCTGATTAATTGCTGCTATTCTTTGACAGTAAGAACAATTATGTCTAGCTCAGACATACACATGCACAAATTTAATAATAGTCTATAAATGTCTCTCTTGGGGCACGAACCTGCAAATGACATCATTAATATGAAGAAAATAAAGCATGAGTGGAGTCCTTGACATTTTTTTACAAACCTTACAAAATTTATTCTTAGAAAGTAAGCCAACAGAAGCAGAAAAATACATCTCAAACCCAAAAAATCAACCCACCACCCAAAAAAAAAAACCAAAAACCACAACACCAAGGGAAAAAAAAACAACCAACCAAAAAACTGAACAGGAGCAATTTCATGTGCAAGCATTTCAGACATTAACCACACCTGTACATGGAAACTTCAGTACAATAAATAATGGGTCTATTCAACATGCACTGTATATGCTAAGAGGGAGTAAGATCTGGAATCATAGTCACATACCCCACTACAAATTAGGTTTATCATAGCTTCTCTTCTGTGATACCGAACCAACAGCATCATGTGTCTCTTCCCTAGAAAGCTATCAGTCAGGAATACTATGCCAATTCCTCCAGTTTCCTCTTTAATTAAAATCCTTTAAATTAATCTATTAAAAGTGGACCAACTCAGAACACTGAAAACATAAAGGAAACTGGGAAATCAGAAAACCAATGGTGATGGCAGGAACAGACCGGACATTTTTACACAGGATCAAACAATACTTAAAACAGGCTAAATTATGCTACCTCCAAAAAAAATTGCAAGTAATTTTAAAGAAAGGTGTTTATTGAGGAACAGTCTCTCAGAATAAATAGCCTAAGAAGTCCATACGCGGTCTCCAAATAAAGAATTCTCATCATATGCAACTACATTTAAGAACAAAGGTGAGGGGGAGGGGGAGAAGTTCAGTGTAATGCTCCAGGTATCCTGCTTTAACTGACACAACTTTTTCTTCAATAACTATGAACTCCAAGAAGAATGTGTCCTTAGTCTGATTTGTACAGCCAGCAATAATTTGCAATAATATTTCATAGCCTGACGAATATGAAATGCTGAAGTGGCAGACTCAAACTTATTTTGCAATGCCTAATGATACAGACAGAAAATTGAAAGCCGTTGTTTTATGCCCACTTAGTATAAATTACCTCCTCTCAAATGAAATTTTCCTGCTTTTAGTTTATTAAAAAGTAAAATGCAGTTCCTTAACCACCTTTAAATGTCAGTTCCTACATTTCAGCTAAGGGCCAGTAACTTTCAGAGGAATAGCTAACTTAAGTTGTGAACATCTGTCTATATTCCAACAAGGATACACCAAGCTAAAGTCTAAAAAACTCTGTTGTTTCTCAGAGGAAAGAGGTGTCAAAGAAAAATACTTACTAGTAGTTTATCAGGATAAATGTTTTCCACAACACTTGTCTCTAATTACTGTCTCTTAAAAGATGGCTGGGGAAATAAGTAAATTACATAAAGAATTATCCTGACAGAACCTGAAGGTTAATTTTGTGTAAAGACATGTATGACGATGCTCTGCAAAAGATGTGATGGAATTTAAGGCAACATTTCCAGTAGTCTTTGGTAAGAAAATTTAAAAATAAAAAAACTTTAGGACAGACTATGAGAAGTAATTTTTCAGCCTGGCAGGACTGAGGCAACTGAAATCACCACATAAGTGAGATGGAAAAAGAAGCACATTCCAAAGAAATAACTGCCTAAATCTGAAGTGTTTTAATAAAGCAGAAAGACAGCCTTTTGTAGAAACTAAATCCACACTAGTAACATTTTAGATTAAAATTAATTGAGAAATATGCACCACCACTCAGGAAGAAGGGTAGTCCAAAAATACTCAGCCTTCATTTAATTCATTCAGTCAATGAGTAATTATGAACTGTAAAATCATTCTAGAGATTTTCCTAACAGTACAGAAGCCGAAGAACTAAAGACATCAAAATTCTTGTCTGATGCAACTATTTAAGGGACATTTTTTCTACCGTAATCTTAGAACTGGTTATGGAGACAGTACAATTCTCTTTTAACAGCCTTATTTCTAGTATAGTGAATGAGGACAGAAGGTAGGTAAGAGATCCAACCAAGACACATTTATCTAGTGCACTTACTCAATTATTCAATAGAAAGACTGCTCGCTGGACACACAACACAAAAAAAAAAAAGACATCATAGTGTGATGCCAAGGCTGTCCAGGCTGAAGAGCCATAAAGAAATGGCACCCAATCCTTCAAAAAAAGTATTTCCTTATTTTAAATCAAGACACTGGAATGGGTTCAAAACCTCCATAAAACAGATAGGCATAAGTCTTCTCCAGCCTAAAGAGGTAGCTGTAAAACTTTATTATTTAGTGGTTTTCAGTGTTGTTCTTTACATTGCTGGAGAGAGGTTTGAAGACCTTCAGAAAACTCATAGCAGTTTACTTCTTTACTTAACTGAAACAGCTAGGGAACAGCTATAAGAAAGCCCCGAATCATGGAATCATAGAATTGTCTAGGTTGGAAGGGACCAAGGATTAAGATCATCTAGTCCAACCATCAACCTAACTTTAATTTAAAAAAAAAGTAATAAACAACCAAAAGTCCCACCAAACACCACATGACTAAACCACTTCTCTAGTTTGATTTAAGATAATTCAACATCTGTAGAAGCTCTCGGAGCTCTGTAAGTTACAAGACACAACATTAACAAATCTGAGCTCTCAAATTTTTGCCAGCATGCATTAACTGTAATCCAAGACCCTTTGCTATTTTCTTTCCTCAACTCATTCTTTAGTGTAGGAATGAGCTGACGGAAGCTGCAAAGTAGTTTATCAGTCTCCACAAAACAAAACAGAGTTTAGAAGAACTAAGATTATACATACATTAATTATTATTTTTGCCGCATTATCTCTTCAGGCAGAAATAGAGAAAGAGGAAACTAAACTACATACTTCACTTTATAATTAGTATTTTTAAGTGAATTACAGTAAACAAAAAGTTTGCTCTCAAAACAGCCTAGAATTCATACAATCAGAATAAGATGATAACATAGGTAGGTGGGAAAACTACAATCTTTATTTCCTTCACATAATAATAGAAAACTAGGTAATTGTGTAAATGGCGGAACAAGGCCTATCACATGACTAAGGATATGCAGAATGGAAAATGGAAAGCAAGGACTCAGTTTTGGGGAAAAATGTCACAAGCTAAGAACATAGGCTTCATGTTTTCAAAATTTATTAAGGAAAGAAAATCCTACAAGTTAGAAAATAAAATTAAGACTTAAATTTTTAAGTATTATCTTGACTTTATTTAATGTTTTTTCCACAGAACAGAACTATTGAGTGAGTCATGAAGGTCCTTAACATTCCATGCTTTTCAGTTGTTAGTATAATCTTACATATTTCACAAGAAAAAACAATCAGTTCTTATTTCTACAATGGTTTTTCAGTGATTTTTTTTTCATTGGGATTATAGTATTTTCATTAAGAGACCCCCTGCTACGTTAAGGGAAACAGAAGGATACAGTATTGTAGCATTACATACAAGATACTTTGAAGAACTCTAAAACCATGGAATCCAAATGCAATTTTATTATTGAAAATATTTATTAATAAGAAAAACTAAATAAAAAATCCAAACCAGTTTTAGTGTTCTTACATATATTTATATGGGTATTATAGGTGATTATTGAAAAAAAAAAATCCCCACTAGCTTTTTGATTTACCTTATGTAAAATACAGCTTTATCTTCTGTATTTCTAGCCATCAGAAAGATAAATAGCAGCATGTTAGGCGTCAGAGAGCCAGAAAACTCACTTAGGGCAAACTGTGTGATGGACAGTATACAATCAATTATCAACGAATCTTAAGATCATCTAGAAACACTTTTTCCATTAAAGTAGAAATCATGATGTATCCTGAGAATATCAGGCAGATGCAATCTACAGTCAAGAAAAAAAATCCCCCAATCCAAACAAAACCCACCAGAACCACAAAACTTGCACTAATGCAGTGCAGTTCAGTCTTAGAGTCAGCAGGAACAGAGAGCAGAATGTTAACCACAACAGGGGGTGAAGAGAAAACAAAATTATATTAAGCCTACTAACAATGTAAAGAATTTTCATTAATTTACTATTTTTGATGATTATAAAGGTTGCCAAAAGTAGACCAGAAGCCTGGGTGTTTAAACAACGGATCATGTCATCAAAGTAAGGTCAGTGTAATAATTTGGCTGTTTTTTCAAGTCATTAGTTGAGCAACTTTTTGCCTTTTTTTTTTTCTTCCTCTCAGTTGTGTATCTTGACCAGTTTATGTTTGTTGGAAAAAAAATTTAAATTCAACACACGAGTACCAAAAAGTATGCTGGAGAAATCAGTAAAGAATAATTAATTCTAACACATAGACTAAATTTGTGCCTTTTAGTCAATTCACTTAATCTTTTCTTAACATCAATAACTCTTTCAAAAAGGAGTCTGAAAAACTGGCAACAACAGGACATCAGAAATCTATGACATACAGTATATTTCTACATTGGTAGCAAGTCTTCAGTACAAACAGCTAAGAAAGACTTAGCTCTCTGGAATTTGCCTGGAAGGACTGAAATAAAACTCAGCATAACACTTCGGGGGGGAAAAAAAAAAAAAGTTCATTAAGTTCATTGCTGCTGGCAACATCTTACAGTAAAAGAAAAGTAATTATTAAAGTCAGTTTACAAGAGAACAAAAGAGATTTTAAAGAGGAAATATCACAGTTACTTAAATCTTATGACAAAGAATTAAGTATTAAGCTGCATGAAACATGAGAACTTCATTTTGCATTTGTGTGTGCTATCTAAATGTATCTATTAACATGAACACTGATACAAAGAAAAGCAACCAACAGTGTTCAGCTTAAAAGACAAACCTGAGTATCAGAGTAAGACTCCAATGGGTGATTAAGAACTGCAAATGCATAACGAGGACTAGTGTTAGCATCCAAACACCAAAAGCAAGTGAAGAGCAAGGTGCTAATCAACTTTCTCCTGCAAAAATTCTATAGCTACAAAAACATTTTAGCAACAAATAGTAAAACCATGGAAAGTAACCATAAAGATTTTGATTACTGTGAAGTTGTTGATCGGTATTTATCTTGTATAATGATAATGATCCAAATTTACTTGTCTGAAATTACACTGTTTACTTGGGCTCCTTGAGAGTGACAAGAACCTTGAGAAAGGTGTCTTCCATTTCTGAATGGACTGAAAGCTCCTTAGAAAATCCTTATTTCTCCCGAGTAAGAGCTGAGGAAACGTCAATGACTAGATCAGAATGCAGCATGATCTTAGCACTATGCTACTTCAACAGCAGAATCCCCTTTTCCATACATTGTCCCACCACAGAATCACAGAATGCTTCAGGTTGGAAGGGACCTTAAAGATCACTGAGTTCCAACCCCCCTGCCACAGGCAGGGACACCTCCCACAAGACCAGGTTGCTCAAAGCCCCATCCAGCCTGGCCTTGAACACTTCCAGGGATGGGGCATCCACAACTTCAGTGGGTATCTTGTGTCAGCTTTAACAAATGAGCTCTGAAATAAAACAAATGAAACTGGAGGGGAAAAAAGTGGCCCATCTCATTCAACTCATCCTGCAGTTAGATGACTGATGATCCAACATGGGAGAGGAGAGGGAAAAGGAGGAACACGTGGTCAGAGGCAGCAAAAAGAGGCAGGAAGAAGGACTGCTGCTTCAGGTTGGCACCTCGCTACAAGATCAACTAAGCCTTAACACCAGCTCAAGTTCTTAGGCTGCGAGAGCTTTCAGAGGGTTAAAGTAAAAAAAAAAGCCATTCCTCCAGACTGTGATCAGAAGTGTGAAAAAAAGGCTGATTGTTACCCAGAAAAATGGTCAAAATAAGTACAATCATACAGTAAGAAACTAGCACCTTACAGCTCAGCTATTGCAATAAAAAGAAGGGAAAAAAAGAAAACAATAAATTTTCATAGAAACAGCAATGCATCAGCTGGGAAGAGCTTCAGAGATCTTTTTAAGTACAAAAAGGCCATCTCTGAGGCTGTAAGGACTGAGAGCTACAGCTAGAACACAAGTTAAAAGCCAACTGGCAGGGAACAGTAACTGACTGTTCGGCCCCTGCAGCAGTAGTAATATAGCTATATGATCCAGAGGTTAAGAAATGAAAATAAGCACAGTCGACTAACCATTAAGGAATCAATATACGAATATGACTACCTTTTGTGCACCTTTTTATACCAACAGCAAAGAATTATGCACTCCTGATATTTTTCTTAAAAAAAAAAAAAAAATAAAAACGGACTTCTATTTCCATGACATTCACAAATAAAGCCTTACAAAATTTCCAACTTCCTTAAGGCTAATACATTCTAAACCTCATAAAATAGATTTTGAAGGCATACACTTCCACCACAATATTTGGCAAAGAAGTAATCACTGAAAGAAGAATAAAATCATGATACAAAATAAAGTGATACAGATGTCTATTTTAAGCCATACATACACACATAGTAAAAACTTTCAGAATACAAATTTTAAAAGACTGTTTCCTAACCTTTACAGAATAATATATGATTTACATGAAATAAAACATAAACCTGTGTTTAATAGAGTAAGCAACAAGTTTGAGAGAGAAAATATGCATAAAACTGTTTGGCTGACAGGTCGATTATTCATTTTCAAACAACACAATTGAAGTTTATTATACAAGAATACCACATGATAATACACTTTTATGTTTCATATAAACAGTTAAAAGTTGAGATTTTGTTTGTGTATTCATTTAACTATTTTTCTACATATGTTTGTGTATTCATTTAACTATTTTTCTACACATGCAATTAGCAATCTTTGCATGAGTAGGCATTAACTCCTGAAGAGTCACATATTTTATACAGACTTACGTAGTTTATATTTTTTAATACAATTTATTATCACATACCCATGTGTCTGCATGAACAGGCCTGATGTTGCTGAGAAGCACCTCTTCATAATTTCCATAATCACAGAATTTAACAACTGCAGTTGTCCCAGAAGAATGGAGAGCTTCAATTTCTGCCCGGTAGAACTTAAAAGAGAAGTTTTCAAAGGTCATAAAATGCTACCTGAAATACCACAAACAGCTTAACAACTACCTTTTCATATGTATGTGTGTGTATATATATATAAATTTAGTCTTAGCCTTTGTTTTGAATAAGATTTGTACGAGGTCTTAAGCAGGATGTATTAAACTTCCACGTGATAGACTGCAAGGACATGGTAGAATGTATTTAGAGTATTTGTTGAGAAAACAAGCAGCTTATGAAATTAGACTGAACATTTAAAAGACTTGATTTCATTTCTCTGAAAGCAGAACATCACTAACGCAAACGCTGTTTTATATAGAGAAGTGTTACTATAAGACTTTTTCCATAAAAAAATAGTATCAGTAAGTGCCTATCAGCCATATACACTGTACATAGTAATATATATCTATTTTAACACATAATAAAATATAATAAAAATATAAAACTGCCTCTTCAAGAAGTCCATTTTCGAAACAAAAACTCCTCCAAACATGGTTAAGCTCAGTAGTGTATTTTATCATTACATTTCAAATTTGTCCTAGATGTGAGCAGCAGCATTTATTGTAACTATGACAAAACCAATAATCCTCAAAAATACCCTTCTAATGTGATGAATACTTTTCAGGTAACAGTCTGCGATTGTCTCCTATCTACTTATTTTGCAAAAGTTTCATACTTTCTAGAATTTAAAAAACTTATCTTACAGTAATGCAAATATGCTTCTCAAAATAGGAAACAATTACATAATATGCCATTTTATTTCACACTAATCCACCCAAGCTACATATTCCTATTTCAGAGTCAACCCACTATGTTTCTACTACCAAAAATTTCGCATGCCTTATCTGCTTTAGTATACAAGCAAAAGAGAGAAAAACTAAGTCATGCTGCTGAGCTAACACTATCTACTTCCTGTAAAAGAGACCAAAAAAAAGGAAAAAAGCCTTGAATAAATATAAAATAAACAAAGACAGAAAATGGTGAGAATAAAACCTTCAGGGAACAGTAATATTTAAGGTTCTCTCCTCAGATTATTTGAAATTATTTGATTATTTTGACAACACTGAAGAAGCTACCCAGGGAGAGTGACAGAGAACTCCTGAACAGATAAAAACAAGATAAAGAAAATAGCCTGAAACTTTTTAGCAAAGGAGAAGATGAAAATTGTCTTGTCACAAGAGAAATCTTATTAATAGGAAAAACAGCTGAAGAGGAAGTATTTAAACTTTGAAAAAAAAAAAAATCAGTAAAACAAAACTATCACGCAGCATAACTTGTTTGTCCACAAATACTTCAGATAGTTTTACTAGCGATAATTAAAAAAGAAGCCTTTTTCTGTTTCCTTTCTGTGATGACTGAAATAAGGGAGGGAGGGTTTGCTTTAAACCATCCCATTCCTGCACGCTCTGGTCTTCCCATGGCTCTAGTAAGGGTTGCACACTGACTTCTTCTAGTAAAAGGCATTCCACATCTACCATTACCGAATATTCTAGAAAGCATATGGGCACCTAGATCAATTTTCATCCCTTCATATTTTCAGCATGTAAGTCAAAAGCTTGTTAGAATCTTGGTCATCCTAAACTCCACCTAAATGAGAGGAACAATCACCTTCAAGATGATTCAATTTAAGTGCTTGAAGTTTTTCGCAATGAATACAAGCAACAGATATCATAAATAAGTTAAAAAAAAACAAAACAAAAACAAAACCAAGAAGCTAGCCAAGAAGCCCACTAGACATCTATGAACAAAGCCCTGTGCTAACGTGCTGTATTTCCCACATATACATAAGAAAACAAAAGGTACAATTTGAGGTACTTCTCATACCTTGTTATCTTCCCAATAAAGAGCAAAACATTCATCCCCTGGTCTCCAACTTTTTCCATACTCCACATGGATTGAGGGTTCTAATATTTTTTCTGGTTTGATGGGCCCAGATCTCCTTTTGGGACCAGTGTTGTAATACAACATTTTATCATCAAAAGATGGGATTGCAGTGGGTCCTGATGATTTGATAGGTCCTACTCGTCTTCCTTTCTGATGATGCTCAGTATCTCCATTTGGTATAGCATTAAAATTATCAGTTCTGCCAGCATTTTGGTAATCGTTATTAACACCAAAATGTTGCTCACTTTTTATCATAAAGGCTTCACTACTTATTGTTCGTGCCTTCCTATCACAAAAATTTTCAGAATTGTGTATTTGGTTTTCCCTTTTCCCCCGTTTCTGGTTATTGTTGTCTGCAGTATCTTGAGCAGCAGAGTTCTCCTTGAATTCTGTGAAAGACACCCCTTTTCCTACTCTGTTTTGTATATTGTTATCCCTTTTTTTGAAAGTAATATCACTCTGGTGAGTGGCTATGGGATAACCCAAATCCTTTGGCTTATCATTTCTAGGATAATGTCTGTCACTTTTATTTTTTTCATCTGTCCAATGTTCTAAAGAGCTGTGCCTTTCAGGACCTCTGTTTCTTGGTAACCCACCACTTTCCAAAGCCTGCCTTGAATTTTGGATATCCCTTTGAAAACGAGGAGGTTTCTCATTCCTTGGTTGTCTCATATCATTGCGAGCAATGTGTCTTGAATGATTCTCTTTGATGCCATTCTGTTCTGTATTCATAACTTTGTGCTGTATTTGATGCGGTGGCTGAAATTGCAATTTTGGCTCTACAAAGAAAAAAAATTATTTCAATTATTAAGATATTTCACATAAATATATTTTAGAAACAGCGTTTCAGCCACTAACTGATAAAGCAACAGTATTATTTAGAAAAGTATGCAGTATTTACCTTTTGTGGTACAGAAATGGAACGCTACATAGAAAATTTAGCAAAGACATTTGAACTGCAATTCCTTGTTGGAAAACATACACTACTCTGGGCTGTACTTAGTCCCAAACCACCTACCAGTATGAGAAAAGCTGGGCATAAATTTCCAGGAGGCTACTCGTTTCTCCCTATGGACATCAATAACTCGCTTGAATAACAGTCATTTAAGACAGAAAAATAGAATTCCAACATGGAAAAAGGAAAGTGGGGGGAAAATTAGGAGGAAAAATGAATACTTTTAATCTGAATTGAAACTTTCTGTAAAAGTAACTTGTTAACAGGTATTCAGCATAGAAGTCAAAGGCAAGAAACAGAAGTCATAAAATGAACAAGCTGACAAACTGTAGATATCGCAAATAGTAACAAAGCCCAGAACTCTGGAGACCCTGATCAATGAGCCATAACAGGAACCGCTCAAGCATTACCTTCAAGAGATTCAACCAGAATTCTAACCGATGAGAAGAAAAACAAGATTATCATGGATCTCATGAGAAAGAGCGAACTTGCTATGGAATGCTGCAAAGGAGGGGAAATGGTGGCGGGGCACAAGATATGCTAGCAGACTTTGAACCTGATTGAAAAGGAAAGCATAAACCCATGAGAGTGATTCATGTTTAGATGAGCAATTTTTTATCATGTGGATGCCTGTAAAGGTGTCATCCTCATGGCCACGGATGTACTATGTGTGTGACTCTGGCGTGTATGCATGGGCCTGGCAGGACTACGTACTCAGGCCCTCTGCTGCCCGACCCCGAGTACACTTCCCACAGGAAGGAAAAACTAAGAACTTCAGTTTACACATTACTGCTGGAAGCAACAATGCTTATACGTGACAACAAATGTAAAAATGTTCATAATTACTTGTTACATTGTCAGAATCAAAATGAAAATGTAAATTTTAGCTTCTTAAATAAAAAAAGACCAAAACCAAAAAAACTTCCAAGTGTCACATTATTATTAAAAGCTCACAGAATTTTTAGCAATTTAATTGACTAAATTGACTACTAAGAATCTAATTTTATTTTCACATACACTTGATTTACTCTAATATTTAGAAGTAAAAAAGGCTTGACTAAGAAAAACACTAAGTCATTTTGAAGTGACATGAGCATACATGAAGCTTAACACAATCATATTCTTAATAAAATTACATCTTACTGTAAAATTTATGGCTTTGAAACCAATAATGTTTTAAATGCATACATACGTAAATATGTATTCCTCAGAAAGAACCAAGAGTTTCATAAATATTCTTTTTCTTCTTAAAAATGAAAGATGACTTTAAATCTTGCACAGTCTGCTTCTTTGGAGGACTGAAGAGACAACTATGCACAGTCTGAAACTGAAAAGGTTTTGGTCTTCTGTATCCCAGGTCAATCTTCTAACTGAAATCACTGTTATGTTTCTCACCACCTACCCCATTTAATAGCAAATAATTATTAAAAAACACCAAAAAAACAAAAAACCAAAAAAAACCCCAATCTTTGCTTGAGAGTCTTTCAAATACTTAGGTATCTGCCAAAAATTTTTGTGGTTTTGGATCCCAGAAAATATCTGGTTCTCAGCATTTTATCCATTATTCCTTAATTCTATAGTCAGAGCTCTTAGCTCTGAGCTCTTGGCTCTCTCTGTTTTGTTCTCCCTGATAATCCTTGTGTTTACTTATTTAAGCTGACAAAGATGGATTAATTATTCCTCATAACACAAGAAAAATGAGAAGAAGATTAAAGGAAAAAATCTTTTGTGTTCAGGAGCAGAAATAATCCAAGTACAAGCAAAGGCAGCTGGTTGACAGCAATTCTGTCTACCACTTTTGTTATCTCTCCCAGTCAGGAGGTTTCTCTCTCCAATCATAACTCAAACTGCTTAACTTCAACCCAGAAATATTTTCATAGGTGTCACCAAGCATTCATAGTTAAAAATAAATAAATAAATATTCAGTATAAAACTATGGGTTGGTTTGCTTTAATTCTTTGCATTTCATTGAAATAAAGTATGTTTAGTATATGCCATTTTACAATTAAAGAACTAGCAGACAACCACAAGACACCACTTAAAGGGCAAAAGACTAAACTCACTTTGTAATAACTACTTTGTGCTTTTTTGAAAAAACAAACGACAAAAAGCTTAATGTGCTGTCTTATCTCCAAAAAAGAATAGAAGTACCCCTGAAACAAAATATAAAGGTATTTTAATTCATAGATATTTTTCTACTTGGTCTAAAGCCAACTATGAAAAGGTACCAAATCAAAGATAACAAATTAAACAACTATTCTGTAGCTCCTGTTTACAAACGGAACCACCTTGCCTGGTTACTGCAAATCCAGAAATTCTCAACAGTACTGAGGTTTCAAGTGCCATTAGAAACACTAGATAAGAAAAACAAGGATGTGCAGAGAAAAGCAAATCAGTCCTTTGTGTGCTTGAAAAGAAATAATTCTTTTTTTCAGACACTTTCTTCCCAGATCACATACACAGTTTTTGAAAAAAGTGTGGCATGGCACAGAATTAAAAAATATTTCTCAGTTCAGCAAAAGTCCCTTTTGTTTTTTTTTCTACATAGACTCTCAGTCATTTAGCAGAAATTACAATCCGTCCAAAGTGCATAGAAGCCTAATGCTTTTGATAATGATAGATATGGCCATTCCAGGTAATCATATACTCCTAATCATACGCATTAGTGGAATAGTAGGAGTGTGCTCATTTATTCAAAACAATATACCTATATTAAGGCCATCTCTCTGAATATCTGAAAAACAAACTTGGATTTCAGAGACCATATGGGACAGCAAGGGGCCAAAAATACTGCAAAACTATTGATCTTCTTTTATATTGAATGGAAGCTGTACTACGCTACATAAAAATGCAGGAAAATTCACCTGCCTGGGCCCTTTTTAGCAGTTACTATGCAGAAAAATCAATAAAGAGATCTTACTCTTAGATATATAACATTATATATTTGAGTTGTTTCTAGCCATTTCCCTGGGGGTCTTTAATTTCCGACAACTACTTTTTTTAATATTAAAGAGAGAACTGCATGCCTCTACTGCTAACAACTGACATGATCAAATTAAATGAAAAAGGTGCTAGTAATATATATCTTGTTTTCTCCAAACACTTGGATGCAGACTTCATGACAAAAGAGTTCACAGCACTAAGTATAATCACTGCAGATACATCATCACTGTGCAAACACTGTTAACTCTCACACCATCTTGGCTCGCATATAATTTAAGACAACTTACCAATAAGAATTTAAATGAGATTATTTTCAACCACAGTGGCAGAAAAATAGCAGAAAAAAAGCACTTTCACTAAATGCTTTTTAAGATGTGTTTGAATTCAGACTGCACAGGTTCTCTCAAAATTGGCGAAGATATAAAGGACTTTTCAGAGACAAAAAGTCTGTAATTCAGTATATGCCTTGAAAAATCCATTTGAAGAACACTTTGCAAGATAAAAATAAAACAGAGGCACAATCCTACGGGCTAAACACATTCACTAAGGAAAATAAAAATTAACAAAATGCAACTGAGCAATCATTGTAAAGCCTGCTGACTTCCAAATAACAGAAAGTACAAGAACATGTATTGTTATGTCTTCAGAAGGTAAGAAGGTAGAAATGTTTAAAAAGCTTTTCAAAAGGCAATCAGAACACTTCAAAAATGCTAGCAAGCTTTGTTGTTGGTTTTTTTTTTTTTTTTTTTCCAGAAAAGCATGTCTCAGGAATTGCATCAGATTGCTTATTCTTCATTCAGAGAATGCTAAAAAAAAACCCCCAATATATTGTTAAAACACACAAAACCAAAACCCCTATGTGTCATGTTAGGAAATATGCCAGAACTTTTGGCAACTGAAGGAGTACGAAGCCTTTACAAACTTTTCACAGAATTGTGTTCTTCTTCTTACGACATTTATGGAATCTTTATTTTTATTTAAGAGGGAAGAATACATAGAAGCAAAGCATATTTATCTTTAAGACACAATATGGAAGATTATAAACTGAAGTATGTATCCTAACATAATATTATTGTTTTTTAACTGCATAACACTATGCCTTATTACACTAGGCTATATTGGCTACATACATGTACTGAACTCAAAGGATCATAAAACTCCCCCTAAGCAAACAGTACCAATTAGCAGTATCATTTTAAAAGAAGCATTTCACTCATTTCACAATTCTTGGGAAATTACTGTTATTTACTTACTACAAAATTATTCACAATATGAAAGGCATATATCCCATAGGGACTATTACTATTATTTTTCCTTTAAATGTCTTTGTCACACATAAAAGCCTTCCCTAATCCTTCAATATAAGCACTAAATTTACAACCATTGTTTTTTTTCTCTGGATAATGTGAGAGAAAAACACCACAACCGTTTTAATTTCTTTTCACTGTAAAACTCACCTTTGGTAAACAAAATGACTTGCCAAAAATAAATATCTCTCGAGTAAAATTCTCTACAGATGCTTTAGAAAATGAGATTATATTCATCACCTGAACAGTTCAAAAAATTGTATCAGCTACACAGAATGCACGTGTGTTTAAAATATTTAAAGAAAATACCTTTTAAATGTCTGACAAAACCAGTGAAGATTCTCTATATAGATATTTGATCTACAACTAGCTTTGTTTCATAAAGAAAGCCATAAGCTTGTGGCTACTCACCTTAAACTATAAAAACCACACATAATAAGAAAAGGAACTCTACTGTAACTTTTTGTTCACTTCCTACAAACTGTTTCGATAACACCTATACCAACTGAAATATAAAAGATATTGAGCTACTTACAAATCACCTGTTTTGCAGGCCAAACACTGTTGCAATGAAACTTAAATGTACATACAGCAACAATACAATACCTGCTCTCTATACATAGTATCTGTTCACAGTTAAAACTCAGCATGTCATGAAAATGTTTTGTGAACTTCAACGGGGCTCCCAGTGAATCTAATTCTACCAGCAGCAGCAAGAGGAGAGATTAGATACTAGGAAGAAATTATTTACAGTGAGGGTGGTGAGGCACTGGAACAGGTTGCCCAGGGAAGTCATGGATGCCCCATCCC
>JAOXNO010000001.1:173625000-173650413 GCA_028565335.1 Limnodromus scolopaceus
TGGATGGGGCTTTGAGCAACCTGCTCTAGTGGGAGGTGTCCCTGCCCATGGCAGGGGGGTTGGAACTAGATGATGTTGAAGGTCCCTTGCAACTCTAACCATCTTATGATGCTAAGAGCCCTCTGGGTTTGCTAGCAGGTTCACTAATTCCTGAGCCCATCTGTTGGGCAAGTTTTCTGTAACAAAATGTGTGTCCTTTTGTTTTGCTGCTGCTGCTGCTTCCTTCTTTTTTTTTTGGATAAAGACATCCTCTGTACAGCTCCGAAAACTGCATTTCTAGACTGCTGTGTTCTCTTCCACCTGAATATGTTGACTTTTAGTTGCTACAGGCTGCAAAAAAGATTCAGACACGTTAATGCAAAATGCTACACTGCTTATGCAAGTAGCAACTGTAAATGTGCAGCTTCAAACGTCTGAAAGATCTAACAATAAGAAATCTTGAAAAAAAAGTATGCCATCCATTTGATGC
This sequence comes from Limnodromus scolopaceus, assembly GCA_028565335.1. NCBI lineage: Eukaryota > Metazoa > Chordata > Aves > Charadriiformes > Scolopacidae > Limnodromus > Limnodromus scolopaceus. The sequence continues at coordinate 173,625,470 of JAOXNO010000001.1, forward strand.
AAAGCAGATAGTCCTAAGAATTCTCACAGAAAACAGGGAATTTGATGCACTGACAGACTATACATGGCTTCATGTTTTCATTTCTAATTCAATAATGACTCTCATACAACGAACCTTAAATTCACCGCTATAGCAAAAAGAGACAAGTACTTACACATTACATATAAGCTGCAAACAAAAATAATACATTCAACAAAGGATGTCTCATTTGACTAACCAAAGTGATGGGGATGTTCTACTTGTATTTCAGATGCAGGTATCTACTGACATTACGGCCATTCCTACCTTTCTCAACAGGGTAACCTGTTCACTTCCAATTACTACAAGCTTGTTTTCCACTTATTTAATATTACTTAAAAAAAAAATATCCCAAATCCAGAGCAAAAACACAAAGAAAGAGAGAGTCCCTTATTAACAGTTGATACAGACTATCTTGGAACTTAAGTTAAAAAAAATAATGACATATACACGCAGTCACTCATATCAAACAGTTCATATAAACTAGTATGACTTTTTTTGCACCCTTTATGAAAAATGGCATTTTATAGGGAGAAAAAAATTACAACTATCACAAAACCTTTATGTTAACTAACTGAAGCAGATATTTTCATTTCATGTTGGCCACTGAAACACCTCCAAGGCCATACCCAAAAGAAAAATGATCTCCATTTATTACTCAGCTTACAGCAAGCTTTACTTTAATATTACAGCAGCCTCTAGAGACCTCAGGATGATGGAGTTTCCTCTTTTTTCTTTTAACGCATCTGTCTTCTAAAGTTTCCAAACTACTTAATGATTTAGACCTAAACAAACATACCAATGCATAGACTACATTCTCGTATGACTTCTTAAGAAAAGTAACTAAAAGAATATTAAAAAAAAAAATAAAAAGCACAGATCTTTTGCATTAAATCTGAGGGAATATTTGGCTTCCCTCTCTCTAAAAATCCTACTGTTCCCTCAGTTCTTACAGTTATTCAGCAAGAAAACCAGGAGAAAAATAGTAATTTAATATTTTACAGCAGCTAAAAATTTTTGGTTTTTTTCCTTCTCCACGTAGAGGGAATACAAAACCAATTAAGCTTACTCCAATTACTAAGCTCTTAACTGGGCAGCACACAAAACATTGCTGTTTGTAAACAAATGTTGTTTATAAACTGAGGAAGGAGAACTTATGATCTTTTTCTTTACTTCTGAACAGCATGGAAGTCCCTTAAAGTTGTAAGAGCCTTTATTGAATTATATTAACAAACAGGGATTTATGTCATTTTATTTCAAGATTACTGACTTCTAGACATCTAAGCCTGAAACAAACATCCTAAGCTATTCTATAATCAAGACAGAAGTACAAACCACCACAGTGTGATTTATTTGACCTTTCTTCTGAAGGGAGGAATAGCTCTTTAGCAATCCTTGGGGTTTTTTTTACTGCTGACTGTGGAGGAAGTTCTAGGAACCACCTTTCAGATGACAAAGTTAAGAAAAAAATTTTACCAACACTGTCCAAAATTGATTCCAGATACATTAATTTCAATAACTTACCCTCTACTGTTAGAGTACCCATTTTGGATTCCAAGAAATCAAACAGTGTGCTTGGTGCAGATGGTCTGGTGTTTCCTAGCTCTTCTTCATCTTCAGGTCTTATTCGGCCTCGGCCCTTCCCTTTACCTGTAAGCATCAGAAGTTATTTGTGGAGAATAAATAAAAAAAAGTGTACACATTTTTTTTAAAAGTTGTATTTGATTTATAAAATATTTGTATTTTCTATCTTTAAAAAAAGTTCACGGACAAAACAGATACAGATATTTTCCATTTGAGGACATTCAAATCTGTGACTTCAATTTAAAAAATTCTGACAAGAATACAATACGCAGAAGTATTTTCTAAGTATTTGCTTTCAGGTTTGCAATGCATTTGCAGGAAAAAAAACCATGAAGATATGCCCTTCCATAACTGCATTAGTAATCCACCATAAACAAATTCCTTTGCTCATAATCATTGTTTTAAAGCATTTCTTTGCAAATTATACCTCTAGGTGGTGGTCCCTGCACGGGTTTCTGTTTACTGCTGTTCAGAAGAAAATTTAATGCTGCCTCTAGGCTGTTACTGTTATCCATAAGTGCCTGTCTTGCTGCTTCTTTGCTGAAACCCATCTCTGTTATGTGTTTTAGAGCCTTTTCATCAACCTGAAATAAAAAGCACACACAAAACTAATCATAAGATACAGAGACTCTACAAAATAACCAAATTTTAATTTTTCATTAATTTTCAATTGAAACACTATTTCATATTTCATTGATGATAAATATTTCAGTTTTATATAAAATCTTCACATACAATCTCTCTTAGGTCCAAACAATGCGCTAGTAGAGGGGGTTTTAATATTATGATTTTTAATTCACCGGCTTTCAGTTTTAATATTATGTGGTTTCAAGCACAAATTCCCCTAGTCTACCCCTTCCATCACTGTACACTGGAATAGTATGACAGACTCTTAACATACTTTCTCTGAGATGAAAACTAGAAGGAATCTCTCAAAGTAATACCAGTATAAAAACTACCCACTTGTTCCTCTTTGGACCCTTTCACAACTTTTATAGACAATACAAACCCCAGTCTTCTTAAAAGACGGAGAAAAAATAATCACTAAAGGTTCTGTAGAAGAAAGCAAAAAAATACAAACAATTTACTTCACACAGGCTTTCTTACTCTAAACTGTACAGAGCATGAGGACAAAAAGGCTAGGCAGGAATCACAGAGCATTAATTACAGAAAACAACCTTATATCTGCACTGTGCACTAAAGCACTCAAGCGAGAACTTCCAGTGCATGTCTGTGCTGAACATGAAACGGGACTAAGTCCTCTGTCCTTCCTCACCCCATATCCAACCAAAACCATGCCAGTTATGCATCTACTGCAACAGCTGGAACCAAATACATTTTTAACTAGAGTTCCATGAATGGAAGGTTTTGCCAACAGGTTCCAAAATAGCCGTCCTGTGACGTTCCAACCCCGCCCCCCCACCCCAAAACTCAAACACAACAGAACACAACCTTTAAGATAAACAACCTCTTCTTTCTCCCTCTGCTTAAAAGAACATTAACTTTTATTGCTAGAATGATTTAAATTACAACTGTATGAGAGTTGTATGACAAATAAGGTTTAACCATTCCTCTCCTGTTTTCCAGTCTTATGATGTAATAACTCCTCATTTCTCTTAATGTTTTAATACATTCACTTTTTGTCTTAATTCCACTGTGCTTTGGGACAACAGATATGAACAAGTCTCCTTTTGGGGGCACAGACACAAAATCAGTGTTTGTTGTTGCTATCTCAATACAGAGGTTTCTCAATACAGTAAGGTAGAAGATATAACAACTCAAATAACTTTAGTAACTATGGTTAGCTATGCAAAAATCATTGTAATGAACAAGACATGACTTTGCAGCGTTTGGCTACAACTCCCACATGCTCAGCAATATTAAGTCCAATGCTTTCATGTAGCCTTCTGCATTCCCAAACTCAACAATACTCTTAAATTAAATATCCAAAGACTAAGTAAAGGAGAAGCAATTTAAAAGGTCTTTAAAGTACAATGGGGCAGAAACATGACCTCAGCATCTACAGTGAATCATCATCCCACTTGAGTTTGACTTGCAGTTGCCTAAATAATGTCTTATTTTTACTGAAAGAATATAACAGTTCCTGCTCTGGGCCATTCTCCTAGATTCTTCTGCATGGCAATAAGGGTACAAGAGAGGCAAGTGCTTCCTCAGCCAATCTGCTTCACTCTTCTCCCCTTGGTAGCTAAGAAGCTGGTTTGGATGAAAAGAGAACTTCTAGCCATTACTACCACATCACCTCCTTTCAACAGTGGAAATTCTGTGCATATGACAGCTATGTTCAAAGACCAGCAGGAAATGAAGACTCTTATATACAGCACCTGGACTCTCAGCTACAGAGAAAGAAAAAAAATCTTGGATAGAGCACAATTTGAGACCCAAGGGAAAGGCAATTTCCCAAATACAAAGACTACTTGAGAAATGAGGTAATATCTTAAGTATCTTTGGATGTCAAAAATACTCCCTTCAACTTCTTTTACACAGCACAAACCTTGCTTCTCATATGCAGAACTAGAAAGACAACGAAAACTGTAAGACATATCCATATAAGGACTATGAAGAAAGGAGGATGACTGGACGATAAGGACTACGAAGAAAGGAAGACGATTGAGAAAGGAGGTAGATTGATTGTATACGAAGAAACTTTGCACTTCTTTGTTTCTTGTTTTGTAGGTAAAGATCAAGTGCTTCAGCTGTCTCAGAAGGTAACACACCGGATGGATTAAAAACCCTTAGTCGTTTCTAAATATACAGGCAAGTCAACAATGTACACGAAAGTCAACAATCAAACCGACTTGATGTCACAATTCTAAAAAGACAAAACAGATTTTTTTATCCATTGCTTTTAGATCTAAAAATCATTATTTGTAACGGAAGGTTTTCTGTATAGGCTTAGTAGGGTCATATTTCTGTCTTTTAAATAACACCTAGACATGTTAAGTGACATTAAGTTTTGATAAATTGGAATTTTAGGGTTGCCGTTTTACAGTGCAATGTAACATAAGTTTCTTGCAGTTCATAGAGGAAAAAGTAAACAGAATACTTTAAACAATTACACAATTTCAATTTTGGGAGGTTTTTTGGTTTTGGAGCTTTCCTCTGTTTCTTTGGGGATAGGTTAAGACTATTTAGGTCGAGACACAGTTGTCGAGAAAGACAAACCGTACCACTGGTGCTACATCAGGCAGAAGGATGACTCAATGACCTCTTGAGGTCCTTTCAGCTCATGTTTCTACATTTCTGTACAGACATTTCTGAGCACAGTGCTGGAGGCAGCACTGCTGCAGGCTCTCCTCACTGCAAGATTATGATACACACTATATAAACAAAATTATAGCAGGCAGTTACTATTCCTAAATGTCTTTTATTCTGATTGTTAAACCTTTGGTAAAAGTAAATAAGGTGGAAAATATTCAAGAATAAATAAGTGATATTTATAATCAATATTTTAATACTGGTTTACTGAGTTACTACATTGTTGCGATGCTTCTTTCAGTCCACTTTCATCACTCAAATCAGAATCAATAATTGTTATTGCATACTTGGAAATTTCTTTATGAGAAAGTATTTGTTATCAAGAACAACTCCAATCATAAACTTTTAGATTGCTAAAGCAATCAAAACAGAAACTTCAATGACTACTCATCCTACATCTACTCAATTCAATGCTGTGATCCCAAAGAACACTTCTCAGTAAGTATAAAGTTATGAAATATATTGGAAGGTGGTATTCTGGATCAAGTGGCACCATTCAGATTCTGCAATAGTAACCCACCTTATTCAAACTGAAACATTACTTGTGACGCTGTAAGCATGATATTCTCATGTCACAACAAAAGCATTTCTACTTTGTTATTTTAAATATCAGATTATCACTTAGTTTTCTCAATATCAAAAGAAATGGTTTAATACATATTCTTAAAATAAATATTAAATTAATTCAGAACAAAAGCTACATTAAAATATTATTTGATAAGTTGAAATTGAAGGATGAAAGTCTTCCTGCCTAAAATGAATTAATAAATGTTAACATGCAAAACTGTTAAGCTTATATAAACAAGAAAATAAAACTATACTGTAATGTCCAATACCACATATACTAGTACTATTCTTTTGTGAGGACTTGGGTTTAAATTTTACTGGATAAGACAAAATTACAAAATCACATTGAAACTCCTAACTATCTCAGTAAGGTACGAAAGCACCTTAAGTATTCTAAACCAACTTCAAAATAAATTGAAAAGGAAAACCCTTATTCCTCAGGGTCTTTTTGGTTTTATTTTTGTTACATTTGTTTCCATTTTTTAATAGTACACATTTAAGGTTCCACTGAAGTCTTCCACCTTACCAGTTCTCGGTAGACACCTTCATTCTTTCCCTCAGGTTTTGTTATCTTCTCCTTCTGGAACAGTTCCCTGTTTCGATTCCCTCCAGCACTCACACTGAGATTACTTCTGTTACTACCACCACCTCCTCCAAATGTCTTGGTCTTTAGACAAGCACAAAAACAACATTTCAGTAAACAGAACTGATGAAAATATGCCTTAATATTTAGCTAGTAGAAGTGCAGTAAAATTGATGCAGCTGTATTTTTTATGATTTTCTTTGCACCAACAAATAAAACGCTAATTTACATGCACAAAAAGATGAGTTTATTAGGTGGGACTTATTTTTTCCCCTATGTCCAAACGAGGCTGTAAAAAGGGCATATAATTCTAGTTTTTATGATTTACCAAGTAAATTGGAAAAATAAACTAAAAAGGAAAACCAGGGGAGAACATAAAAACCTGACATGTTAGAACTAAACTTCCTAGCTAGTCTTTCAGGCAGGGAATTGGGGGCTTTTAAGAACTGAAAAAAGCAGAAGACAACTGATAAGGTATATTTATTACTTAAATCTTATTACCTAAATTGTAAACCCCACATTTTTTAATAGGGGTATCAAATCAAAATCATAGCTAGAATAAAACATTATGATACCTTTATTAGCTTTATTAAAATAAGAACACACTCATCAATCCAAAAAGACACTCTGTTTTGGACTCATCTTTTTAAAGACATATGAGTAGAATTATAAGGCGGCAAACATCAGAAAGCATTTGTCATTTAAGAGAGAAATGCTTAAAATAACAAGAAAAGATCCATCACAGTAAGTAAAATCCTGCAACTCAAGCATTCTAACCTCCTTGCTCTTTGCTACTTCCGCGATAGCAGCTGTTCTCTGCTTTTCAAATTCATCATTGTCTGCAACGGGTTTTACAGTATTTGTCATTTGCAGAGTCTTTCTGCGATCAAGCTCTCTGCTGTCCACTTGCACGTGAGAGGCACATTTCTGAAAATGCAAAAGAAAGTTTTAATTAACTCTTCTGCCTACTCTCATTTGAAAAGGAAAAAAAAACCAAACCTATTATTCCATTGGAGTAGCATAACTGTAGATAAAGAACATGATAGCAAAAACATACATGTTGCACATCTAGATGTCTTTGCTGAAAGCACACTCCACTGGTCCACTAGACAGGCCAAAAAGAATGATTTTTACATTTTAAGCTTAGTTTACGACGTAGCTAATATGATTCTTGTAAACACCTTTGTCATTTAAGAAGGGAATACATTAGTGCCTACAAGATCTGATGGGAAGAATCAAAGGCTTCACACACTAAATAAAATTTTAAGTTTGAGAAGAAAACCATTAAATATAAATTGGTGCAACAAATTGACAAGATCAATACAATTTTTTATTTCTTTTTTAACAGGCACATGGTTTAGATCCAAGTCATCATGATCCAAGGTGTTTTGATAGCCTTTATCTAAATGGAAACAGGTTTCCTAGATATCACAATACAGTTGTTTCGTTGTGGGGTTTTTTTTTGTTTTGTTTTTTGGTGGTTTTTTTTTTTTTACGAACTGACAAAGAGAAGTATACTATACCTGCCCAAAAGGCAAAAAAGGAGGAGGACCACCTTCTGTTCCAATATTACTCCTATTGTGTTTTGCTAAACTCTGTAAAAGAAAATAGTAGATTAATAAATTGCGAACAAAACCCAGGCTATATGATAAATGTCTCTATTTCAGAAAGTACAGGAAACTTGCAAGTTGAACATTTTAAGCATAAAAAATAAAATCTACGATACACTTAAAATCCTGGGACACTTCACTTAAGCAAGGAGAAAGCTAGATGAGGGGCAGGGAAACAAAGAAAATCACAAAAATTTGCACAATCATGAAGAAAACACATACAGTTCCATAGATTTTTGTGTGTCTAAGTACTGTAGCAGGCTCCTCATCATTTCCCTTTGGATTACGGGGGCTTCATTCTGCTCCCCATGCCCATCTTCCAGCTCAGGGGACTGGGTACCAGGCTACCAACTGGTCTTACTATTAAAGACTGAGGCAAAGAAGGGGTTAAGTACCTCAGCCTTTTCCTCATCCTTGGTCACTATGTTTCCCTCCACATCCAAGAAAGGATGGAAATTCTCCTTAGTCCTCCTTTTGTTGCTAATGTATTTATAGGAACATTCTTTATTGTCTTTTATGGCAGTAGCCACATTAAGTTCTAGATGGGTTTTGACCCTTTTAATTTTCTCCCTGCATAACCTCACAACATCTTTGTAGTCCTCCTGAGTGGCCTGCCCCTTCTTCTAAAGGTCATAAACTCTCTTTTTCCTCCCTTAGATGCAACCATAGCTCTCTGTTCAGCCAGGCTGGTCTTCTTTCCCACCAGTTTGTCTTTTGGCACATGGGGACAGCCTGCTCCTATGCCTTAAAGATTTTCTTCTTAAAGAATGTCCGACATTCCTGGACTTCTGCCTTTCAGGAGTGCCTCCCAAGGGACTCTGTCAGACAGGCTCCTAAATAGGTCAAAGTCTGCCCTCTGGAAGTCCAAGGGGGCAAATTTACTAGCCCTCCTCCTTATTTCTCCAAGAATTGAAAACTCTACAATTTCATGATCAATGTGCCCAAGAAGGCCTCCAGCCTTCACATCACTCACAAGTCATTCTCTGTTCGTGAGCAACAGGTCCAGTGGGGCACCTTTCTTAGTTTCCACAGCACTCACCAGCTGTGTCAGGAACCTGTCTTCCACACACTCCAGGAACCTCCTGGACTGTTTCCTCTCATCTGTACTGTATTTCCAGCAGACATCTGTTAAGTGGAAGTCCCTCATGAGAACAAAGGCTAACGATTGTGAGAATTCTCCCAGTCATTTCTAGAATACTTCAGCTGCCCATTCATCCTGCTTGGGTGGTCTATAATGGATTTCCACCACGATATTTTCCTTGTGGGCCTTCCCACTGATTCTTACCCATAAACACTCAAGCCTACCATCGTCATCATTAAGCTCTAGACAATCAAAACACTCCCTAACATACAGAGCTACCCCACCACCTCTCTTTCCTTGCCTATCCCTCCTGAAGAGTTTATAGCCACCTGTTGCAGTACTCCAGTTATGCGAGTGACCCTACCATGTTTCTGTGATGGCAATTATATCAGTTTTCCTGCTGCACGATGGCTTTCAGTTTCTCCAGTTTGTTACCCATGCTGTGTACACTGATGTAGATGTACTTCAGCTGGGCTACTGAACCCATCCCCTTTACATAGCGCTTGGTGAACTTGCTGCCACTAGAGGTTGTAAAGGCATTCAGTTTCAGCATGTCTAAGAACAGATCAGACAAATTCAACCTAGAGAAGGCAAGGTTCAAGGGGATCTTAATCTATGCAAATACCTGAGGGGAGACTGTCAAGGTGATGGAGCTAGGCTCTTCTCAGTGGTGCCCAGTGACAGGACCAGAGGAAATAGGCACAAACTGAAACAGAGAAGGTTCCTCCCCAAAAAATTTTTTACAGTGAGAGTGACCAAGCACTGGCACATGTTGCCCAGGATGGTTCCAGCGTCTGCACGCTTGGAGATATTAAAAAGCTGCCTGGACATTGTCCTGGGCAACTGGCTCTAGGTGGCCCTGTTTAAGGAGGGGGGCTGGACAAGATGACCTCCAGAAGTCCCTTCCAACTCTGTGAAATTCACGAATCCGTGTACAAGCAAACACTGAAACGATTATTCAAGATTGTGTTGTCTGATAAAGATAATAGAACTTTGGATGCCATGGCTATATATAAGCTCAGGCTATGTGCTCTTCCTAAAAATGTTTTTTAAACTATCTTTTTGCACTGTTGGAATCAAAATACTGTGCCACTAGAACATTTCCCCTGTGGCCTTAGGAAAAGTAGGGTGCCATATACTAAATTCATCACCAGGTCTTTGAATCGCAAAGACCATAACAATAAGCATAACAATTATTGATACTTAGTATTTATAGAACAGAGGCACTCTAAACTCTTAGCCACAATCAGGCTATTAGTGACCTAGGCCTGAAAGCAAGGCATTCTGAAATAATAAAAATTAATAGCGGCCAAAACCAGTAAAAAGATGGATTTGTAAACATTGCATTAAGATATTTGCTCATAGTTGATACACTTTTTTTTTTTCTTTACAATTTGTGAGAACTGCAGTAACCTGCAAGAAAATGAAAATCACTGGGATCAACATTCGGTTATGTGTTAATTACTTCACATTAGACAGAAACATTTGGTTTCAGAGGCGGAAAAAGGAAGAACAGGTCCCTAATTCTGCTAAAATGCTTCAAAATTGCATTTCCTATAATGCATCTATTTTATCATCTTCATTTCTTATTGTCCCTTTTTTCCCCCACTGGGACAGCCATGCTTGATTACATACCTCATTCACTACTACCCACTGGCAGAGAAAGTTTTAATTACTTAAGGCTGTATCTGACATTTAACTATATATTTATTACCCTAATGTAAAATTGATTTAATTCCATCATGTAGGATAAACATGAATATGCTTTAAGCCATTACGTTTCCAGAGAATTTCTTAAAATAAGATACTAATTTAGCAAACTAACACCCAAATCAAAACTTTTGGTCCACTCTTTTCAAGTTAGCTACTTTTACGTAAGAACCTAAAATCATTTTCTAAATCATTTATGGTTATTAATCCCTTTCAAGGGTAGAAAAAAAATTAAAAATCCTTTTCCTCATGCCTTGGAGTAAAAAACACTGTTAAAGTATTCAATAAATTATTCAAAACAAAGCACTTAGAAGTGCAGCTATCATAAATTTTTTCTGCTTTAGTTTCAATTGGCTCACTTCAAGTGTTGTTTAGAGTTGTGAACTAACCAGGGGCCGATCACTGTAGCACACTCACACTTTCCCATATCTATTAACTGAAGCAGCACAGTACAACAATCAACTCATGGCCAAGCCACCTTACTTCCCCAGGGTACGTGCTCTAGGTACAATGGGATGAGGTTCAACAAGGCCAAGTGCTGGGTCCTGCACTTGGATCACAACAACCCCATGCAGCGACAGAAACTTGGGGAAGAGTGGCTGGAGAGCTGCATGGCAGAAAAGAAAATGGTGGCCCAGGTGGCCAAGAAGGCCAACAGCATCCTGGCCTGTATCAGGAACAGCATGGCGAGCAGGACTCGGGACATGATCGTCCCCCTGTACTTGTCACTGGTGAGGCCTCACCTCGAGTACTCTGTCCAGTTTTGGGCCCCTTACCACAAAAAAGGCACTGAGGTGCTAGAGCAGGTCCAGAGAAGGACAACAAAGCTGGTGAGAGGTCTGGAGAGTAAGTCTTACAAGGAGAGGCTGAGGAAGCTGGGGTTGTTCAGCCTAGAGAAAAGAAGGCTGAGGGGAGACCTTACCACTCTCTACAGCTACCTGAAAGGAGGTTGTACAGAGGTGGGGATTGGTTTCTTCTCCCAAGTCACAGGCGATAAGACAGGAGGAAATGGCCTCACCTTCCCTTGTGTCAGGGGAGGTTCAGATTGGATATTGGGAAAAATTCTTACACTGCAAGGGTTACTAAGCATTGGAATAGGCTGCCCAGGGAAGTGGCTGAGGCACCGTCCCTGGAGGTATTCAAAAGATGGGTTGACATAGTGCTTAGTGACATGGTTTAGTGATGGTTTTTATCAGAGTTAGGTTCATCATTGGACCAGATGATCTTAAAAGGTCCCTTCCAACCTAGGAGATTCTATGATTCTATGAGTAAATCCTATGCTATTTTTTTTTGTTTCGATCTAGAGAAATGTAGGCAATTCTCAAATGAATCCCAGCCCTGAATGAAATTATGATAAAAATATTTATATGATAGCCTAAGAACTTGAGCATTTGATCATAGTTAATTCCTCATGCCCTATAATTAGGAAGCATTTGCTTAAGTTAAAGGTCACACTTCTTTTTTCTTCCCCAAATCATAATCAAGGAAACGCATGAAAGAAAAAGACTGTTCCAAACTATTGCTCAAACATGTAATTTGGCAAATAGCAAAAAAGCACTTAAAATTGACTGCATATTTACTAACATTTAGCTACATGGATTTTGAATCATAACAATTTATTGCAGAAAATTGTTATGCAGAATGAAAGAACTCTGCCTAATGGTAAATAACAGCTTTGACATTTTCTTCTCAAGTAGCACTGTCTGCTGAGAAGTGAGAACAACTGCTTTGGAAATTAAACTCTACTTTGCAGCAAATAAAAAGCAAACTGGCAACAAGAACAATATTTTTTAATTTACAATTAAATTTGCTTGTAGCAGAGCAGTATCTATCACTTACAATAACCTTTGTTATTAAGACATTTAGTATGCTTCTTTTACCCTTTCTGCTATATTTGAATTGTAACCAAAAAAAAAAATTCCCAGAGATTATCTTAAGAAACAAAGGTTTACAATATGAGACTGAATTCCTAAATACTATACACTATTATCCTCTCACACTTCTTTCTACTATAATTTTTGAAGTACAAATAAAACTACTCCCTTTTCCCATCAGGTAACCTTGATATTTAGCCTCACCTCCACAAAAAGAGAAGAATCACACTAGAAAATTTTACTTTTAGATAATCTGTAATTTGTCAGATTTTATGTTTTAAAAATTAAGGGCCTTGCTTCAGCCTTCACTTACAGATCATCTGATATTTTGAATAATAACAATACAAAGTACTCTTTCTTTGTAAGAAGGGTACCTGCAATTATCTCACAGATACTGATCCTCACTGATTGAAACACCAGTCACCATCAGAACACTGGGAACACTGCGAAGTAGTAATTATTTGGAACTGTATTCTCACCTAAAGAAGTCCATGACATATTACCTTTTATTTTCAAATAGTCTAGAAAAAAGAACACACACTAACATTTTCATTTTCTCCTTACTGACTCATTTACTGTCACTTAAATAGTGACACTTGAAAAGAAATTTCATTTCTAGGCAAGAATTACCTTATGATAAAATTGAATGCTTCAAAGAATACATTTATTCCACATGAACTATATCTGCAGTGTGATAATGCTGCATTCATTAACACACACTATATTTGTAGTGTGTGTCTTTTATTACTAGAACTAGATTCCTCTCAAAAGCAACTTCAACGTTCTAAATGGAAAAAAAAAACTGTAATGCAACTAAAAGCTGACAGATAGGTGCAAGGGCAATAATTTAAGACTGGACAAACAACTTCAATTCTGAAGTTCTCCAATATTATTTGGCTTAATCACACTAACTTTTTTAATAAGTACAATAGAAACTTATTTCACCATCTACAGAAGCAGCCCAATTAACACTTCTCAGACATTGTAGCAGAGAGAGAAAAAAAGGCTTCAAAACAAGTCATTTGAAATAGTCGCGCAAATACAAGTTTTCTATCTTTTTATGCAAACACAGTTCAGCATTTCATTTAAGCTTCAGTGGCAAGATTAGACAAGAAGCGGCAAAGTCCTCGCTTAAATATCTTTGAGAGTTGACAATCTCACTTATTTGTCAACCGATCTCCTCTGTAAAGCTTTCTGAACAGGACAGAAACATCGAGTTCATGAGGAAACTGCCATCAAAGTAGCATCTGGCTTCTATAGACTTGTTTGAGCACTATCTGTCTAGCTGTCAGTCTGGATATAGAACTGGAACTAAGATTTCCAGTGGCCATAGTTCATCTGTCCAAACTGATTTCTTGTCACCCACCGCTTTTCTGACATGGCCACATTTAGGTTGGGAACCTGATCATGTGCTGTGAGCTGGTCAATGAGAAAAAGTAAACAATATTCTGGCAAATTGCAAGATGGAACCAGAGAACCAAGAGGATAGCAATAGGCAAGAGTTAACTTTCTACACTTCTATATTACCAGAGTAAATGAGCCAACCACATCCTGGGCTGCATCAAAAGAAGTGTGGCCAGGACGTTGTGGGAGGTGATTCTACCCCTCTACTCTGCACTCATGAGTACTGTGTCCAGCTCTGGGATCCTCAACACAGAAAGTACGTGGACCTGTTGGAACGGGTCCAGCGGAGGGCCACGAAGATGATCAGAGGGATGGAGCACCTCCCCTATGAAGACAGGCTGAGAGAGCTGGGGTTGTTCAGCCTGGAGGAGAGAAGGCTCTGGGGAGACCTTATAGCAGCCTACCAATATCTATAGGGAGCCTACAGGAGAGCTGGCGAGCAACTCTTTGTCAGGAAGTATAGTGACAGGACAAGGGATAACAGTTTTAAATTGGAAAAGGGGAGATTTAGATTATGTATTAGGAAGAAATTCTTTACAGTGAGGGTGGTGAGGCACTGGAACAGGTTGCCCAGGGCAGCTGCGGATGCCCCATCCCTGGAGGTGTTCAAGGCCAGGCTGGATGGGGCTTTGAGCAACCTGGTCTAGTGGGATGCATTGCCCATGATAGGAGGGTTGGAACTAGATGATCTTTAAGGTCCCTTCCGACCCAAACCATCCTATGATTCTTTGACAAAACTATGTTGATATGTTTACAAGAGTGGTAACTAAAAGCCAGAAGAACTGGCTAATAACAAGCACTGAAAGTTGTAGTCAGCAGCATGCCAATGGTTATTAAATGGTCTGCTTTCTTGTAAACAAAATGTGTTCCAGGGTATTTCTTGACACTGACATCAAAACAAATTAATATTTATAGAGCAACATTTGTTTGTTGAAACACGGTAGAATAAACACGAAAACAGACTGTCCAAAATATCACTGATAAAGTTAACCAATTCCATTGACCCTTCTCTTATCAACTATTTGGCATTCCTAAGAACGTGTTAGTATACGTGTCTCTTTTCACTCCCAAACCACCTTAAAACTTAGTGTTTTTTAACCAAAGAGAGAATTCACAAGACTATTAAATATGAACAAAAGTGGTAAAATGTGATAGTTTCTGCTGTTGGTCCCAGAACCTTCTTTTTAATCAAACAGGAAGTTTCATTTACACCAGGAATGTTTTGGAAAACTACTTTTACCTATAAAAGCACGAAAAGGATGCCAAACTGAATCTATTAGAATGGACACTGTGTAACTCAAATGTTCAAATAAACATTGGTACAGTTTGCTGAAATCTATAAAACACAAATCAACATCAAAGAAAGCTGGCCATAATAAAAACAACTGTGCCGAACTTAGCATTATCAACAATAAACGAAGTTCATAAGAAGCTACTCTGTTTCAGAGATGTGGATGTAAAAGTATAGAGATGTGTGTCTGTACTAGTAACAGTCAATCCAGCAAGTACTTGGGACTGTTTGTAGCAGGGTCACACCTTCCTGCCCTGGGAACTTTCACTCATTTGTGAGAAAACGTATGAAAAAGTCTTCCTGCAGCAACTTTTATTCTATTGTGACAGGAATCAGGGTAAAAAGGAATAGAGGGGCTTAAAAGTATTTATGGCTTGTTAAAAGATTTTAAAACCTCCAATTTCTCTTTCTAATCACAAATTACCTAAAGCACTGACGAAATCTGCAATACAGAGTTCATACTTAAGGTCACGAACATCAGTGCTTTCCATACACTTACTATTAGGTTTTTTGCCTCAAAAATACACATATGGTAATTGTAAAAGGCAACTATATTTTGTTATCAAACACACTGTTTAGGAAAGTAACCACCTATGACTGCACTAAATTTCATATATTTGATTCATGTTTTCAATCCTTGCTGACAATGAAAGGAATCAGGTCCCATGCAAAGATCACTTATAAGATACATTATACATAAGACCTCTTTACACACATTTGGCTTCAACCCTAAAAATATTGTGACTGTAAAGTTCTAAGAGCTTATCATATGAAAGTTCACAGTCAACACATTCAGCTCGATGTCATTCATTGTAATATGCATCCTGCAAGACAAGCATTTCCAGTGGTGTTACCTCACCCTTTGCAATTCCCACTTCTCTATAAGATGCTCCACTTCACCTCCGAGAACTGCTGTGTTACCGTCATCCAACAGCAGGAATCCATTTCTCACTTCAACAGTTCCTGAAAGCTTAATTTTTGTTCCAGGTGGAGTGTTCAGGCTAGAAGTAGAATACAGCCAATTATTTCAAATATGTTTATTAATATTCTGCCACCAAAAACATACAAAACTCTACTCTTATGATACTTCCAACAATGTCATACTTCATAATAAAAAATCAGCATCAAAACCTTTTGCACTAATTCCTTCAGTATGCACAGTACTTCTCAATAGCTTTATTGGAATGCTTCCCATTCACTACACAAAAATGTCATATTGCAAATTAGATTCTAACAGAGATGAATGTTTGCAAATTGTCTGTTTGGTTAAAATCCAATTTAACGATACCAAACTAAGAATGTGACTTGCTTAGACTAACAGAAGATGTCTCAAAATCAGTTGTTTAAAAGTAAGTTCCTCATTCTAGGATGCATTTATAGTTAATAAATGGAAGACCTCCAGATGGTTAATCATCTCATTTGTTTTAGATATTTAACTTAGGGAAAAACAAAGAGCTGTTAGAAAAGAAGCCTTCTATACATTACTAAGAGCCAGCACCGTAGCAGAATAAATATGAAAACATACATCTTGTAGTGCTGCTTCTCTCATTATTCTATCATTTCAAAACATACGGATGCTCTCTGTGGTCTACTCCCACCAGAAGGTACCTACCTGCTTTTACCTGTGAATCTACCCTATGAAAAACAACAGCAGATGCATAAAAGAATCAAGCATCTCTAACACATAACTGAAAGATATGGCAAGCAGCACAGTCTGGAAACTATGATTTTTCTTGTGAGAAACAGGACAGTCAATTATAACCTCACAACCAAGAAACAGTAACTTCTTCAAAATATACTAAAACTATCGTTGCAATCCCAGGACCATACCACACAGTGAGGAACGCTCACAGTGAAGTCAGCCAATTTCAGCAATAACCACTAACCTTAGCAATATTAATGGGTGTTCTGACAAAAGCAAAGAAACTGATATCAGGAAAAAAGAAGATAAGAAAAAAATAGGGTAAAAAATTAAAATATTGAAAGGCAGGGAGCAGTAAATAGAAAACCTAATAATGAAGAACTTCTAATTTAAAAGCAAACTGTGTTTTTTATTATTTGTTTAAAGAAACACTATGTACTGAATCAGCACATTATTCCAGGTTAACAGTCCAACTTCAAAACTGAAACAAACAGATGAAACACAAACTAAACTTTCATACGTTACTTGAAAAGAAGAGCTCACATGATTATTAGAGTAATGAGTTCTCTGACATTTTTGAGGTTTTATCTAAAAGCTTTCAAACTATGTCTACTACTGAATATTCTTCAAGTATTTTGTGATCTAGTATCAACTTACACTGGAAGCTGTTTGCCTTTTTTTTTTTTCTCTGCTTTTTATATTCAGATTGAAATACGATTTTCCAAGTTCTGCTGGCTCAAGCTAAAATTAAAATACCATTAAGCGTCCCAGCTTTTAAAACAGCATCATTCTAAACTGCAAGCTGGCTCCTGCTCAGAAGGAGCAGTTTAACAGTAAAACATGACGTTTAAAATCAAGTATTAAAGGTCTGTATCTAACTGTTGCAGCTCACAAAGAAAGAGAGAAAGACAACTTTTTTTTTTAAATCAAAATAATCTGAATAGAGTGAACAGCAAAGCACCCCATGACTCTAGAGACAATTTTCAGCATGTTCATAACTAAACACCCAGAAAACCGTCATGTTCATCAGCAGCTCTCTCTTCCTTTATTTTTAATGGAAGAAGCACTTACTAATTTAATCCAAGTTAAAGCCTTTCCCATGGTAAAGCAGCAATAGTTACATTAAGTTAGGTGTGTCAGGCTGTGACATTCACGCTAAAGTCAGACAGAAGATCTTCTACTACTAAAAATTGGGAATTTGGCTCAAGTTTGCACACACCAAAATGCTGTGTGCCTCTGACTCAGCAGGTAGCTGCAAAAACGCACTTCCTTCTATTATGTACTTCAGCATAAACCGTATTGTAAATTTATTCATATATGTCTTAGCATGCTGAATTTAAGGTTCTCCTTTATACATAAAATTCGAGAAAGAAACCTGTTTCGTCAAGCAATTTTTCAATATATTATGAAGTACACTTTGATTATTTTAAGGACATTTAAGTATCAAAGCAAAACTCGGAAACAAAGTTGTTCACCTTATCTTTGACATGCTACTGTATTCTATAGCTGTGCAGCTTGTGTGTCCATCAGTCATCTGTAAACGTAACATTCTGGGAGCAGCCTGAGATTCTTCATTATCCTTTGGTGCAGAAACATTGCGTATTTTCTGTATTTGCAGAACACATGGCCCTTCCAGCTGTATATGAAAAACAGAAAATACATAACTGTTAACACCCACAAAGCAAACGCACTAATATATAGACACACTAACAGATGCCCCCAGGCAAAGGAAAGTGCAATTTGATCAGGGAGTCATGTTCAATTTCTGTCACTCATGTACTATACATTCTAAAGCATGATAGAAATGGCTTTTTCAGTTGCGATGCTTCATACATCTCTGCGATACCAATTATGGAAAGAAAGTTAATGAAAAGAGTTGGGGAGGGCAAACAAACAAAACCACAAATATTGTCACTACCAACATACTACAGAGTCCAGATAAGATTTTACATGCCGTACTTCAGTGTCCAAGTGACAAAGTGTTCTAAAGAAACAAACAACCAGCTTTGAAGACTATCTGGTGGTATCAAAACTACATTTCAAGTACAACCATTTTGTAAGCACTAACTAGGAACACAGCTTCTTCAAATAGAAGTGCAACCAGAATTGTAACAACCTCAAGGGACACCACTATCTGCTGGTTACCTTAAAATGCAGCATATGCTCTAATAAACAACATAGTTTATGTTAACTACAAAAAAAAAAACAAAACCAACCAAACAGAAAACAAACAATCAAAAGAAACCCCCAACAAAACCCCAAAACAGCAAACCACCAAAAACCCAAACCCAAATCACCCAATAAAACTACTTCATCACATTTGGGTTATAGCTGAGTACACAATCATTCTGATACCTCTAAGAAATAAAAATGAGTAATCTGTTTCTGCTCAACTGATTTCTAGCACCTGAGAGACAGCGAAAAAGATGAAAAAGTGCACATTTCATCAGCTTCTTCCCTTTGAGAAACAGAATAGGTAGCCCAGAACACCACAAACTGGGAGCAGATAACCAAGAGTTGAATATACATATATTTATAAAGAAAAGAGAAATGAATAAATAAAAGAATAGAATCAGTGAAACTAGACAAATTAGAAAATGAGGAAACAGGAACTTTATTTAGGATAAGAGCAAAAGAGAAAGGAAAATACTTTGGAATACCATCAAAGCATGAAATTGTACTGAGAAGAAGAGCAAAATTCACTAAAAGGAAAAAAACCAGCACCCTATAGAGTTCACTCCTTAAATGATTTTGTGATCTTGAGACAATAGGTAGTAATATAACTTTCCTATTCTTGACACTTTCAAATAAATGTAATTTGAAGGCACTTGCACCATTTATGACTTCAAATTGAACCATGGAAAATACAGTATTTGGAGTAGAGGATTTCTCAAAGCTAAGTAAGTTATGTTTATTTGGAATCTACAGAAACTCAGGAGTTTTCATATTTTTTTTTCTTCAGTAAGGAATGTTTGAAGAAAAGAGCATAAAGACGACCTACGGTATTTTCAGTAAGTGCTGACTGAATCTTATTTCTTTCAATAACAATTAAAAAACTAATCATTATTCTCTCATGAACAGACACAAAACTGGATCATCTAATGTGTAGTATTAAAACAAGTTCCTCTCCTCTATCAGTTGTCTACAGAAAAGAAGTCACACACACACAAAAAAGAGATAATTCTCTTCTAGATTTTGTGTACAAAATTATTCGTTCTATAGTAGTGAATGAAGCACAGCGTCACGCTCATGGGTTACTTCAATAAAAGTCTACACTTCTCATAAACTAACCCTAACAGCTTTTAATATTATACAATGTTTTCAAAGTAAAGATGAAGAAACAGTGGGCAACTAAGAAGCATTTCCAGTTAACCATAACTAGGTTTGTCACTCAGTTGAATAGTAGCTTTATTATGATGGCAATTTCTTTCATAAATGTTGAGGAAATTCTAGTTCTAGATACTTGCTTTTGGTTTTGTAGATCTCTTAAAAAATCTGGTGTGAAAAGAAATGAGAGCTAGCCTAACTATGAATATACATATCAATATGTTCAGGGTTTTGTGCCCACAGTGTCAAGCATACACTACAGTAAAGCAGAGCTGCACATTTGTTGAGCTTGGAGAGTAATGCCTGCTTCTTTAACCAAGAAAATTACATGTTACTTCAGAAAATAGGTGCAAAAGAAGAATGGAAGTGTGTAGTTTTCTCATATGTACATCACATTAAGACCACAATTATTTTTATGGACTTTTATGCATCTCCCAGTCCGTGTTCAGCTAATTTCTGTCTCTTCACATAGAACAAGCACATAGTGACAGGAGAGAAGAAAATCAATCTTCCTGCAGAACAAGGACAGATGTCACCAGATTCCACGTAAACCCAGAAGACCTACACCAGTACTCGTCGTGTGGACTATTTTAAAGCGTCATTGTGAGAACCAAGACAGCAACAAATATTACAATAAATAAACAAAATCAAATCAGTTATGGTCAACATGTACACTTGTACATTCAGCCAATCTGAAATCTCTTCAGCACTCAGGTGTTGAACGTCAGACACAAAAAAGTGAAACACTTTTTGTATACCCAACAAAGATTTTTGGCTGACTATTAAATTATTATCCTGACTATTAAAGTTGCAAGTCACTTTCCATTATAAAACCTACAGGTTCCAGTTCCCTTATTAACACTTTGAACGCTTCATACACTAATGTTGAATACATCAGACAATTTCTACATCATCCAGGGTTCCACACACACATCCCCCGACAAAGGGGAAGAGAGAGAAAACATTTCAAGACATGTGCTAGACCAATGTAATTATTTCTAAAAACAAACAGTATGTGATTTTAATCCCCTTGTGATTAAAGCAAGTTTGTTCTGTCAACACTTCTACAACCTCTACCCTTTAAAAAAAGGGATTACGATTTGACAAAACTATAGCAATATCTGGAATGAAAGGACACATGTTCTGAAAATTTTAATGGCTTTGTAAAGGTCTGTACATTTTCCAATGTCTTGTAGAGGTTAATGGCTATTCAGCACACAAAACAGATGAGAGGGTGAGAAAGTAATAGATTAAATAAACAGATACAGAAATCCTAACAAATACTCCGTATGCGACAGTAGTGACGCCCAGAACTCTTAAAACACTGGCTGATGTGCCACTGCAGCGTAACTCAACGGCCCATCAAGTCAAACCTTTCCATGGATCTCATGGAAAAGACCAAACTTACTACAGGACAGACAGCAAGGTTGGACAGAAAGGAACACAGAGGTGATTAAGGGACTGGAACATTTCTCCTATAAAGAAGAGCTGAGAAACCTAGAACTGTTCAGCCTGGAAGAATGACAGTGGGCACAAAGTGAAACACCAGAGCTGTTTGAACATCAGGAAACACTTCTTTACTGTGAGGGTGATTGAGCACTAGACCAGGCTGCCCAAGGAGGTTGTAGATTCTCCCTCATAGAAGACACTTCAAAGCCATCAGGATATGGTCCTGGGAACCAAGCTCTAGGTGACCTTGCTTGAGGGGGTTGGACCAGATAACTTCATCAGTCCCTTCCAACCTCAACTACTCTGTGATCCTGTAGACTGTTTTCTTGTATACAGTATCATACTATTATTTAGGTAATGCCTTCATTCTTAAGTTCCAAATAGTACAGTGGTAGCTTCCTCTCTCCAGCAGTATTTACAAACTGGACAAGCAACAGCATACATATTAACACTGGAATGCTACGAAAAGCTGTTCAGATGACTCTGATTACAACAACAACAAAAAAACAACCACACACACACACAAAAAAAAAAAAAAGAGAAACAAGTCGAAGAATAAAGAAATTGTATTTTATGTGCCGTAGTAGTACAAACAGCTTTCAGTGACTGGAGTCTAAAGGATGCAAATAAGTTAAGACTACAAAACATAGGCTAAATGAGTTGAGTAATGAGGACTACCTTTCTCCATCATTAATCCCATAATTAATGCTCTGCCTACTTTTTCAAGATGAAAAATATAACAATAATAATATCGTACATTATTTAATGCCATTGTAATACTCATACTGTAGGTTTTACACTAATGTATGGGAAACCTACTAGGTACGTCAGAATCTGATATATGTAACAGCAGGAAAAAAGCATAAAAGCAATGACTGGAAATTAAAGTTTAATAAAAAGTCATTGAGATAAAGCACATCCCACTCCTTCCTCTTTATCCACAAAACCTATCAGTGCTAATTCAAGAACACGTGACACTTGGAAGGGAAAAAAAACAAATAAAAAACAAACAAAAAACCCAAAGTAAATAAATACCCACACTATCATATACAGAACATACTCAGGTCTTTCTGGACATAGTTTTAATTAATTAAAACATCATTCACTTGTGTAGTTAGCTTATAGGCTTCTTTAACACGAAGAAACAAATCTAAATACTTAAACCACGTGTTGTTCAGGAAAAAAAATATTCTGAAATATTAATTATACACATTGACTGGAGGGCAATTGCAAATATTACATCTTTCTACAACAAATCAATAGCCTTTCCAGCAAATCCTCAGTCAGCAAAACTATTTTGTATCAGCGGTCTTCAAAAACTGCTCACACCTGGCTCTATGTCTGCTAATTAAGACAGTACTGCTCACAAACAGGGATTAAACCACTACTGTCATCCTTGGAACGAGAGGAGATGCTTCAGACAGGGTAGGGCAATACAAATATCTACATGCATACATGCCAATGTGATTAAAGTAGAAAATAATTTTCGAATAAATGAATCTCTTCAGATCTCTAAGTTACAGAGATAAAATTTCAAACAATGCCCAATAGCTGGCTATAATTTTCACCAAGTTTTGCAATATAGCAACTAGACTATACTCTACTCTTTTCATAACTGTTATCGCACTGCCTTCCTAGAGGCATTGCTCTGACGCACTCGAACCGGTCTGAAGCCAAAAACTAGTCGGTTTTTGCTAAATCACAAAGATTTAACTGATTATATCTAACATTATAGACTTTTTCTCAACAATATGGAAGTAATCACACCTTTTTAAGAGCTCCCGAAATAAACATTAAAAGCGAAGAACACAATCAAAAACACTGATTGAGCTGAAGAGCTCAAGGCCCACAGCTCACCTAGGGCTGCCAAACAGCTATTTCTGAAAAGAGTAATATTCAGTTCGATGTGTCATCACTACTGCACGCACAGTCTTGTCAAAATCATCTCCATTGGAAAAAAAAGCAAACAACTAAAACCACGTAGGATAATCTTTGACACATGCAGTTTTAAAAACAGTTACATCTGGAGATCTGATGCAGTAATCACTCCCACTGGAAGGTAAAGACAAGCACCTCAAGACTAGAGAAAGTGGGGTTTTTTTTAAATGTAGAGCAGTTGTAAATGGAATAGCAAACCTGATCATCCCTTTTTCTTTTTTTAAAAAGTGCACCTATAATAAACCAAAATCCACAATCAAAGAGACTTTAAAAGGCAACAAAGCACAGTTAGATGTATTGAAGTAATGAGAAACACATGAGTAACCTTAAAAAGGAATTAGAAATGCTGGCAACTTATGTTTTTAACTGCTTAACATCCATTTGTCGATACTCAAAAAGCATCTCTCTGAGCTCAGAAATTAAAACTTTACATCAAGTACTCAAAAGCATATATGTATCCTCCTTATACATAAATTCTCAAAAGAAAACCAGTTACGCCTTAAATGTAACATTATCACTAAATTATACATTATAACTTTATAGTCTGCATTTTTATTCCACTAAATGGAAATGGGAGGGTTCAGCTTTTTCAAATCCTATGCAAATGTGGCCATCTTGTGGTTAGTACTGGTAATATTGATATTTTAAATTTCATACAAAACACAGATATAAATAAGTGAATAAAACATTTCTGTGTACTAGTAACTGAAGTTGACAACCACCTATAATGGTCAAATATCTGTGTTGTTTAACTCTAGGACTCTACACCAGCTTTTATGAAAATATTTGCCTACTACATAATAGTACAAAATAAAGTTATTTTCTATGCAAGATGGAAATACATCTTCTGTTCTCCAGATACAGATAAATAATACCGATCCTAATCTTCGATGAGAGGAATAAGAGTAGCATATAATTTCCATTGTTTCCTGAAGCATTTCTGAACCACAAATTACTACTTTCTACTGAGAGATTATATCAAGAAGTCACTCCAGTACCAACTGCATCCTTTACTTGCATAAAGCAAATAATCTCCTTTACAAGCACACAGTTCTGCAACATAAGATATCTGTATACATTGCAAGCTAAATAGCAGCACTTAATAAGTAGTCAGATGTGCTTTATGTTAAAAAAAAAAAAAAAAGGGAAACATTACAGTTAAGAAAGCAAAAATTCAGTATACTAATAGTCTGGGCTAAAAACTATAACAAGGAGTCAAACACAGATTTCTTCTGTGCAATCATTACTTCTTTTCAAAACCTGGAAGATTATCATCCTCCAGCAAATGGTTTGCAGGTGTTTGGTTTGGGTATTTTTAAAGTAATTTTCTAAGATCTGATCCAAATAAAGACAGTTGATTAAACTAAGACCAAACTAAACTTCACTATAAGTTCACATGCAAAATATCCTGGCTCCCTAACAATAGTGATAGAACTATGTAATTCCCTAGGATCTAACAAATACCATTTGTGAAACAAACATTTGTTCTTTGTTAAAGAGACAGTTTTCTTGTCCTGCCTGTTTTCTCCAGCTTCTCAAAATTCCTGCTGCTGTTGTCAGGAGTCATTACCCAAGAGGAAAAAAAAAAAA
>JAOXNO010000001.1:173650513-173671951 GCA_028565335.1 Limnodromus scolopaceus
ATCTCCATCAACTCCAAAAATGCATCAAGCTCCATTCAGTAACAGTTCCTTTTTTGTTTATTTAGGATCCTACATATATACTGGTTTGTGCTGCCAGTAACACAAATGAGAACCCTCAGAAGAACAGTAACACAAAGCAGAACATACACCGAGGGGAGAGCAGCAACTTTAATAAGGATCCTTGAAAATTAAACTAGAACTAGATTTTTCTCACCTTTTCCACCTTTTCATTTTCTGAGATGTTCAGTTTTACAAAATATAGATGTACCTGTGTGTGCACAGGTGCAGAAGGTTTTTCCCATGAAAGGGTAGCTGTTATTTCACAGATATTTCAAAGCACTAACCGCCACAGTTTTCAAGCGCACATCCCTCATTTTTGTACAGAGGTTTTGTATGTCATGGAAACAAACAGCACAATTGCACCTTCTCTAGTTTGAGCTGAGAAACATGAAAACCAAATGGTGACTTGAGCACCTAAACTAGAAGCACTTTTTAAAGCATGTTAAGTAGATTCTCATATCCAACATCCATCAAAGCATAGATGAATTTAATAATGCTTTTACCTTTAATTGACCACTTGAACTATGCAATGACGATGGAAATTTTAAAAACATTCTGTCTAAAGAAAATGGACAAGTTACTAGGTATATTCTCAAGTGATGAATGAAAACTGAACAACTACTACAAATCCTACCATAATGCAACATAATTCTGAAAAAAAAAAAAAAACCACAGTAAAGTCACTTTGAACTGGAATTATGTTTCAATAGCAAAACTAAATAAGGAGAATTACATTTAACCTAATAGGTTTGGACCTTGTGAGTACTACATGATCTGAAAGAAAAAGGTAATACTACTCCAATTAAGCAAGTAAGAAATTAACAGTGCAAAAGCAGATAGCATAAAAAGCAATTATTTTGCTTGGTTTTTTTATTCAAAAACAGGATACTGAAGAGGAAGAAAAATATTACAGTCATAGACATAAAAACAGCTAAATCAAATTCTCTCAGGTGGTAAAAAACTATTTAAGCACTGGAATATCTTGAACAACATGTTATCCAGAAACCTAAACACGTAAACAATCAGATATTTTTTTCCTGTTAAGTAATACCTGCAAAAAAAAAAAAAAAATAGCTTCACAAAATAAGAAACAAAGTTATTAAAACTTTTCCCAGAAATTTAGTTTAAGCAGTAACGAGTTGCATTCACAGACTGCCTGGCTAAAAACAATGATTCTGCAATACACTCTCTCTCAAGCGGGCTTTTCATACCTGACAATAATGTTCCTGCTGTTGTTCTGCTAGAAGCCAGCATTTACAGTCCATTTAGACAAAAGCATCAGCAGAAAACAAAACAAATCTGAACAACTCTTAACAGCTTCTCTCATCAGTCTTGCTTTCTTAGAACAAACCCACCTTGATTTATCACTATTTGAATTTCAACAGTAATGAAATATTTCCCCAGAACTTCCACATCCATGATATACACTGTCAATATTTGGAAGTTGGGTTTAATGCTTTGAATTGAGAACTACTACTAGCTTTAAAATAAAATTCCTTCATTTATGCACTGTCTTAGCTGCACATAAGGAAGAAAACAGAAAGGGTGTACCAAAGGGAACAAATTTAATTTTTATCTAAACTTACAACATATGTTAAAAATCTATCACAACCAAGTTTCAAGTAGAATACTATTCTGTAGCATATAAAGTGTTATCCCATGTAACATGGTTTGTCTGTATAACCTATAGGATACCCAGTCACAGGAAAATTACATGAAGTGTATAATTATAATCATGTATATCAATAAGTCAAGTAATACAGCACCAACATGCATCACTATCATAATCATACAGCTGCTTCGCTTTATTCCTAACATGCTTTGTTGTCCTCACAAGAATAAAGGAGGAGAAAAAACTGATGATACCACATCAAGATCAAACAGGTTAAATGACTTTTGAGTGATAAATTAAGTTTCTAGGATTGTTCATATTTAAGTATTTCAAAGTTGAGAAATAAAAAACGGACTCCTCTCTTTATGAAGCCTAGTAAGTAAACAAATATATTCATATATTTATTCTGTAACATACTCAAATATTGAATTATTTTTTTAATGTGAGTAAATGACAAAACCAGACTAATGCAGCATAGAAGACTGTCATCACACAAAATAACAGAACATAGAAAAAGTAAAGTAAAAATATTGTCTACCTTTTCCACCTTTCCACCATTGATGTCACTGGGCAGGAATTTCTTGCCAATCGTTCTTAGATCTGTCTGAAATTAACACAGAAGACAAGATCATATTAACTTTAAATTTCCTGTTTCAAAAAAATTATCATCATAAAATTGGACAAAGAAAGCTATTTCTTCTATAATGCCAACTATTTATAGACTATAAAAAACCCATCCCTCTAACTGCATATGATGAAAAAAATTCAACTGAAAGAGTTTACAAAAGAAAGACTTTTGTTTTTTAAATTACATTCTTGTTTTAAGCACGAAGTCAATTAAATGCCTTTGATAGATGATACAAAATGACTAAGTAATGCTTAATTATTAGACATAACTGAGGTTTGACAGAGGTAAACGTCTTTCTTTCCTTGCTACCTCAAAGAAAAGCATTCTCAGTTTTTGTGGTTATACATGCACAAATCCTTCATAAAAGGTTGGGATGATTTTTCTAATTATACCTGGAGCAAAAGCTTAAAAAGTATTTAATGGAAATACGTTGTGACTTAAATGTCTCATTACTTCTCTTGAAAGTGAGGTAGACAGCTGCATGACATTATTCAGCAACCGGGCAACATGTCAAGTGACAACATTAAACTAAAGAATTCATATTATCAAAGAAACAAATCTCCACAAAAGCACTTTCTTCACCGAACACTGTTTGGACAAGCATATCAATCAGGGTGATGTGTGACAAAAGGATGCACTGTATGGCTAAAGGGTGCAGCATGTGAAAATAGGAAATGGAGTAATAACTAATTAAACTTTCTTTTTTTAGTGAATTCACATGTGTTCAGAAAAAAAAATAATAAAGCACAGCAGTGCAGCCTAAAACACCTGTGTTCAGTTTCTCAACTCCATTGCTCTAAACAAGCGTGTTATTTTAAATAGAACATGCTGGTGCAGATTACTGTATTGAAGCTGAAAACACTCCTTATTTATTATGATCATAAACATTTCCAAATGAAGGACTAAATGCAATTACTACTAGAACTTGTACACTAACTTGCTATTAATATATGCCAATGGACTACTGTTCCAGCATTCTAATCTAGAACTGAGCAGCACTATGTTTTAGTATCTAAAACGTTGTAAACAAGTGTTTTATATTGTTTCAGTGAGAAACATTTGTACACCCTACAAATAGAAAACTAATTGTAGAGATGCTCTTTTAGTGTGCTTACTCTGAGCATCTATAGAGTGGATGAAAGCTCAACCCACTTTC
The DNA here is from genome assembly GCA_028565335.1 of Limnodromus scolopaceus. Classification (NCBI taxonomy): domain Eukaryota; kingdom Metazoa; phylum Chordata; class Aves; order Charadriiformes; family Scolopacidae; genus Limnodromus; species Limnodromus scolopaceus. The sequence goes on from JAOXNO010000001.1 coordinate 173,653,970, forward strand.
TGTTGCACAAGATAGCCACAAATAGCGATAAGAAAGCACAGTCGGTTTTCAATTTGAGCCCACCTGAGGGAACTGATCTGTCATCTGTCAGTTACTTATCTCTGACTAGCACACAGGCTCCTATAAACTGTTCCCTCATGTTCCATATCCATATAATTGACAAGTCTCCAGCAAGGTGCTTTGCAATCACAGCAGTAGGAAGGGGACACAACTTTTACAAGCTCTTTGCAAGATCTTATACAAAATAAAAGCATTTGAAGGACTGAAGGTACATTTTATGTCTATTTCACACTTATTTAAGCAATTCGCACCAAGAAAATGTTGGTTGACTTCTTGGTTTCTTCTGCCCGAATCATGTCTCTAGCAGTCAAGGAAAGAATTTGTGAATTTGTAAGAAGTGGAATCGAAAAAATCACTGCTCCTCTGTTGTTCAAACCACACTCCTATTCCCTACTTACCTAACAGGCAACTAAATCTTCTGGGCATCAAAGCAACTGACCTCATGACAAAGATATTGATAAGCAATTAAAATTGGCTTTAGAGTACTTATGTAATCATAGAATCATAGAATCATTAGGGTTGGAAGGGACCTTAAAGATCACCGAGTTCCAACCCCCCTGCCATGGGCAGGGACACCTCCCACTAGAGCAGGTTGCTCAAAGAGCCATCCAGCCTGGCCTAATATTTCTAGTTTATTTTATTATCTATCAAAAAAACTGGAAATAAAACATATACATGCACAATGATTATCTTAGTACTTGTTGCAGCATAAAACAACAAGCAGAGTAAGGCCCAGCAACTTGGAAGTATTTTATTTTTTTTATGAAGCAGTAACGCATTCTCAGATATGGCATGCTATTACAGTCCAGAAACCAAATGCTTATCCTCTGCATGTTTTGTGTTACATTCTTTGCATTTTTGCATTACAATTTTGCTTTACTTCTTTTCAAATTCGTTACATGAATTGGTGCACACATACATATGAGTGACCGAACATATGCTTCAAAGAATAAATTAAAGGAACAGACGGGATACTCTTTTCAGAGTATCATCATTTAACCAATAGCAGTTAAATCTCCATGAGGGACAACACAATCCCAAACAATTCTCATTCACAACTTCATTTGGAAAGAATACTTTTCTCTGAAGTGCTCTACTACACTGTTTTTCCCATTGGAACTACATACAGTCACTATAAAGGACAAAGTTTACATAAATCCATAGACAGTGCTTTAAAACTTCTGAATATGTAATACTGAAGTTGTAAACAAAACGCAAAATCTTCAAAACCATCTTCAAAATGTCACGTCCAGAAGCCAAAGTAAGTAATGGTATTTTATTCATCCCAACAAACTAATATTCTGTACTACAATTTCATACATATGCCAGTATACGGCAATTCTGATTTTATTACTGCTTGTACTTTGACTTTAGATTTACATTTCATAAACATATTTTCCTCCTGCAAATTATGTTCATTTTTCTCCTCCAGGTTTCACAGTTTGGAATAGGTGTTATTTGCAAATAAAATTCACAACTCATACACACAAGGAGAGAGCTGATCTTTGCATAAATCCCACTGACAAAGGTACACTTAATTAGCAACACAAACCTACACTTCAGCCATTGGATATACCATTTGCATGATTAGTCAGAAAAAAAGTTTTCACAATCATAACTTACATTAAGGGCAACTAGGATAATGTCATTCGTATTAACTTTTTCAGTGGAACTTATGCAAGCTTCAATTCCTTCATCTGAAAGATACCTGTTAAAGAAAAAAAAAATAATATTAGAATATCACATGATGTATCTATTAGGCAAACATTTTTACTGTATATAGTACTATTGCCCTCAGTTCGTTTCTTTCGTGCTAGTGAAGCACAGACTTAAAAATACTTGAAAAGTGACTTCTTTCCTTACACTGAGATGAGATTGAGAAGGGATTTCTTCTTCTATCGTTTCTAAACAAACCAAAAAAATACCTCTACTTACAAAGTAAGTTACAAAGCCATCATCCTGATTATGTCAAACAGGGTAATACTACGCTCCTCCAAACATGCTTGCCTCCCTCTGCCCAAATTATAGGAACCTAGTTCCAAAAATCAACCATTTGGGCTTTACTTGATAAAAGTGGCATACTTTCACTCATGCACTTCTAAGGAAAAAACATAATATACCAATTGAAAAAAAACAACCAAACAAAACAACACAACTATCCCACACACAACACAAAATACAAGCACATCTGTTTTTAAAGAGCAAGACTGTACAGTGAAGAGCTCAAGGGCTAGGGCACGCATAACACTGCCATCCTACAAAATATGTTCTTAGAAAATAGATTCTTGCTTACCTGGGCTACAAAAAAAAACCTGCTAAAAATGGAAGCGGGTTACAGTGTATCAATAGTCAAATATGGTGAAAAAAATTTAAATAATATCAGTGTCTTTCTGCAAAAATTCTGTGAGCATACCATAGCTTTGTTGATCTGAAAACTAAGTAAGTTTTAAACTGATTCAGCTAATCAATTCAAAAGGGTTGTCCTAACCTCCAAAAGCACTTAAAAAAAAAGAACAAAAGATAATTTTAACTTGAGTGGTCAGAAATTGTGACACTTGTTATTCATTTTGCGTAATAGTTCCTATTCAAAGCCCCAGTTTTCATTTTTATGTAGCTGGCAATCTGCCTTCTCTGCACAGCTCTTCATTTTATTTAAATACATCACACAATCATTAAATAATTGATATTTGCTAGAGACTCAGTCTGAAACACAGTACTTGCCCAAATAACATTTATATAACTACCTCCCAAGAAATCACCATTCCCCAAAGAATAAAAGAACAGTTTAAGAAAGAAAGCTTAATATACATTAAGAAAAATTACAAAAAAATATTCCTGAGTGCTTCAAGAAATACTTCTTTTTAAATAACATCCACAGCGTAACATAAACAAGGTGAAACCTTTGAAGTAAAGTGCACTTGATAGGCCTTTTCTGTTCTAGCTCAGGTAACATTCATTAACATCACCCTCTCCAGGCCCGCCAGTGTTCCCAGACTAATTAATGATCCCAGTTCCACTCTAACCAAGACACTTGATGGGATCTAACTATTCAAGTCGGACACTGACATCTAAGAAATCCTGAGGAACCAGACTACCGTCACCAAAAAAAAAAGCAACAAAACCAAAACAACCCAAATCCCAGATGCACTGAATGGGGAAAAACACCTGTACACACAAAAGCATAAGAAGAAACAATCCTATTTTTTATATAAAAGGCAGATGCTTGAGAAGAATAAGGTGGCAAGATTTGGTGGCTTTCATGGGAACTCAGGATTTCCCAGCTGAGCTACTCTGAGCTCAAGTACTATGACTCGTGAAGACTCAGATAACTACTGCGAATTAGCAGATCTCGTTAGCTGGGATCAGAAGGTAAATTAGAACAGCATTCCCACTCTGTGCCAGAGCAAACTACAACAGAAACATCCTACAGGCAGTAGGCTACTCTTGAGGCTTCAACTGTGGTTTAATTATACCAACGGACTTCCTAGAAAGAACAGTATCATAAACCCTACCATTTTACCTTCTGTTGCCTCCAGCGTAAAATTGAACACAAGTTCAACAACAAGGGTTAGGAGGAGTACAGAATCCATAAGATGAGTTTTAGACTGTAGGGGAACTCAGTGAAAGATTCCTCCTCTTCTGCTCCTAACATAAATGAAGTAATTTTTCAATTGTACTGAAGTCAGCAGGACTGCAACTCTCTTACAAGTTACTTAGCCTAGTATTTAGATGCAAGCACTACCATTTTCCAGCAAGAGAAAAATGTTTTTATATAAGGAACGAATAAACAAGAATCTGACCTAGACACAAGTTTTCCCTATATAGGACAATATTAATTCTGCTATCACAAAATTCACTGAGTCACGTTTTACTTTCTCACTTCAAAGTGAAGACTGAATCACAGCTGTCAAAAATCTCACTCTGCTTCAGTCAAAATTTTCAGTTTATAACTTCTTATATATAAATTTATATATAAATTTTCAATTTAGCTTGTCTCATCACTTTGGAGGTTTTTTTGAGACAGAAGGATAAAGAGAAACCCACTGGAAAGGACTATTCATTTTTGACTTGTACTAATTAAAGCTACAGCACTTAGCAGAAACACTGCCCACCTGACTGAAATCTCTGCCAACGTAACAGAGGCACCAATCGTGAAATGCCATTGCAGACATCTGTTAGTTTGATTTAAGCAAACACTAAAGCTTTTCGGCAAAAGATTGATTAACGTGGTTATTAAAATAGTCTTCAAAAAAGCAAAATCTGCAAACATCAAAGTAGGGGAGATATTTTATAGTTTGGAACTTGTTGGTTTGTTTTTCATAGATATTTATAACATGAAAGTATCAATTACTTAAATGGATAAAACCAGGATCAAAATTGTTTTCAAGAAAAAAGATCAAATCAGCAACTATGTCAGCAAAACTATGCTAAAGAACTTCAGTGGAGAAAAAACCAAAATTAGCAGTTTCCCAGTAACACGTCGGGTGTTACTTGTGTGTAACAGGATGTAGAAGCTCAGATTTCATCAGAAATGGTCAGGAATTGGTCAGGGAACAAACTGCAACCAGGAAACACTGTACACCAGAATTAGCCAAAGCACAGATTTCTCCTTTTTTAATAGAAGCTTGGAACTAGCGTATATCAAGTCAGTCTTTTCCATTTTGCTCTAATAACTCTCTTATACAGACTACTTTATACAGCAACAAGTACTCCAGATATATCTTTAGATTTTCTTTACAGTCTTATAGAAAGTTCTTATTTTAAATAAATTATTTTGTTTTCTATTTATTGTCTATACAGTCTCCACTATGAACTACTTACATCTTAGTTTTGAATACTTCCTGCTACAGGCCCATAAATTACTTAAAAAAAACCACCACAGTATTTTTAGGAAATTTTTGTTTTGAAATAAATGTATTTATACATAAAAACTTACAACTATATCCCCCAAGTATGCCAAGAGAGCTGCAACAGGCAAAATTAACTCTTCAGCTGGCATAATCCTTTCCCTCACAACACACGATTATTAAGTCAGAAATTCTTTTCCTGGGCTCTGAAGGAAACCTTTTCGATCTGTTCTTAATAAAGGCATGTGATTTGCTGAAGACAGGACCTTTACAGAATAAGGCCACTCAATCTTCTTGTTCTCTGTATTGGATGAAAGCAAAAAAAAAAAAAAAAAAATAATAATAATAATCTGACCCTAAACAAAGCCAAAGACAGCAAAAACCTCCCCAAACAGAACAGTCCCACAGCTCTGTGTCTCTATTATATCCATTCAAGTTCATCACAACATAGAATCACAGAATGATACGGGGTTGGAAAGGACCTGTGGAGATCATCTAGTCCAACCCTCCTGACAAAGCAGGTCCACCTAGAGCAGGTTACACAGGAACTTGTCCAGGTGGGTTTTGAATGTCTCCAGAGAAGGAGACTCCACCACCTCCCTGGGCATCCTGTTCCAGGGCTCTGCCACCCTCAAAGTAAAGAAGTTCCTCCTCATGTTTAGATGGAATTTCTTACATTCAAGTTTGTGCCCGTTTCCTCTTGTCCAGTCACTAGGCACCACTGAAAAAAGACTGGTCCCTTCCTCTTGACACCCACCCTTTAAGTATTTATTGGCGTTGATCAGATCTCCCCTCAGCCTTCTCTTCTCCAGACTAAAAAGACCCAAGCCCCTCAGCCTTTCCTCGTAAGAGTGATGCTTCAGGCCCCTAATCATCTTTGTGGTCCTCTGCTGTACTCTCTCCAGCAGCTGCCTGTCCTTCTTGAACTGGGGAGCCCAGACCCAGACACAGTACTCCACATAGGGTCTCACCGGGGCAGAGTAGAGGGGCAGAGTAAAACATCTACATTATCTGTCTGCAGATTTTGCAAAATATCACAACCGATCACAACAATGAAAGGTGAACTACAATGTGATCCTATTACATTAATCCAACACACTTCCTATTGCCACGGGGTAGGAAGCAATCCTAAATCACCCACGAACCAGAGCACACTGCTGGAAGCAGCTCACGTACCTCCCCAAGAGGTACCTGGCAGTGCCGTCCTCATCAGTTCTTGCTCTCCCTATCTCCATCCCTACCAAGCTGTCCCAACCTCTTTTTTTTTTTTTTAGAAGGCAAGGTGGCACAGGGAATAACTTGGCACAGAAATGCTGCTGCCACAACCAACAAATTTCCCTTTGTCTTTCCCGTAAACAAACATTTCAGAATTATACTCTTATATTTAAGGTGATGGAGCTAAAAAGTAAGTGATAAATGATTGAGAAGCACAGAGTGAGAAGCAACCCAGCTCCACAAAGCTAAGTCGTCAAAGGCTGGCCAGTAGCTGACCACTGACATCCTACGCTGACAGCAAAGAGACAAATTATTTCCTTAACAAACAAAGCAAGTAATACTACTCTGGAAAATGAGCCTGAAAGATTTAAAAGGAGGCAACTATGTTCCAACTGGCAGCTTCATTTTTGGCATTATCCACCAAAATCTTAAGCATCCTAAAGAGATGCTTATATTTTTGAGGAAATAAAAAAAATAATAAGATTTGAAACCACAAAAAAATACCCAACACACACACAACACCACACTGAACTTTCCTCTATGAGGATTGGTAACTAGAATAATGTAGATTGCAAGCATCTTTGGTTTCCAAGAAAAAGTATACTTACTCCTTTCTTGCACATGCTTTAAAACAATTTCAAAAGTTGTAAATGGAAGTAATGCAGGCAATTCAACTGATTTCAAAGGAATTATAGCACGTAATGCTGCATAAGTCACCTAAAGATTTTGTGGTCTTGACACGTTAATACAAATTTTTAAAAATAAAATAAAATAAAATAAAAGTTTACAACCAAATGGGCACAAAGTGGGTGCTAATGGTTGAGATGGTTATTTGCGGAGCATGCTCTTCAGAAAGAAGACCAAAAGAGAGAGGAAAATATATCCTTCTATTGCAATTCTTCCACATTGTGCTTGCTGAAACCCGAGGGATCTCTCACCTATTCCTCACCCTCCCACCCCGGCTCCACTCATCTGAGACATGTAGCACTACAATCCTCTTAGCAACAGCTTTTGTCAGCAGAACATCTCCTAGAAAGTAATTAGATTGTAACCTTACCTTCAAATAAAACATTTTTAAAAGCCATTAATGAATGAATAAAAAGCAATGAATCAGCATTTTCTGTGAACCACTCACATATAAATCCAAATCTGCAATTTTTCTGTCAAAAGGTTCTCAATAAGCTTCTATGAAAAACAGATTCTAGTAATTCTTCCTTCGTAATACACAGAAAAACACATTACATCAGTGATAGGCAAAGCTGTTTTCCCCACTGCTCCTTCATATCAAGTATGATATCAATTTAATAACCTGCTTTTGCACATCATAGGTGTGCACATTCTCCTTTCCGGTATTTCCCATTGCTAAGGGCTATAACTCTGTAGTACCAATCTCACCTGCCCCTCTGCTTATCTCATTTTATCTTCAGCTGTACTTCATCGAGAACAGATTACACCTGGCATGGCCTAAACAGACAGATTTTTGCACTGCTACACTATTAGCATCTGAAACACTAAAGAAATCAGCAGTATCAAAAGATGTATTTTTGCTTGTCTGTTCTATACTGCTGCATCAAATATTTGATCTGCAGACAAACATGCACATGTACACACACACTTCAAAAGGTTTAAAATAAAAACTTTATTCTATAATTTAATTCACTAGGTAAAAAACTTTCCTAATAATATTTATTTTACACAAGCAGCTTTCTTGAGAAGCGTGTTTTCTCTATTTCTAATTAACAGTTCATGCCCATACATAAATCTTCAATCTTCTATCCTTTTTCTATCCCATATTACATTTTTCTAGAAATCCTCTGTAATTTTCTCCTATTGTCTCTTCAATTAACATTTTATTAAGGAGAAGCTTTCTTTAAGGAAAGAAGTAAACAAGGGAAGTTAATATTAATAAACATGCTTTATAAAATTTACGTATTTCAGATTCACAGCTTCACAGAATCACTGTGATATTAACAGAAAACAGAAACTGCACTAACAGGACTTCTTGCAATTCAGTGCCAGCCACATGGAACAATGGTGAAGTTTTACAGTCAATTTTAGACAGCTATTTTCAATGTGTGTATGCGGAAATCAGAATGTTCCTTCCGTGAGTTCACTAAGAAAGCAGATTTATACAATCTTTCCATACAAAATATAAGGTTTTAAAGGAAAAAAAATAAATTTGCAGAGAGCTTTCAAATTTTTTATACTTGGTAAGACCGCAAAAGTAGAGCGAACAATTTTACCAATGAAGCAAAGTTCAACCGAAGACTGCAGTAGTAAGAGACCACCACTGGGTGCCAGTATTGTTCCACAACAGAAGAACTGTCTCCTGCACTGCCTTTTTTAAAATCTTGGGCATTCTCTTCACAGGGTTTCAAAACGTTCTGCAGAATTCCAGTTGTATAAAGAAATTACACTGCAATGTTACAAATTTTATTGAGGGGCTATCGTTAGAGTTGTTTAGAAAAAAAAATGTGTTTTAAAACATTATAATGCTAAATATGAAAATCAGTTTTTAAAGACTGTTTCTGCGTACCATATAACCTGCCTAACAATATTGGGAAGGCAACTGACACTGCTTCATCCCTTCAACTTTCCAGCATTTAAAGAATAACGTAGTATTACACAAACTACCAGACAAAATTAAATGGAACTAACGGTGAATAAGAACAGAAAGATTCAAAAGCCCTGCCAAAACTAGGGCCAACTGTTCCTTCATCCACAAGGTAAACATTTGTAAGGAATGAAAAATATAGATTCAGTGGCATTCTTGGCAGTTTTACTATTAATTTTCTCACACCCAGAAAAATGACGTTTTTCTGAATGTCTAACCTTGCTGCATTGTCTTCTGTTGCCTCTTGTTTTCTCCATATCTACTCAGAGGAGACCATGCCTTTCCTTTTTGCAATTGCATTTAAAGACTTAGTTCCTACATCTTGTATATCTTACGCATCTGGAGTGTCATCCTCTATATCTTATAGTGATGATTATTGCTATTCAAGTGTATTTTTGTTCTCTTATCACTTTTCCAATTTACTAACATCACTTTGAACTCTGACCCTGAGCACTCACAGCTTAACACTCCTAAGGAGCTTCATCTTGTGTTTAAGCTTAGCACTTCATGCTCCATCATCCAGGTGTTTAATGACTGTATCAACTGAGACTTGACCTAGAAGATGCCTTCAGACAGCCTCAGATTTTGACAGTGAACAATCTGTAGTCCTTCTTTCTAGTACTGTTAAACCAGTTTTATAATTGCCTTATAGGAAACTTAATCTAAGCTATTTCCCTATTTCATTCCTTAAAGATGCAAAACCAAAACGTTAAAGTTAACAGGATGTACTGTATTCTACCACTATTACAATCTCACTAAGTTTTAAGTGGAATTATGCTAGCAAAAACCTGTTTGCACGACCCAGAAAGCACACTGAGAATTACAGAATTTTGGTAGCAACTAGGTAGGCATTTAGATGAACAGAGACCAAGGTACCATCTTTAGTCTATCTTGGAAATATTACTGACATTCCTAAAACTGGTGCACAGCCACTACAGCACATCAGTTGCCTGGGCAGTTAAACTCACATCCCAGCTACCTAACTTTGCACTCCTGGGAATACACCACTTACTTAAGTGCAGTCTCCAACCCAGGTCAAGCTGAAAACCCAGAAAGGAATTCATAAAATATGCATTCCCAAGCTCACATTCTCACATGTTTAGCTGACAAAATTCAAGACCTAAACCTCTCTCAGATGTCCACGACACTTGACTTTCAATAAAAACACCAGCTAAGAAAGCCATTGGATTTTTAGAACAGAACAAACAAAAAGAGGGTGTTGGTTTTTTTTACATTACATAGTAAAAGGAGAATGTTATCATTAATGGCAGAAAAGAAAAGGAAAGAAAAAAAAAAAAGAAAAATTTTGGGGAAAAAAAAGTGCAGTACTTTAAACAAAAAACAACGCATTAACTCCTTCCTAGGTTACTTCTACCTGAAACTTTCAGTAAGAATGGGATAAAGACCAATAATTTAGAAGCATGACAGTCCTAAACATACACAATACCATACACTACAAAAATTATTCCACTGTGTAAGCAATACTAATCCGGCATCTGATGGTAAGGTCCAGCGCAAGAACCCACTTTGCTGCTGCTTCAGTAACCTCCTGCTCTCCACCTCGCCTCTCTGACCTTACTGCAAGGCCAGTTCCTTCCCCTCCTACCAACACGGGAGAGGTGAAGGGTCTGGAAGTAACTGCTCTCCCAAACATGCAGAGGTTTTCCTTTCTCCTACAATAAAATGGGAGAGGAGAGCTGCCTTATAGCTGGGTCAGTAGGCCCCAAGATGGGATTTGGTGGTAAGGAGGTTTCTGCTAGGGGCCACCAAAGGCAGAGGGCACCCCAGCACTCCCTGCAATACTTCAAGTGCTTCAAAGTCTGTATTTCCATCGTGATTTTTTTAGTCACCTTTACTAACCCAGCTTCTCATCCGTTTCCAAAAGAAAAGGCCTATTTTTATACAAAAGCTTGAGTAACCACTTATAGTTTTAGAATTACTCTTTAATACGTGTGACATGCAAACAGAAGTATAAGTCTATTATTAGGTTAGCCTGACAGTCCATCATTCTCTCTCACACCTCCCTAGACCCACACACAGCTCTTCTCTTTTTAATTACCAGCACATGTATTGTTTCTTCTTCCCTCCAGCTTCCCTGAAATGACTCTGTTCCAAAAACGAAGCATCAAAAGCAAGTTTTCAGCATACTCTTCATCAAGTTCTTACACAGAGAATATGCCTTTTAAGACATTTTAATGCTTGCATTAGTGAGGTGTTTACAGTAGTACCTCCCACAGTGTGAGGTATGCTTTTTGCATACTTTTGTTTTCTTCTAAGAAATTCCTACTGCTGGGAATGCGATTTTGTGTTTTTTAAAAACACAAAAAAGGTTTAAAATTGTATTATGAGACTGGCAGCATATCTTTTCACAAGCATTTCACAACAGAAAAACTAAGAAAAACTTTGTGCTTGAACAAAACATAAAACTTAACACCTTTACATCTCCATCTCCAACAATGCAACCATCAAAAGCCTCAGACTCCATGCTTGCTCTTTCCCAAATGTAATATATTTCACTCACCAAATGCTTTATCTAAACTATGTAAGCAAAACTAAAAACCAGAATCAACTTTCCTTTGAAATCTCAGCTCCCAACAGAAGAACATAAAATAAATCATCTGTAAAGCCCTGAGAGTCAGAAAACCTAGAAATTAGAGAACGTCTCATCACACAGCTCTACAAGAGGCTGGTTTCAGGACACCCACCGTTCTCCTCCAAGCAAACAACTGGGAAAGGGAGAAATGCATGTGGAGAGGCCTCACTTGAATAGACAAGAAACCACGAAGCAGGGTACTCTCTGAAAGGGCTGTGCAGCTGCTGAATTGACTTCCTTATGCTTTCAAAAAGCTCACATTCCATGGCCTTCACTAAATGCTGCACTGCTCATCTCTTTTCATTGGCATCTGTAAACAGGGTAAGAAATCACTGAAGGACAGGATAAAAGCTACAAATTAAGTTGTCAGATCCGCATGTGGTAGGTTTTAATAAATTGTACAGCTGCACTTTCAGGGCATTATTTGTGATATACTTTTAAATTGCGTTAGCAGCACTGTGAGTATATACAAAGGTAACTACCCTGAAGGCTTACATCAGTAAACGTCCATTTTGTTTTCAACTTTGAAACAACTGCAAATGCTACTAATACTTTGACAGGCGGTTTACATTGAAAAATTATTTAACGAAGTACAAATTCTTCATATTAAATATTTCAAAATCCTAAACACTTGTTAGGAAGTAGGGAATTAAGTGGATTGGAAGGATGAAAGACAACAGAATTTTCCCAAATAAAAGATTGTAATCACCAGCTGTTTAGCACCGGAAGGGGAGGAACTTTTGCCCGTCTCACCCATGACCATATTTCCACTTCTTGGAAAATGAACACAGGAGAGAGAGAGCATAATTTTCTCTATTGGAAGTACCCAGGGGTAATCATCAATCACACTGAAATGCAGGCACAGAAATCACTTATTTCACCACCATGTAAGTAAGACTAGAGGTGTCTGAATCAAATTGAGAACTCTATTCTGCTTCAGTGGCTGCATACCATCTTTTTATTGTGAAGATCAAAAATGTATAGAGCTCTCGCTTCACCATGTAGATATTTACATACAGAATCTTAGAGAGAATGAGTTGCTATCAAGTTCAAAAAAACAGTGAAAAACTCATAAAAAATTAGATTAAAATGCTATGAAATTATTTTTAAACTGTGAGGAATTATTATTTCATTATCTAAAAAAAAATGTTCCATGTTTTTGTGACTTCCCAGAGAACTTCATTCCAAGGCTGTTATTACAGATGGCTTAGGCAAAACGGTAAAGGGGTAGTCAATATTATATTTAAAACCCCAAAATTAATGTCCACACTTCAAAGGAAAAAGGGAGGCTAATTATATCAAACAAACAAACAAAAAAACCAAGTCAAAAGAAACACTGACCAAAAATATTCTGGAGGACTAATTTCATAGAAGCTAATAATAGAGACATTTCTAAGTAGTTGCAAGAAACTTGACAGATGACAAGGCTGATAAATGACTGAGATGCAGAAGGATTGATAAAGAAAGAAAGAGCTGTAAGCTTTTTTCTTTTTTAATTTATTTCTAAACTATATCTCTACAACAGGAATTTGGAAGGTTTCCAAACGACAGTTATTGTTGAAATACTTATCTAAGCAAGTTCCTCAAACTGATATTACAATATAAAAGGTCTTAGAATAAATACAGCAATGACAACAAGACCCCAGGGACCAGCAAATATTCACCCAAGAGCTTTACAAGAGCCAAAATACGAAACTGCTGACATGCTTTAAATCAACACCTCTATCAGAAGAATGGGAAGCAGTAAAACATCATACGGTATTTTTAAAAGGAGCAAACAGATGAAAACCTAGGAGTTATAAAGACCCTTATGAACAAACTCATAAAAACTACAACAGAGACTGGAATTCATAGGCTTGTGAGAAGCCTGTGAGTCTGCAGATGAAGTCGATACTTCTGGTAGATAGAAGATGTCCCACAGGCAGCTATTAGACTTCTCTGAAAGATGAAGAAAATGAGTGGAGGGGGAAAGAGGGCAGGGAAGAGGGAGTGGAAAGACCGTTGTTGAAATAGCTTTGATAAGATCCTTCACCAAAGGTTCTTAAAGAAATTGAACTGTTAAGGCACAAAAAGAAAGAAGAATCCTTTCTCACATACTAAAACACGGTTCCTCTTCCAGAGGATTATTTAACAGTGGCCGTATTCCATTGGTCTGGACTGCATATCACAAATACCAAGACAAAGGACTGGACAGCAAGGTGGCAATTGGTGGTGATTATACATAGTTCTAGATCACGCCAAAATCTAAAGCTCACTGCCCTCTGTGAACATAGGATAAAACATCAGGTGAATTTCAACATTAATAAATACAAAGTATGGCACAAGGAGGAAAAAAAAATAACTATAACACAACATGCACAGTCCTGAGCTCTAATTTAGTTATCATTCATGAAAAACATGCAGTCATGTGTTTGTTTTTTGGACACTAATTCACAGCTCAGTAGCAGAACGAGGCAAGCAAAGAATACCAGCATCTGTTCTCAAAACAACTCAAGACACAACTTACAAAACAATGCAAATGGGATGAGAATAACTAAGCAATAGAGCTGCTAGACATAACTTTCAGTTATTAAAGCTGAAAATTATGAGTTGTTTATTTTTTAATGCAGACTTCCATCACAGATCATATAGCGCAGCACAGAAATGGGTTCCCCAAAGCAGCTGCAGAACCTCCACCCTTGGACTTCTTCAAGATGCCGCTAGGAAAGCTCCAGCTGACTTATCCAGAGTCCTTCTTGAATTAAAAACTTTCTTAAGATGACTTTCAGGGATGTCTTCCAGTCCACCTTCCTGTTATTTCAAGAATTCAATCCAATTTGCAACTGTACCTGAATATTACATTTCAATATGCAAACACACAGGTAGAGTTTTAAATAACCTACAGTTATGCTGCCTTCAGTTAATGCATTTTACTCATATTTCCACGTTGGGCTTACATATGTGTATATGTGTGTATATTTTTTTTTTTTTTTTATTTCCATGGTTTTAAATTCAACTGGAATTATGGCACAATTTCACAGATACTGTTGTCAGCCCTCCAGGTCAGTGCTTTGCATGTTTGTTTTCATTCATACCTTGGAGCAAAAGCTATTTAGCTTCTATAAATAGATTTGGTAATCCTTTAGTAAATAAATTAACATATACATTTTACATTTAAGTACAAGAGAAATTTTAAGTCAGTTGCTAATACTGGTAAAGAGAAATAAAGATACCAAATCCCAGTTCAGAATACATCTAATTCTCTGTGTGGTAGGTTTTCCACCTGAAAGCGTGAAGTGTTGCAGTTTGTACCTTGGCTTCAGCACAGGTTCAAGACATATGCCTTCAAATGTTACAATTCTTCCATAATTTAATGTCTTAATTTACAAACATTTAGAAGACATACAGTAAACAGCTGATACCTATGTGGCCTCCGTGTAACCAAGCCGATTACATGACAGATTACAGAGCTCAGCTTTCTATAAAAAGCCAGACAAGAATTAACCAAGACCAGTTCTGAGCGTATACAACACAACTAATGAAGTGGTAATTTACTGTACAGGAACTCAGTACGTATTTTCATCAACTAATGACTTGGGAAGGAGCTGAGAATCAATAACGCCTCCAATACTGAAAGAGATCTGTAAGAAACTATCACATAGATAAATGTAGGCAATTGAGTCTTTGTGTTGCTGATATTGATTTGGGTTCCCCCCCCAGTCGGTCACAACTGCAAGTTCCAAGTGTTATATAACCACTTTTAAGAATCTGAATGCAATTTCACAATTGATATTTAGAGATATTACTTGGCTGGATTTTTTAAGGTCGTTTCGCTCAATAATTGGTGGGAACACAGCAATTCATTCTAGTCTACCAATGCTGTCAATCATCCAAAGTTAAGATCCCACCATCATTTAGTTCACTAAATGACAGAAGTCTGCAGTTTGGTGACACAGAGCGCCCCTAAAATCACTGTCTCTGATGGCTCTCGTCAGAAGTCAGCACCAAAAAACTTGAGCAGACACAAACCCTTCACCCACAGAAACCATTCTCTTACTCAAGATAGGCACAAAAGAAAGGCAAGATTAGAATTGGGATGTGGAGAAGGATGATAGTAAGCTAACTATTAAGTAAGTATTACCAGCAGTAACCTGAGGACACAAAAATGACATAAAAAAAAGACTTCACTGGGCATAGAAGAGAATGAATTTTAAATCATTATCTTGCTGTCAAATTTTGAATTGCATCTTCATAAGCATGTATTTGTCAATATGTAGTTCCAGAATCACCTTGGTTATTTCATTTTTAAATCTATTTAGTACTATTTCTCCTTTCCTCCTGCATTCAAATTGCTCTTACTGCCTTTTAATTCCTGCAATTTATAACTAATGTTTTTCCAGCTTAGAAAATGCAGGTAAATACAGCCATTACAGTGTTTATGCTAAATTATTATTGCAAGGTACAAAGTGAGGCTGTGATGCTCCTGGCATTCCACTGCATAGAAAAGCCAAGTCTACCATCAACAACTAGTTCTCTGCCAAACAAAAGGAAACATTTAAAAACTGGAACAGGAAGCATGTCAGCAAAAAGTAAATTCCATTAACCGTACCAAAATTCAACAGTATTTGAATACCAACAAATACAAACATGAGGTAATCATTTTTTTTTTCACCCCACATAAAATCATCATTAAACTATTCATTATTGCTGAATTGTTTTTAGAAATATTTCCTAATCATCAAAATCAAGGGGTTTTATTTAATTTATTACTTTGGGAAAGTAATTCAGTTTATCATCAGCACCAAATAAAAAATTCTGCAAAACCTTATTATCTGTTTTGAGATTTCATCTTATCAATGACAGTTACAAAGGCGAGGAGCTCTGTAAACACTCTCCTTTCTAGCCTGCCTCTCTTTGTTTTGTTCATTTTGTCTTCAAATAGTGACATTATAACTATTATTCATCAACATTTTTAATTAACCCAAGAGGATGATGTGTTTCCTCATTTATCTAAAGTAACGGAAGCCGTAAGATAAGCACACAGAGCACTTTTAATAGGTAAAGGGTTCATTTGTACTTCTTTCCCTTCCGTATCTTCCGCCTCCCCATGGATCTAAACTGTTCTTACTCTCAAACAGAAGGACTGCAGAAAAAAAGGAAGCTGACATCATGTAATAACATGCAAGAAGGCATGTGAGATACCATGGCTTTATGACTGAGATATGACAAGCAAGCTTTCAAGTGGGCAGCTCACAATATTCTCAGAGAAAAGATCCACAATATAAATACATTTCCTAGAAAGTACATCATTCTCTATGTTACTGCAATATTATAACACTCACATATACAGGATTTATGTGCTGGCCTATAAATCATGTAGTAATTTATCTACTCAACGCTATTTTTATTTTCAGTATCGGTCACACATTAATCCTGCAAGCAAAATAAATTTACCCAAATATACTTTGTAAAGGTAGGTGCAGAAATAGGTGTGGAAGTAGGTCTACGATCCTTGACCATACCTTGACCATTACTGCCCTTAAAGCATTATAGACAGCTAGGAGAGGAGAGCAGATTTTTTAAATATTTGAAGACTTGAATTTCCTAGGCTTCTCTTTTTAAACTAAACCATCCCAACTCTTTTAGCCTTTCCCTAAAACGTGATGCTGTTTTCTAGTTCTCTACTTATTTTTCTCTCTTCCCTTCTCCCCACCCACACAGCTTAAATACAGTGCTGTACCCAAACTGGACATTAACTCCAGCTAATGCCTTAGAGCACTGACCAAAGGGAAAGAACATTTTCAGGTATCTTACAAACACCGTACTGGATTACCAACCAGAACAGTTGCTTTCTGTATCCCATTGAACAGCATGATACCGCATCATACTCTGTATGGTGCATAACAAAATAGAAAAAAAAAAATTCTGAAGAGCTGCTGTTTATGAACTCTATGATATACAGATGACAAATCCTAACTAGACCCACACAATATAATCTGCATTAAACCTACTGAAATACCATTACCTTTGTTTCCTTACCATTCCAAATCCTTTTTCAAAGTTCATTTTAAATCTGAAAACTTGCTGGTGAAGTGCTTGCAACCCGTCAGGTTTGATATTGTCTCATACTGTAAGCAATCCCCCATTTTACAAGCAACTGTGTCTGCTGTATATAAACTACATTTTCTCCTAAGCATCTCAAGAAACTCCAAAAGCTTCATTAAAGATACAAGACAGTACTGCTTTTTCCTTGTCAAAGCCTGTCATGCTTTGTTTCTTAAATTCCTGTTTGTGGTTGCATGTCATCCTATTATGTTTGTTTATAAAAACACTGAAAAATTATCAAACTGTTTACAGAACACAATGTTAGCCTGAGCATTTTAAGATTCTCATTTTTACATGAAAAAAAAAAAATCTAAAGGAGCAGTAACAATGGCTAAAGCACATGAATCTTTTCTACTAGTGTTTTTCTGCTGCAACATTTACAAAAGTGTGAAGTGTGACTCATTCAATTTTACATATAGCAAAAAGCAGGCATTTTGGAGGTAATCTTGTTACCCAGCTAACTACAGGCCAATAACTTTAACCTAATCCTGGATGGAGATGAAAAAAAAAAAAAAAAAAAAAGTTCTTCATAAAATAAACTCCACTACCTTAAATTCTTCCACATGATA
>JAOXNO010000001.1:173678932-173692971 GCA_028565335.1 Limnodromus scolopaceus
TCCCCAAGCCTGTAGCGCTGCATGGGGTTATTGTGGCCCAAGTGCAGGACCTGGCACTTGCCCTTGTTGAAGCTCATACCGTTAATGTTGGCCTAATGATGCAATCTAAGTCTCTCTGTAGATATTCCCTATCCTCACGTGAATCAACACTCCTGCTTAGCTTGGTGTCATCTGCGAACTTGCTGATGATACACCCTATGTCCTTATCAAAATCATCAATAAAGACGTTAAACAGAAAGTGTCGACAACACAAGCATTAACTTTGAATGCCCCACTTGAAACTACACTTTCTGGTGTCTGATAGTTCACATTTTCATATGAATTTAGAAGTACACACCGAATGTACTACAGTCATAAACTCCACACTTCTGAAAATCCTGACTCCAGCCCTCCTCATCACCTTGCTTCCATCCTTGGTCAGAACTCCCACTCTTTCACTTCTCAGCCTTCTGTAGCTGATGCAAAGGGTTTTCTCTCCATCACCATCCAAGAATAAGGAGACCATCAGCAAAGTGCTACAGAGAAACTCAATAATATCTACAGGGAGGCAGGTAAAGAGTACGTTGCTAAGTATGCTCAAACAAAGCAACTTGCCACCTGGCTTGCCATTTTTCTGTTCTGGCAACACATATTTTATTAATGTCACAATGTCAGATATACATGCTACAAAATTTCCTCATGACCTTAAAGGTTCAGAAATGTTTTC
Source organism: Limnodromus scolopaceus (assembly GCA_028565335.1). Classification (NCBI taxonomy): domain Eukaryota; kingdom Metazoa; phylum Chordata; class Aves; order Charadriiformes; family Scolopacidae; genus Limnodromus; species Limnodromus scolopaceus. The sequence goes on from JAOXNO010000001.1 coordinate 173,679,639, forward strand.
GATACACCAGAGCTCTTTAATTCACACTGAATGCAGGAAAGTATTTTTGATAGAATCAACTAAGAGATTAAATAGAAGGCATTTCCCTTTTCCCCTCTCTGTATTCCACTGACAAGCTGTAAGTGCTTACCTAAACAACTCAGTAAGGGCTTCTGTCTTCCCATACACTCAGACTGTACTTACCTGTATGGCCAACTACTTATTTTGTCTTTACAGTTTTAAGGATCTAGCCAATGTCTGCTCAAAAATAAAATATAACAAAACATGTTCCTCACAAGACCATTTTCACTTCCCTCTCCACAAACACGACTGTGCCCATCTCTCTCACGTTACTGATAACCCTTTGAAAGACTAAGACCTGCACTTGGCAAACTATTACGCTATTTACTACTTAGAAGTTAAGAGAAGTTAATGGTTTGACAACAGAAAAATTTGATTTCAGGAAGAACGGTCAAATAGCCATATGAAATAGAATAGGTCACAGTGCTGATCTCATAAAGTTGCTTTGTCCATACAAATTTGTTCAGAGAACTCCCTTTTTACTCTCAGACTCTTTCCTGAATCACCTCGTTCTTCCACAGTCAGCACAAACCCCTTACTATGCGGTACTGTGCTGGAACGGGTCCAGAGAAGAACAACAAAGCTGGTGAGGGGTCCAGAGAGTAAGTCTTAGGAAGACAGGCTGAGAGAGCTGGGGTTGTTCAGCCTAGAGAAGAGAAGGCTGAGGGGAGCCCTTATCGCTCTCTACAACTACCTCAAAGGAGCTTGGTCTCTTCTCCCAAGTCACAGGTGATAGGACAAGAGGAAGCGGCCTCAAGCTGCGCCAGGGGAGGTTCAGATTGGATATTAAGAAAAATTTTTACACTGAAAGGGTTATTAAGCATTGGAATGGGCTGCCCAGGGAAGTGGTTGAGGCACCGTCCCTGGAGATATTCAAAAGACGGGTTGACATAGTGCTTAGTGACATGGTTTAGCAATGGCAGGTTTTTTTTTGTTGGGTTTTTTTTTTTTTTTTAAGCAGTTAGGCTGATGGTTGGACTAGATGATCTTAAAGGTCCCTTCCAATCTAAATGATTCTATGCATTTTCCCCAACTTCATATACCTGTATTTCCTTTGAAGTTTGATTGATGGATCTATATAAATTCCTCATTTCCATGCTAACAAATGCAGTCATAAACTTCAGTGTCAAGTCTCACCTTGCAATACACAGTATGGTAACATCACAAAGTATTCATTATATGAATTAAATTGATACATGCTGCTTGTAAGCCTGAAAATTTTAATGTGTCTCAAGAAACTGAACTCCAGCTCCGTCTTTTAGAGGGAACATAACAATCTATAATGAAAACTTACAAAAAACTAGCTACAAGTTTATTCACAACTCTGCCTGTGTTCACTGGTGAGATGCAGTAATTTGCAAGCAAGCCATGGAGTGGAGAGTGCTATACGGGGACTAAGACCTGAGGTGCTCAGCTCCAGCCATCAGAGCATTTACACACTGCAGCTTCCCTTTGACAAAAAAAAAAATTAAAAAAAAATAAAAAATAATCCTCTTTAAACAGCTTATATGACTGAAAACTGCAAGCTTCAGTACAAAGAAATCCACAGGACCCAGATGAAAAAGGGTGACAGAAGTGACATATAAGGATGAAAAACAAAGCTAGGGGAAAAAAAGAAATAAAGACGAAATACGTAAACTTATCTCTGCTTTTTTTTTTTCATATCACTTCAACCAAGACCACCGTGTTTTCTGCAGTTTGACGTTCTTTCAGCAGTATTCAGAAAGGATACCCAGAAAGAATGGAGCAACATGAAATCTGTCTTTATTGTCATAAACAGGTAACTACTATGACAGCCATTTTGTCAGGTAACTTGTTGCTTTTTTTAAATGCCTTTCTCCTCTTTTCTTGCTTTTTCTCTTCTTGCTTTAGAGTTATTTGACCAGAGTTAATATGTTTACAAGTGTGGAAACATGGTAACAGGACACCCACATTCTTGTTATCTATTCAGTGTATTGCAGATTCATTGAAACCTAGAATTAACTGCAATTCTGCTATCCTTCATTAGTCCTTTCTTCTTCCACCCCCACTCAGCTACTTCAGGTTCTGCTTCCCTTCTAAGTTTCACAAACAGTTAAATTCCAGTCTGCTTCTGTCTGAAGTATTAAAAGCTAAACACCTTAGTATGCACCTGCTCTTGATCTCTGCCAGGTAAGGGAGGAGGTGGCAGTGAGTATAACTAATGCAGCAGGATAAACAGAGAAGCTAAATTCACAGCTTCTGTTTTCTGATTGCCAGGGAGAAGGGAACAAAACTAACAAAGTTAGGACATGTCATGGTGCCTCATCACAGATTGGGGAAAAAGTAAAATTTGCAAAGCAACACTTAGGATCATTGCTTTCCTTATTTTGAAGGCATTGCCTCAAAACAAGATAAGATACACTGAAACTTCCACTTTCTATGAAGAGAATTGCCTCCAGAAATTGTTCTCTTATGCTTTGCCAACAACCACATAAGCCCTACAAACTAAATCATAGGAGAAGAACATCCCTCTTCGCCATTTTTATTTTGGACAAATTCTGATAATACCTCTTCTGCACCTGCTGAAACTTTATCTACCTCTCAAGTCTTTCAGGAAATGGCCACTTCCAACCTGTCTTGAATGATGAGCTTAGTTTCTGCTTCTAGAAACATTGAAAACACCTTACCACAGCTGCACTTTTTCCTAGCAAAGAATAACTGCAGGGGATAATTGTACAAAGAATAACATCATGCACAAAATTTAGAATTCAAACCATACAACTGCATGAACATTACCTAGCACTGAAACTGTGGAGAGATGGTATCTGAGCCTTTGTCGATTGCTTCTGTTGAAGTTGCTCCAAATGTCAAAATACACACAGAGACAAAGGGGAAAAAAAAAAAAAAGAAAAAAAAAACACAAAACAAGAGACTGACTCACTAAGCCTAAGGGGTAATTTGCCTGAGATACCGAGGCAACTCTAAAGGAAGTTTGATTATTTATAAAACATGAAATGGCATCAAAGAAGAAAGACTATTTCACCAAAGTAGTGTTACTGATTCACAGAGAAAGCACGCTCTCACAGGAGGCAGAATACATGGTTCAAATCCCCAGGGCCTGAGCTGGTATCCACTTCACCTATACAGAAACACTCGAGCTGCCGAACTAACGAGCCTAAGAAGAGACAAGACACTTCTGCCAAGTTCCCCCTCCCTCTTCTTGTATTCAATACTTGGCAAAAAACAAACACTTCACAGATGAAACAGATAAACCATTTCACATGAAGTCTAGTTTCTTCACTCTTGTTTCAGCAAACAAATCCAAAAGTTTTTAAAATGTAGTTGAATTCAATTACCCTTAGAAAACAATGATTATATATTATGCAGTCTGTCCAGCAGCCCTGTCACACTGATGAATTCTAATCACGCAGACCAATTTCAGCCAAATTTGACAGAGAAACAGAGGTCTTGGAGATGCTGAGTTCCCTCAAGTTTCACAGGAATGGGCTGCCGGGCGGAAGCAAGACATACAAATTAGCAGTTGCATTGTGGAAAAGGGAAACAGAACTTGGCTCTCATCCGCTTTGAGCAGCAGCAATCAACTGGTCAATTGAAGCCCTCGCCTAGCTCCAAACCAGCCATAACACACGCTGGTGCTTGCCAAAGGGAGGGAGACGTGAGAGGAAGCCAAATGTCTTCTGGGGTAGGACAGACCAGGAGAAAGAAATGAAAGCATCATAGTACACAAGCATTAGAGAACATGAAGGGCACTGCAGCAGGTGGTCACAAGAGTCAAAAGGAAAAATTAACAATAATAAGTTTAGTTTTAGGAGCGGAGCGTGCAAGCCTGAAGACAGCCATGCTTTCAGATTTCCACAGCTCTCAAAAGATATTTTCAGCTTGTTTTTTCCTTTCATCAATAGAATCAAGTAATCATACGATGCTATGACTCAAAGCCAGACTACTTACTTCCCTAATGCAAGTTACTTAATGTTTATGCCCTAGTATTGCAACTAAGACAGAGTGAAATCAAGTGTGTGTCACAACATTTAGGAAGTAATATTAAGCTAAACAGTACATAGTGAAATATACATCTGCATTCCATAGAAAAATGTAATTCCGGTATATGATGGAGTCAGGGCTCCAGTGGATGCAGGCAGACAAGCAAGAACCAGCTGAGATAAGACATCTCAAGAAATAATCACCTCTCAGCTGAGAAGTAGTAACTGATGACACTCTTCCTCTGCCAAGTAGTAAAACAGGTACATCATCTTCACATGGAGAGAAAGCATGATAAAGCTACACCTTTTCTATTCTGCATGTTTAATAACATTGGGACATAACCCACATGCAGTCACCAAGTCCTCACAGAAGCCTGTGCAAGCCAAGTCCTACCTCCTATAACTGCAAATGGCTGTTCACACTCTTCTACTCACTCTTCTACTCAAATTCACAGGTACATGAGGGTCCAAAAGGTATCATCCAAAGGCCACACACTTGCAATTCTGAAACTTGTATGTACTTTATCAGGCATTGTATTTAGTTCAACAAGATGTTAATTAAATTCTTTTGGGGGTAGGGGGCTGAGTAATAGCACATCTGCATCACGTATTTTCTCAGGCATTTGGTACTTTCCTCTATAATGACAGAGATTGAACCATAAGTATCTACACAGTATCTCCCTTCATTTTTCCTCTTTCTCCTTGTGCTTGTCAGACTTCCTTTCCTAAACTCTCCCTCCATTCAGGATCCTCCATCTTCTGTCTGTCCTTCTTTATTTGACAGTAACAAAGCTGATCAAACATACAGAACGCCTTTCTTTTGAAGATCAACTACACAGAATAGGCTTCTTCACCATAAAAAAGACTGAAGAAGGGATTTAACATATCTATATGGTTGCAAGTGACTTTAAAGAGATAAAAAGGGGGTTGGTTATTCACCATCTTTAAATTAGCAAGTGGGAAGTTCAGCAAACTTAGGAAAAGGGTGCTTCATACAGCATATAAAGTTGTTATTCACTATTCTGTGGCTGCCAAAATTTTACATAGGTTCAAAAAACAACTGCACAGATCCACGCAGAAGAAATTAATCAAAAGGCTATTTAATAGAAAGGAAACATCCAGCTGAGGAAACGCTGAAAAAAACAGCAGTTAAAAGCTGGGGAAACATTCTGAAACATCATCTCTGCATATCTGTCACACGCTCAGGCTTCTCTACAGACATCAGTTATTGGACTTGATTACAGACACAGCAGTGGGACAGAAACTTTGATCGACACAGCAAAGGACACTGCAAGATCATCCACAGTAGAGACCGAGCGAGAAAAGATGTGCATGGGGAACAGAACGATTTAAGTTTCTTGGCTCTGTAGCAAAGTTAACTCAAAATACCACTTCCACATAAAATGAAGGATATTTCATCTTTCGTGTTAGTCTCCAGTTCATGAATTTGAGAAATCAGAAGTTTAAGTAGCTGCCAGACCAAAAGAGGCATTCAAATAATGGTTCATATGAACTACTTCCTTTCTACATATCACATTTTCTATAATCAAGTACACTACAGTAGTTTTTCTCACTACATTGCAGCATAGCTTGTCAAAGTTATATTGACATAACCACTTAATAGTTTCAAAGAGATGCACAACAGAACTAATTTTCATTTTTCTTTTGGGGAGGGAGGGTGCAGGAGATCACGTGCTAGTAATAAGTAGACTATGTAAGAAGCAGCATCATAGCAGTTCCTTGGCCAAAAGGAACATCATGAAGCTCAAAGATAAGCGCTGAGCCGTAACCCCTGCAACCACCGAGGTTGGGAAGCGACTAACAGAAAGCAGCTCCATGGGTTCACAGTGCAGAACAATTTGAACAAAAACCAGCGTGCCCGTACAGTGGTAAAGACTAATGACATACGGGGCTGCATTAGTAAGACTGTAGTTAGCAAATCAAGAGACATGATTATTCTGCTCCTCCTAAAGCAAAGCCACATCTGAAATAGTGTCCAGTTACAGGGGGTCCCCACTATGAGAGAAGACCCCCAAACTGAAGACAAGCCACCAAGATGTTTTGGGGGGCTGGAACCCATGTCAGAAGACAAGAACCTGAGAGTGCCATTTGGTTAGTCAAGTTTGTTCAGCCTGAAGAAGAGCAGACCAAATGAGGCCAACAGCTCCCACCCCTACTATCTGAAGGCAGCTTAAGGAGACAAAGCCAATTCTGAGAGGTGTGGAGTGAAACAAAGTGCAAGAGACACAGGATGAAACACGAGAAATCTCAACTAGACATAAGGGAGAGAAAAGTTTTCCTAAAGAGTGGCTAAGCACTGGAGCACGCCATCTTGGAAATATTCAAAGCTCAACTAGACAAGGCCTTCAGCAAGATGATCTAACATCAGAGTTAGCCCTGCTTTGAACAAGGGTTGTGACTAGGACAGCCTCTCCAGAGGTTGTCCAAGCAAATTTTTTTCTTAATGACATTTTGAGTATCTCAAAACAAAGTAAAACCTGGCATCTTTATAAAAATTAATTCCCAAAACTGCTTTCTCAAAGGAACGTTTTGTCCTTTTTTTTCCAGTAAGGATCCTTAAACATTGGCTAATTGAGACTGGAATACATAACATATAATATTCATACATATAAATAACAAAAAGCTTTATCTTTAGTAGATCAAGTATAAATTTGATGATTTTTATTCACCTTATTTAGCTGTACTCATGAAGGAGACTATTAATATTTCTCAATTCACGCTGTAATATCTCACTTTATTACCACACAAAAACAGCACTGAACCATAAAACTACAAAATGAAACTTGGAAACATTATTAATTGGTATTTTGTTATTAAAGCATGTCTTCCATATCAGTGTCAAAGACCTGGACTACATCTGCTTCTAGACATTTTGTATTAATTTCAGAAATAATAGAAGCTTAACATCCCCAGTGTTTGCTGACTCACAAAGCAAGATGCTAAGCAAATCCCTCTGGATTTATTTGAAATACATAAAACAGAATTTTATCACCAACACAAAGTCCCCAAGAATAACTGCTGTAGGGGGTACTGTTCTTAAAAAAAAAAAAAAAAAAAAAAAAATCGGTTCTAGTACTCTAACTAAAAGACACATAACTTTAGAATACACCCCACACACGTTGCTCCATCCTACATATCAAAATTGACAAAAAAAAACCCCAAAACACACCAAACAAAAAGAAGCTACAACCTGCTCGGAAGACAAGGATGAAAGATGAGTACTTGCTACTAAAGAAGTATATGTTGTAACTGAAAACACCGAGCATAAAATACTTTCTTTTACAGCTGTGGTCATCAATGCTTAAAATACACACATCCCTATAGTAATATATTTGCATAATTTTAACTCAGCACAACAAGTTTTTCCTGCATAGAGAGAAGTTATTTTCAACCCTGCAGAAGTGGCAGGTTTCTTTTCATTCTACTTTATGGTAAAAATAGCCATTTCTACAGACATTTAAAACTAGATTTATAGCATATTTACAAAAAATCACTCAAAATAAGCAGCGTGAAAGCATGCACAGTCTTGCAATGTAAAATAACATGTACTAGAACTAAGAAGTATTTACAATTAATCTGAAAAGCTCTACAGCTACAGAGATTCACATGTTCTAAAGCTAAAAAAATACTACATCTGTTAAAGGGCTTCCAAGAATTACTTCCAAGTTACAGTTCATCAGCTGCACATGAGCTACAGAACTCTCAGTCAACCACTGACCTACAGAGAAGTACAGGTCTGTAAAATAGATGAAGGTGATCAACCAAACCACTGCAAAACCAAGTTTGGTATCCATAAGTAAAGCCTGAACATGCAACCAGGATCATACTTTTCCTAACTGGTAGTATTTTTTATTAAAATGCTTGTAGCTATAGCAGCAAAAGTTTTACTATATTAAACACTTTTTCAAAGATTGTAAAAATTAAAAAAAAAAAAGTTTGCACAAAAGAAAGCCTGCCATTGTACTTCACTGCTACAAAGCAAGCACAAAAAAGAAACACAGTAAGACACCAAATAATGTTCCCTTTCATATGGTTTACTTAAACGTTCTTTGAAACAACAGGTAAAAAATAGGTGTTGGAGTAGTTCCTTCACTACTAGGCTTTATTTTCATATTCTCAGTATTTCATAAAATACTAAATTTTCAATTTAGTATTTTAGCATTGTGGGCTCCGAAGACGAAGGATCTGAAATAAGGGCTCTAACACTCAAGACATTTATCTAAGCTCCCAGCCAGCTGATGTGTAACAGGAGAGCAACACATAGTCTTTATTCTCTCTGCTTTTTTTGAATGATGCACTAACTCAACCTTTCACTTCCCTTCCCTCTTAAGGCAGTCACAGAAACATTCTATCTGACAGAAAACTACTTTTTTGTCATCAGCCAATAACTCAGGGAGGAAGAAGGGGGGAAAGAGGGGAGAAGTTATTACAGTTATTGGGAGATAAGAAGATAAAAATATATTATCAATTTAAGAATCAAACAACAACGGAATACAGTAATTATTCTGCACAGAAAACAAAACAAAAAAATTACAAACTCAAACCTAAACAAGAAACTGGAAAACTGAATTATTTAAGAGTGGAATTCTGCAGCTATAAAGCAGTAAGTTCATCTCTCTAGTGCTATCGGATAAAGAAAATAAAGAAAATATGATCATAGCTAGAACATAACAGCAATTACTATTCTAGATGAAATCAAGCTTTTCCCATCTCTTCATGTTATTATCATATGGCAACATGGTTAGGTTAGGAACTGAAATCTAAACTACAAAAACAAAAAACACTGTGAACAATAAAATTATTAGGAAAATGTTTCCTCTCCCCTTCTCTTCTCCATTCCCAATCTTAAAGAAAATTACACACTGGTAAACCCTTAGCAGCATTGTCCAAGGAAATCTTTTTCCATCTCAAAAACCCCACAATGAAGAATCCTTTTGCCCAAGTGTCCAAGATCATAACAAGCATCAATCATGAATTTCTGCAATAGGTATCTGTCAAAGTTAAAACTCCATGGATTAACAAAACTCAACACCTCAAGCACAGAAAATGCTCCAAGATCTTATTTCCTCATTTGCTCATTACACAAGGATTTTCTCCAGTTTAGCCAATCCTTCAAAATGAAATTTTGAAATGTATGCAAGAAAAGTCTCAGGCCAATTTGACAGTAACAAGCTTCACCAGCCATGGAAAACAAAAATAAAATAAAAATTGTTACATACTTAACTTTATGTAACAACACAAAAATGGTATGAAATCATTATATGCTACATTGGGGGTTGGGACTAGATGATCTCCAGAGGTCCCTTCCAACCCCATATGATTCTATGATTCAAACTGGTTTAGCTTAAGATATTAAGCATACGCATCGATGTATTCACTTCATTTACTTTGATTTTCATAGTTACAAACAAATTTTCTATTATTATGTATCAAAAATAAATAAAACTGCAGATGGCAGTCAAGTGAAAAGTTGCAGATGAATTTGAGAAGTACTTGCCACGAGGCAGAACCTCCAAGATGTTTCTTGGACTAGCTGAACAGCAACTCTCAAGCCTGTCAATGATTATGGATGTATTACACAGATGTATATGTATGTTAGATCTGAATTAAAAAACACAACCCTAAGTTAGTTTTTAAAACAAAGAATCACAACTGTGCTCATTATACATTCCATTTTCAACAAAAAGCAGCTTGATGGATCATATCTTTTCCATAAGGATCCTCTCAGCATTCCTTAGCAGCTCATCGCTTCAACACAAAACATGCCTCATTCAGAAATCACTACTCTGCACAGTCAGAACCAGACCCTTGAAAATCACCCACCTTCTCTTCAGTCCTTCACTGACATTTTCGGGCCCCCCCTCGCACTCTAAACAGCAGTGAAATGAAAACCTCAGCACTTGCAAACACTTTCAACTATAAACCAGAAAGCGTTCTAGGAAATTGAAAAATGTAATGCTTCATTAGTGTTACCATTCCAAAAAACAATCTAGAATTCAACATCTCTGCATAGTATTTAACAATGTCTTTGGTACAGGATCACAGTTTAACAAATAAAACGTAACAAAAAAAGACGTATGTATTGGGAACATCCTAGTAAACTTAAATGTCCTGATGCCTTTTAAAATCTCCCCTACTCCCACTGTATAATGACCCTAACAGTAATCACAGTAACGTCAACCAAAAGAACAAAGTGTAAACGGACTTCCATCATAAATGGTAATTTCTATTTGTATCTTTCTATCAAGCAATACTACATAACAAGATGATCTAGTTGTTGAAAGTTGATTCTTCCCCATTCGGTATACTGCCGTCAATATTAGAGCTAAGTAAGTGATTTTGTATCTTCATAAAATGGGAAAATAATGCTATTAATGCACTTGGTAAGGGTCCTGGATAACATGCACTTTTGGCCTGTGTTTTAATGGTATATTCTGATACACATCTAAATAAGTATCTATATATTGAGATAACAACATACTGCATTTTACAACAGTAAAAGAACATAACAAAGTGAAACTTCACCAGATTGCACAAAAAAAAAAAAAAACGTTAACATGAGTCTCTACAACTACTTAACAGAAGAGATTTAGTGATAAGTACACACAGTGTTATCTAGCAGCAAGAGCTGCGATGTAAAAATGTCAAACTTTTCCAGGTAACACACAGAGATGCGCCCAAGATAACCTCACTAACTTCAAACTTTGATAAGATAAGCTTTCAGCAAGCAGCACTGCTGCAACACAGCAGATGCTAGAAACAGTCCCTGCAGTCAGAAAGCACTGGACAAGAGAGCTCTTGCACTCTTTGCTCCTAGAGAGGATTTGCTACTTCATGATTTGTAACAGACCACAGCAATTGGACATAAAATGTCACAACAATGAAGTGGGTTTTCTTTCTTCACCTAATGGAATTCATTTTTTATATATATTTTTTTTTTTGCTCAGATACAAGCTGTGAATACTGTTTCTCACTCACATTTCCCCAGGAAAATGTTGAGGCCATGCCAAAGACACAGCTGCCACGCCACTGAGAGTATCTTGAAGCTGTCTGAACACACACGGCTTTTTCTCCTCTGGCTTTCCTCAACAGCTCTTTTTCAGACACAACAAAGAAGCTCCTAGCTGTTCCTGTAGCACTATGAGACAAACAACAGGAACGAAAAAGCCAGTCTTGACCACAGTCCCCAGAGAGCGCTCTCTGAGAAAGAAGCATTTTCAGCAGTCTGTTCTCTTAAATCAGAGTAAGGTCTTTGCTTGCTATCAGTTAATGCCATCACTTCCATTTCTAATATTTATGCTACATTTCTCAAAGTGAAGGGCTCACAATGACGCCAATGCAAGAATGCCCATCATGCTTCAATTACTTACCAGCGTTACAAAGATTATTTAAACCAGTAACTTTCTTTTTCCTTAAATGTGCAAAGCAGCACAAAGGTTGGACATCACTCCTACATCTGTCCAGTCTTCCTAAATCATGACACCTCACAACTATGCATTACATTAAGTACATGAATTGTGTTTAGAAACACTCATATACCATTCATCCCCCAAACAGCCTTTCCTTCCTTCTGTCAGGTGTATTAGAATTTTTGTTATTGGAATCAAATATCCTCCTTTTGCTCTGAAGAAGTAGAAAATGTACTGCTCCTGGAAATACGAACAATACCCACAGCTTGGAGAATCAGTCTTAAATTTATTTTAATTATATTGTCATGACTGTCACATAATAAGCAATCTATAAAAAATTAAGCAACATATAGAATGTTTAAAAACCAACATTTCTAAGTGTAATTTTATTTAAGTTAAGCTTCAGGACAGTTTCATATTTCTACATACTCCTACATATTATTTACATGAAGCTGTATTTTAACCAGCAGTAATACTTATGTAAAATATGCACACAAAGACCTGCTGAATGTCACTATGAATGACTGTATTGGGTCTGGCTGAGGCCGAGTTAATTTTCCCCTGTAGCAGCCCACATAGTGCTGTGCTTTGTATCAGTAGCTAGAAAGGTGTTGATAACACCAGTGTTTTGGCTATTGCTGAGCCATTGCTCCCACTGCATCAGTGCTGTCTCTCCAACATTTCCCCCCTCCCCACCAGTAGGCTGGGGGTGGGCAAGATCTTAGGAAGGGACATAGCCAGGACAGCTGACCCAAACTGACCAAAGGGTCCATACCATATGATGTCTGCTCAGCAATAAAAGCTAGGAGAAAGGAGGAGGAAGAGGGGGCATTTGTTAATTACAATGTTTGTCCTCCAGAGCAACCACTAAGCTTACAGAAGCCCTACTTCCTGGAAAGTGGCTGGACACCACCTGCTGATGGGAAGCAGAGAATGATCTTCTGCTCTCCTTTGCTTCTGCACACGGCCTTCACTTTTGCTTTATTAAACTTTCTTTTTCTTGACCCATGAATTTGTGGGTTTTTTTCCATCTTACTTTCTCTCTCCCCACCAATCCTGCTAAGGAGGGGAGCGCTAGAATGGCCTGGTGGGCACCTGGTGTTCAGCCAAGTTCAACCCACCACAATGACAACTGCACCTCACTCCAAAATCACCAGCTACCCTCCCACCAGCTCGTTGCTCAGGGTTCCAGGGTCTGAGGAGTGTGAGCACACAGAGACTAAAGAGAGAAAAAAAAAATCATCTGTCTCAAGAGTCATGACTTCAGAATGCAAAATCCTTGCAAAGGGCTTTCTCCTGGGACGTTGCTCATCTATACCCAGCATCTACTCCAAATGCCTCAGCAGGCTTTCTCACTAATAACTTAAGTCTCCAGGAACATACAAGTTTAAAGCACACCTACTTTTACTTTTGCTCAAATCCTAAGAGATACTGGCCATCAAGAAATTGTAGACTTCCTAAACACACTGCTGCTTCTGTTAACACACTCTTCCGTTGGGAAGTTCAGTTGGGTTTGTTGGAAAGGCAAATCATAATCAAGCATGTTTCTATTCCATCCTGCCCAAGTCCTTGTCTCAAATCCCTACCAAAATCACCTTTTTACATGCTCCACCTACACTACACTTAGAAGCAAAATTTGGGGGAGGGAACAGGTAAATCATTCTAAAGTGGTAAATCACAATCATGTAACAAGCTCTACCCATTCACCTTGTTTAGGTGATGATATCCACCAGTCTACCAAAAGACAAATTGATATAAAGTACTACAAAACTCAGAAGACATTGCCATCTCAGAGATAATATGCCTTCTTTTCTGAGAAAAACACGCGCTGAATGTAGTGGCAGCAGCTTTATAACCCTCTCCTGCCCTTCCTCAGCAAAC
>JAOXNO010000001.1:173693071-173703197 GCA_028565335.1 Limnodromus scolopaceus
TTAAATTTGGTTTTTAAAAAAAAAAAAAAAAAAAAAAAAAAAAAAAAAGGCCTGTAACAATTTAAAGGACTTTCAGCTTTAGGTGTGTTACAAGCAGACTAAGTTTTTTTTTTCTTTTTTCTTTTGTTAACTAAAGGATTCACAATAGCAACATCTTCAGTCTAAGCTGCAACAATTCTATAAATCAAGTACATCTTACACTAGTGCTTCAGCTTCCTAGCAGATTTTTCAGAGAAACCAGCAGGTGAAGCCTGTGTCCCCAAAGATGATGCATAAATCCATTTGAAAACTGGCATAACAAGTCCAGAGATGGAAAGTTTCTCTCAGCAACTAATGAAAACCTGGAGGCTGAGTTGTAGTAAGGCAGTGAAAAATCACAGGTGAGACTGAGTGCATAGGGGACCATCACACTTGCTTTGTCTTTTCTCTCTGTCCTGTTTCCAACAGTCGTGTCTGTTTCTCCCCAAATTCCCACTCCCTCTTTCCCCACCTCCAATCAAGAGGAGAAAACCCTTTCTTCAGCAGAACCACAGTGTGACAACACTTACCTACAACATAAAAGTAAGAATATAAATGGTGCTTTTACTTATGCAGTCTGGGTTTATCCATCACAGTTCCTTTATTTGAAGGGCGGCCAGAAGCAGATGATTCATGTAAAGAATGTAAAACACACCAAGTATTTAGAAGGTTCTGTTATAATTCCTAGCTTTCAGCCATTTTAGAGCTGGTAGTCCAACTCCACTGCAAAGTTCAGTATTCAGTGCATCTGTCCCTACCTGACTTAGCCTAATTACGATTTTAACCCACTTACATTTTTCTGCTCCACAACATCATGTGGCAATTAAGATCCACAATTTAATTACACATTGCTTGAGAAGCTACTTTAGTTTTCATCATAGTAGCAGCTATAATTTACTGGGTGGCCTAATTCTTGTCTTAAGAAAAATAGCTATTCTTGCTTTCTATTCATCATTTCTGTATGATCTACAGATTTTATAGACCTCTATCACCTCTCCCCTTGTTGTTCCATTTTCCAGAATAAAGATCTTCATCTTCCCAGCACAGGAGATCTTCCACACCCCTCATCTACTTTTTCACTGTCTACAAAAACTTTGTTGTGCGGGGGTGATCACATTAATGCACACTGTTAATGATCTAGACATACCATTGATATACATAATGGCCAAACAATTATTTTATTCTTTTTGAGCAATTCCCAATAGCTTTCTGACCACTGCCATTCTCTGAATAAGTAACATTAGTGAATTTCAAGCTCATCACTGTGTAGATTGGTTTGCATTATTTTTCCCTGCACAAGCATCATTTGTCATTCATCAAAACTGAACCACATTTCCATGTGAAATCACTGGGCAATGGTACCATAAGATTTTCCTGTAAATACATAGTCAGTTTAGATTTCATCAATCCCCATATATCAACAAACTGCTATGGTGCCACAACACTATCAGTCCTTAAGACCATTTTTTAATATGATAAACCCCTAGACCCCAGCAGAAATCTACTGGTAGTGTTTTTTCCATCTTGAAGGAATCATCTATTTATCTGGTTTCTCATTTTTTTATCCAACTGTACTAAGCCACAGGATAACTTCTTATCCTTAGCAAATAAGGATTTGATTGATGCCTGTGGTCAAATATTTCACCTATTTTCAAACCACTCTGCCACTAGCTTTGCTAAGTGCTCTCTAATTATAGTGTTGCAGCATTCAGTAAGCAATAATTCTGCAGGATTCAGTGAGTAAGAGTTACACGTTCATCTTACGTATTGCCTGCAGATTACATAAACTGAAATTCTCCCTTCAGTTTTCTCTTCTGCAAGTTGAGGGTCTTTTAACATGTTAGTTCCCTACCATCTTCCATCTCCTTATTTTAGCTATCCTTCTTTGCACCTTTTTAACTATTAATTATAGCCCTGAATCCATTTCTTGTGAAAGCTGGGATGATTCTACCTGGTACAAGTCATTTGTTACCACCTAGCATCATCTTTCAAAAAAAAAAAAAAAAAAAAAAAAGTATCTGTATTAGTTTCTTGGGCTTGTTTCCCTTAACAGAAGGTAAAAACACTGGACTTTTTCTGCTCCAGTGAAAATGACATAAAGAATTCAGGTTCTAGCTACCCATTATTCATGATCCACCAAGAATGCAAACCGATCAAACCAGCCAGTAAGGGACACACGTGAACAAACAAAAAAAATGCAACGATGTAGCATTTTGTTTTGCACTGGAACTTTGAGATTTCACACCACCAACCAGACTTCACAAAACACATACGTATATCATAAAAGGAGCATCAAGGACCTGAAAACAGATGCACCTCTCCTCTGAGTCACTGTGCTATCCCTGTCCCTGAGGAACATCTTGTATCCAGCCTGGGCTTGCTCTGTACGCAAGGACCAGTTTCAGCCAAGCTTACCGAAGACTTTTCAGTGGAACGGCAAAATAACACGCAGGTAAAGCAGATCATCTTGCAGGATCCTGGAACCGACTACTTTGCCAAATTCCTGCTGCACTCTTAGGAAGAGGTGTTAGATTCACCCCTGTGAGCACTTCCCCATATTTCCAGGCACGCACCTGCTTTTGCTTTAGAGCTTGCATCACGTGATATGACCAGCCCCTCAAAGGCTGAGTTTCAACAGACCAATCTTAAATCCAAAGTTATCCAGCATGCAGCACATTACTTGTCAAAACACCTAAAATTCAGTTTAAAATAGTTTGGTATACACCAACTACACAGTTTTCACTTACAAAGTATATAAATCCAAAATTACATTGATCCAATTACATTTCTCACGGATTACTAAACACTATTCTTTTGTTTCCAAACAACCAGTACAATTCCAATTCTTCTTCACCTCTGGGAATATCTTTTCATAGTTGGAATGTTGTTTACATAATCTTCAAAATATGTGAAGTTTTACAGGTCTATAAACTTTTGCCAAAGACTTACTAGTTTTTATGGCATCACATACTACAATGAAAAAAATCTTTACTACTTGACAAGGGACTCACATGTACATTTAGTTGTACTAAATAGTTCTTTAGTCACCCAGTTTGCATGTTTTGCTTTCCCACATTCAGAGATCAATCAGTCACCAGACCTAAGATCTGCGGGACCACAGGCTAAACCATCTGTAGAACATTTTGTTCATTTTTGACAATGTATAGGCGTTTCCATGGAATAAATTCCCAAGTTCTGCAAAGATCTAGGACACCGAAGAAGCCCTGGATTGTCATATTCTCTTGTGAAATGCCACCTGAGAGACCTCAAAAAAAAAAAAAAAATCTGTTCTAAGCCAGCAAGAAGTGTTATGCTATTCATTCTTTACACGGGAGGGTGTATTACACAGTCCTTCTGGACTTCACTTCCAGCAAGAAACCTAATTCAATAACTCAGGTTCCATGAAGGTCTATATTTTAATGGGAACACTGGAAAATTGGTTCCAAAATTCATGAATGTAACTATAACAATACAAAAAGGTAAATCTCTCCGCCCCTTAGACTTCCTTCTCATAAGTGTCTGGTAATTAAATACAAAGGTAACACAGAACTTCTGCTCCAAGACAGGATATCTTTTTCACTGCAACGTAATACAAACACACCTTATCTCGTCTCTAAAGTCAGAGCCAATATCTCATTCTAAGGCACAGTGTAGTGCATAATGAAAAGAACTAGCCTCAAAAGAGCATACTTTTAAAGAGAGCTGCAAGGACGTCTCTTCAGAAAAACTGCAATTCTGCACACAAACTACAGGGAGGGGGTCTTTCATCCATTTTCACGAAACACCACTATCAAAAAAAAAGAAAACATTCTCAGCTTTAGCTACAACTGTTACATTTACTAGGTAGGTCTACTACATGTTTCAAAAGCTGATAAAAATATAACTGATATATTGAAACAAGCTTAAAAGGTAAACATTACAAATATCCAGGCAATTTTACAAAGAATGACTCTCTTACAATACCTATTTGGAAAAATATGCATATATACGTATGGCTGCTATACTATACTAACTACACCGTGTTACTGCTTCACTTTATATTCAGAATCATTAAAAAAAACAACTCCTAAAATTCACATAAACAAATGTCTATATTAACTGTTCTTACCTTCATGGATTTAAGAAAGTTACAGTAAAATCCAATCAGTACAGGCAGTATCTTACAAGTTAGCAGATTTGCAACTATGGAAGAACAACAGTTTCTTACTTGGTTTGAAACATCAAGCAGCACTTCTGCAGTCTAACTGGGGACGGACTTTAATATGTAAACTCAGCTTCATTTTTCTACTAGAAAACTTACCGTTTTGACATGAGGTGACAGCAACAGCTAATTTGGTACAGAACACTATTTAACTACCAAGCATAGTCAGAAATATACTACTTTAAATACCAGTGAAGGCTTACTCATACATGTGTTAAATAACCTTAAGATCTAATAATAATATAGGAAAAGTCACAAGCATAAAAGCAATAGCAGAACAGTTAAAAGCATGGCTGCCTAGGCTGTTACTTTTTTTCAAAGCACACGCACACATAGCTAAATGATATTTCAGAAGCATTATTTCTTTTTCCACTCCACCTCACATTTCTCAAAAGTATATGCCTTCATTTTCCCCTCTTTCATGCTACCCTTCCAAATGCAACCAGGTCAAGGCATAACTCCAGTGGATCTGATAGTCAGGCCATTACTTGCTCAACCATCTTTCAGTCTCTGTCTTTGGCTCACACCCCACAGTACTGCAAAAATAACAAGTGTTTATAGCCATTCAAGAGTATATGCCCCCAAGGAGAGAAACAAACACCGCGAAATAACAGATCAGTTCAGAAGCGCCTCATATTTATACTGCCAAAACCTGAAAGCCATTTACCAATGGCAACCATTCAACTGACAAAGTAGTAAAACAACTAAGAATTGTCAACTGGGATAAAATTTTGAATATGCAATAGAAAATTAAAAAAAAAAAAAAAAAAAAGAAGACCAAGAAAATAAAAATCACTTCTATGAAAACCTTTCTCCTTTTTGAAGAGGAGGAAACATGGAAAAGAAGATGAGGATGAGTTTCCAGTTACAGTCAAAACTTCCCTCTAAATAGGCAAATGTTATGAAAAGTAGCATAAATAGTTCTGATTCTTTCAATTCACTGACTGGCAGGAATCACAGGATTGCGCGCTCTAGAACCGCTTAGAACAGTATTTTTGAAACATGTGGTACTTATCCAAGAAGCAAACCTGAAGGCACTAACCTTCTCAATTTGGTTAGTATTATCACAAAGTAATGCTAGAAAAGCTAGGTAAATGCTGTACCTCTGTACGTTATCAGAGACAGTATAACAAGCTGGTCAGAAGAGGTAATTATCCCTCTGCATTTAGCATTGGTGCAGCCTCACCTTGAGTACTGCGTGCACAATTTAAGGACATGAAGGTCCTTGAATGCTTCCAGAGAAGGGCAATAGAGCTGGTGAAGGAATGTCCTATGAGGAGTGGCTAAAGACTTTGAGCCTGTCTAGTTAGAAGAAAAGGAGGCTGAGGGGCCACATCATTCCTCTCTACAGCTTCCCGAGGAGGTGAAGTAGAGAGGGAGGTGCTGAGCTCTTCTCCCTGGGATCCAGTGACAGGACACGTCCAAAGCTGCTCCAGGGGAGGTTTAGACTGGTCACCAGGAAGCATTTCTTTACTGAGAAGGTGGTCAAACACTGGAAGAGGCTTCCTACAGAAGTGGTTGGTGCCCCAAGTCTGTCAGTGTTTAAGAGGCACTTGGACGACATGCTTTAATCACCCTGAATTGGTCAGGCAGTTGGACTAGATGATCATCAGAGGTCCCTTCCAACTGAAATATTCTATTCTATTCTAAACCGTATGACATTTGTTTTAAGCTTTTACAATTTAGGCACATGTGAAATCACAGTCCAGGAGAACCACTAACTTAAACAGCAGAACAGAAATATCCCCAAAATGCCACTGGAAATAACAATGATTCTTGTAATTTTAGCAATTTTTTGCAATTACAACCAAAGTGTTTTGGTAGGTAGCAACTGAGCTTTTGTTTTGGTGAAAGACTTGTAAGTAGTTAAAGAAAAAGCATGAAGTGTTGACTAATAAGCGAATTACTGTGATCAATTTTAAAAAAAAAATATATAAAGTAACTTCCAGTCAACAGTGCCAAAACACCTCTAGGCTAGCAAATGAGAAGCAGAGTTTGCAATAAAAGCACAAGTCATTGAAACACATTGTTCCAAAACAGATCCGGCGTGCCCAACGGTTAGGAATGGCTCGAAAACACCAAAACCTTGGTTCAAGCCTCACGTGTGTATCTACCCTACTTGAACTCCACTTTTTCTACCTGAGCTTCCTCGCTGAAAGGGAGCATGGTATAATTAAAAACAATAAAGCTATCGGCAACCACCAGGCCTTCTGGCACTCGCTACCCGCCGACACCCAGCCGAGGCAGGCCTCGGGGAAAGGCAGCCAGGAGAGGGGGATGGCAGGCAGGCCGCAGCGTGGCCCCCGCCGCCCCTCAGGCCCACCGACCCCCTCAGGTCCCTGTGGAGGCTCACGGCCCCAGGGGCGGGGGTGCCGGGGAACGTCCCTTCCCCCAGGGCCGCCAAAGTGGGGGGACGAGAGCTGCTCCCCGCTCCAAAGACAGGCCCCAAGCCCACCGCAGGGGACAGAACCCCCTTCCCGCGGCCACTGCCACTGGCTCCGGGCCGGAGCTCGGACTGGGGTCTCCCATCACCGCTGCGCGCTTCAAAAACAGAAGAACCCCCCCCGAACCCCACAGCGCTGCTCGGAGTTACTCGCCCCCAGCCCCGGCCCACTCCCCCAGGGGGTGGCGACCGAGCTCCGGCGAGGCCCGGCCCCATACAGCAGAGAAGGCCGTGATGCAGCCGAGGTCGCCCCCCACTTACCAGCCCGACTCGGAGAGCGCCGCCCTCGTCCTGTCGGCCATGGCGCCTCCTGCCGCCGCTCACTCACGGAACTTAGGGGCGCCGGGGCGGGGCCAGGCCGACGCGGGGGCCGCCGGGCGCTGCGGGGGAGCCCCGGCGCTGGAAGGAGGGACTCGGGGCCCGCTCGTTCCCTCGGCCGTCTCCGGTGTGCTCGGCCCGGCCAGCTCTCCAGTGAGGGAGGGAAGCAGAGGAAAGGAAGGGGCGGAGGTGGCGCAGGCAGAGACGAACAAAGCCCGCGACCGGCTGCTACGGGGATGAAGGAGGAGGAGGCGGTGGTGGTGGCGGGGGAGGAGGGCGTCCCGCTGCCTGCCTGGAAGCCGCTGCCGCCATGGCGGAGAAGGGAAAGAGTGAGGGCAGAGGGGGAGGAGGTGCCGTGAGGCTGGGAGGCGGCTGAGAGCGGGGCCTGCCTGCTCCCTGCCTGCCTGCCTGCGGCCTCTCGGCTCCCTCAGGTCCGGCCCGGCCTCGCTGCGGAGGGCCTCCCTCACACAACCCTCTCCTGGGCGGCGGCCACCTCGGCGGTGGCCAACGGCCTCTCTTCTTTTAGTAGCGGGAAGAGTTTATTTTAAACGCATTTCATCTATAAATTATTGCTGATAACGTTGTGTAGGAAAAGGGTCTCCTCCGTGCCCTCCAAGTGGGTGTTGCGGATGAGAAGGGTTGGGTTTTTAGCCTTTAGACTGACAAGACGTTTCTGTGTTTCTTTAATGTGTTTGTTTTGTTTTTTTTTTAATGCTTTGCCCTACAATGCACGCCTAGAATCACTGACATAAGCATGTGGGTTTGTGATCTGCCTTTCCAATGGGAATTATACTTTAAAAGAATGGCACCATGTGCCAGTTACTGTTAAGTTACCAGTTACCTCAGGTGCCAGTAACGTCGGATGGAGTGACATCTTCCCCTTTCCTCTGTGCTCCAGCAGTCAGAGAAACTGCCAGAAGGTGGACATGAGCGGGACAAGAGTTAAGAAAATGCCTACCTGAGCTTTGGCACTCGGTTTCTGCCTGCCGGTGAGGGCAGCTGCCTTCCAGAAGACACCAAGGATTCACATTAGTCACATCCAGCAACTTCTGTAACCCCTCAGTGCCAAATGTTGATTATTCTTTTACTGCACCAGGGTTTCAAAACCTAGCTACCTGGTCTGTGCACCTGTCAAAGATGGACTTTTCTTTGTGGGTCATTCTCATTCTTGGGACATCCCAATTTTCATGCAGCATCTTCAGAACAGCTTCTTGTTTTCCTTTTTTCTTTTTTTTAATCTGCCTGAAAACCTGTCTTTGCTATGCTGAGTGGAAATCACTCAGAAGTTTTACATATGACAAGCTGTGACCTGCTATGCTGGCCAGCACTATTCTCTTTTTTTCCTTCCCCTGCTGTGGCCTATTTATTCATTGTAATCTCTTCCACATTATAGATATATTATATGCTCTATGATAAAGGTTTTGTCACCAGTTCATATGGTGTCCCACGTGGCTGCTGTTATTCAAGAAGTTACACATCTTTTCTAAAATCAATAATTGTAGAAAACTTGCCACAGAAGAAGGAAACAAAGCCTATATTGTTCAACTTATTCTGAACAATTTCTTACGTTACCCGTGTAATAAACCTTGAAGCTTTTCTGATCTGGAGTCTTAACAGAAAGAATGTACTCTAGCCCTAAAATAATACATTTCCACTTAAAAGACTGACACATCATCTCTCTGCCAGCAAAATCTAAACAAGTATTGCACTTGGGGAAGATTTAATCCTCGTGCTGGTCATTAAAAAAAAAAAAAGCAGAGAGAGCATTATTAATTGGGAAAGTGCAATGATGCATTTTTGATGCACGCTCCTAGAAAGCAATCACCAGAGCCATCTACACAGAGTTCAGTGCACTAAGCCAACCCTACTAGGCATATAGTTCATGGCTTGAATAACCATATGACTTGTTTGGATTTTCAAAGGTTGTGCAGTCCCATATCACAACAAGAACCCATGCGAATATGAGCTTCCAAAGGAATAATGTCAAGGAGAGCCCTGAAATAGTCCCATCGTATGCCTGTCCCAAAGAAGCCCTTAAATTACTGCTGAGGATTACCCTAAAGTTAAGCAGAAGAGCCATGCTGAAATATTAGTGACCAAGTCACACCCTTGTTGCACATTGAACAATGGTAGCAGCTGCTGACATGGAAAAGCACCAGCAGACAGGTGGAAGCGTAGTGCCACATATTATGCAAAAGAAGTGGGAATAAAAGCACCTTGCATTTAGAGTCTGACCTGGCTGCACATTAGATTATCAATAAAAGGTTGTAAACATAATTGAAACTCAAAAAGGGGTGCCTGTAGAGCCAACTAGTAAGGGATGGAGTATGACCTAGGAGAAGATAATGAGAATTATGGACTTTATGCATTACCTCATGTTAGTTTAAGACGTGGACACTTTTGCTTACTTAAATCTTCATCGAAATGACCAGGCAATTATACCAGCAATTTACGCTAGCATATGGCTAGCTGTTGCACCTCATGGGACAAAACACCATCTATAAAGAAAATGTAGTAACTAGCACTATCCTTCTTAAAGGTCTGCAGGCATCTGTTCTAACAAATTCATTATATGCAAGCTGATATATATATATATATATATACACACACAGACATCCATTTTGAACATGAGAAGTCCCCTTTAGTGCATGTTTCTCTGCTCAGGGAGGGCACTGCCCCATCTTTGCTGTGTCTAGCTGCTGTTAGCTGTGCTGCAGCAAGGTAAATAATTAGCGCCACTGTAAAACAGAAGGTGATAGAGAATCACAGAATCACAGAATATTCATGGTTGGAAGTGGCCTTTGAGATCATCGAGTCCAACCACAAAAAAAAACCAAACACAAAAGAACAAACAAAAAAGCCAAACAAACAATCAGAAAAAGAACCAAAAAGAAAAACCACACCACACACCACACCCACCCAAAACCAGACACAAACCAACAATCTTGGGCATTAGAGTATGGCCTGACGTGCCATGTCTACATGTTTCTTAAATACTTCCAGGGATGGTGACCCCACCACCTCCCTGGGCAGGCCGTTCCAGTGCCTGACCACTCTCTCAGTAAAGTAATTCTTCCTAATATCTAGTCTAAACCTCCCCTGCTGCAACTTTAGACCATTTCCTCTGGTCCTGTCATTATTCCCTT
>JAOXNO010000001.1:173712253-173729578 GCA_028565335.1 Limnodromus scolopaceus
GCCAGCACGGGTTCACGAGGGGCAGGTCCTGCTTGACAAACCTGATCTCCTTCTATGACAAAGTGACCCGCTTGCTGCATGAGGGAAAGGCCGTGGACATTGTTTACCAGGACTTTAGCAAGGCCTTTGATACAGTCTCCCACAGTATCCTCCTGGAGAAACTGACTGCCCATGGTTTCGATGGGAATACTCTCCCCTTGGTTAAAAACTGGCTGGACGGCTGGGCCCAGAGAGTGGTGGTGAATGGAGTGAAATCCAGTTGGCAGCCAGTCACGAGTAGTGTCCCCCCAGGGCTTGGTACTGGGGCCAGTTCTCTTTAACATCTTTAACAATGATCTGGACGAGAGGATCGAGTGCACCCTCAGTAAGTTTGCAGATGACACCAAATTGGGTGAGAGTGTTGATCTGCTTGAGGGTAGAAAGGCTTCGCAGAGGGATCTGGACAGGCTGGATCGATGGGCAGAGGGATGAGGTTGAACAAGGCCAAGTGCTGGGTTGGGTACCAACAACCCCAGGCAGCGCTACAGGCTTGGGGAAGGGTGGCTGGAGAGCTGCCTGGTAGAAAAGGACCTGGGGGTGTTGGTCGACTGTCGGCTGAACATGAGCCAGCAGTGTGCCCAGGTGGCCAAGAAGGCCAACAGCATCTTGGCCTGTACCAGTAACAGCGTGGTGAGTAGGACTCGGGACATAATCGTCCCCCTGTACTCTGCACTGGTGAGGCCCCACCTCAGTACTCGAGGTGTCCAGTTTTGGGCTCCTCACCAAAAAAAGACATTGAGGTGCTGGAGCGGGTCCAGAGAAGGACAACAAAGCTGGTGAGGGGTCTGGAGAGTAAGCCTTATGAAGAGAGGCTGAGGGAGCTGGGGTTGTTCAGCCTAGAGAAAAAGAGGCTGAGGGGAGACCTTATCACTCTCTACAACTACCTGAAAGGAGGTTGTAGAGAGGTGGGGATTGGTCTCTTCTCCCAAATCACAGGCAATAGGACAGGAGGAAATGGCCTCAAGATGCATCAGGGGAGGTTCAGATTGGATATTAGAAAAAATTTTTACACTGAAAGGGTTACTAAGCATTGGAATGGGCTGCCCAGGGAAGTGGTTGAGGCACCATCCCTGGAGGTACTCAAAAGACGGGTTGACATAGTGCTTAGTGACATGGTTTAAAGATGTGGGGTTTTGTTTTTGTCAAAGTTAGGTTAATGGTTGGACTAGATGATCTTAAAGGTCCCTTCCAACTTAGACAATTCTATGATTCTATGATACTAAGCACCCTGGAGTGTGTAGAAGTTTCATTCATATGATTAGTAGATTCATTCATATGATTGCCCCATATATTTTGTGTTTCACCTGTGAAAACACTCATCTGTTGTGTTTCTTAGCTTGTGTGCATCTCTTTTTCTTCATAATGATTCCACTGCTGTATCAATGAAGCTCCAGTCCTCCAGTCTTTACACCCTAGCACTCAAGTTTAGAGACTCTGAAGCCTTGCTTAGAAGTGACTCAAAGAACTTTTTGCAATGAAAAAGCTGAAAAGCCTTCAATATTTAAATAGAAACATAAGTTTTGAGTGTGGTAGAAAGACTTCAGATCTCTTAACCTTATTCATCAATTAACGTGTCTGCAACAGCTGGGTTTTGATCCATATTTTCAGAGAACAGTAATGCTGCTGATACAGCATTTCCAGTTCAGTCACAGGAATACTGAAGCAGTTTTCAGAAGATAATTTAAAAAGTACTCGGTTGACAGGATGTTTCTTCAGGGAACCATTGATCGCATTCTCAAATTGCAACAGAACCAGAGATAGTCTTCATTTTAATTTCAATATCAGGAATGCCTTAAGTGACGATCACAGCTAACCCATTTTAATGACAACCCTGAACATTTAGAAACTCTGTCTATTCAATATACTTCTGTGCAGAGAAACAAGAACAGATGGATACTTCCTTAACACCTGCTGCTGTGGGAGTCTTTTGAAACACTTGCAAGTAAGAAATTATTACTGCTATAAAATGTCTCTCAGTTTTATTTGTTTAGAGAATTTCTACAGAACACGCATATAATTTATTTTCGGTTTCTCAAGTTAGGTTGTGCTTTTGGAAAGCTGAGGAAGTATCACTTAGTGAAGGAAAGCTTATTTCTATGCCTCATAAAAAAGGGTTTAGGATATTAAATTGAAGATTTATTGCAATCTGTTGTGTAAGGAGGCTGAGGGATGCACATGGCATGCTACTATAGAAGTGATGGAATAGCTCCAGGGATGAAGAGCCTGGTCCTGCAAAGCAGGAGGAGTCCCAGTGAAGAAGAGAGGGCTTTCTAGATGAAAACACAGAGAATTGAAGCCTAATGCTTTTCTAACTAGGAACATCACAGAAAGATGAAGTGCAGAGATTTTAACTCATAATTATCTTAATAGCTTTCATTGGGTGATTTAAATGTTTCTCTGCTTCCACATATAGCCAAAAGGAGAGAGACAAATTATTTCCTATCTTTGGAACGCTCTTCTCTATTCTTCTGAAGTAATATGCATAGATTTTTTTTTTAGTTTTTGTTTGTTTTATAGAATTTCATATGCAGTAGATTAAGGAAAATATAAGTTCAAAAGATCAGAAAGTGAAATTGAGGTGACAGAGGGTGACAAATGAGGGTGACAGAGCACTGGAACAGGCTGCCCGGGGAGGTGGTGGAGTCCCCTTCTCTGAAGATTTTCAAGACCTCAAGACCCACCTGGATGCAGTCTCGGGTAATGTGCTCTGGGCAATCCTGCTTTAGCAGGGGAGTTGGACTAGATGATCTCTAGAGGTCCCTTCCAACTCTGACAATTCCATGAAACCGTAAAATGTTATTAGTGATTTTAATCCACCTAGATTTTTTAATGAGTTTCATTTTCATTATGCTTAGTGGTCAGAAATTGCCCTAAAAAATCTATTTGTTTGCAATAGGAAATACAGCCCGAGCTACTTTAAGTATCAAAAGACAGTCTAACTTTAACAGTCTAACATAACAGTGCCCAAAAATTAGAGAACATATTTTATTCCTGCCATCTTTTTGCAAGGGTGTTGCAAAAATGGATGCAGGTGATTAGAAATTTGGAAAATGGAGACCATGGTAGTATCTGACACAGAAGTAAGGTATTTCTTCCAGTCCAGGCAGCCACTGGGGATTAACCATGTTGCACATCGCTCTGGGTCTACTTTATAGATCCACAGAGTTAAAAACTGAAATAACTATGCAGACAATTTACTCTCAGCTTTTGCATAATAGAGGTCACAATACGTCTCCCAGTAATTCATGACCTATAATTTCTGACTGGGCTGGAGGACATCTCTTAGAAAGACACGTAATTGTAATTTAAAGGCTTCACATAGTCATAAATTCATTAATTTCCGAGGTAAGTTGTTTTGATTGTAAATTGCCATCATGCTAAAATGATGTACATTATTTTAGCTTGAATTGATGTGTTTGTCTTCCAACTACAGAACTTTTATATGTTTTCTTACTGATTCCACAGTACTCTGATCTAAGTCTCACCCCAGTTTACATACTGATAGGTTGATCAAATAACCACTGGCTTTTTTGTTGGCTAAACTAACTAAATGAAATTCATTAATTTATTTTCTGGCTGTAAGGTATGGTTTCCAAACTTTACCAAATTAAAAAAGATTCAGAAGAAAGCTAGAAGTATTTGCTGTATATTTGTGAAGACTAGACAGAAGAAAATGTTATTTCTTGCTCATCTCTGCACTAATGCCATATATCAGCATAGAAATATGCCTGTCAGTTTTTTTGTTAATTTATCTAAGAATCACAGCAATTAGTTCAGACACTTTAGATAGTTTATTCTGCCAATTTATATGCATCTAGGATAAATCTTTTAATCCGTTTTGGCTCCTCTGTCTCCTGAACACAAAGATAAGTTTGCTATATGTCTAGGACTTGAATTCCAAGAGCTGAACACTATACGGCGTTTAATGTACAAGTCGAGATAAACCATTTATCTATTGTGGGTGATTGGGACCTGAAGTACATGACTTATGAGGAGAAACTTAAAAGAAGTGAGTTTGTTCAGCCTTGAGAAGGCAGAGGTGAATTGTTGTCTACAAATGCCTATCGGGGGGTGTAGGGAAGATGAAGCTGGAGTCTACTTGGGGGTGCGCAGTGAAAACATGAGATGCAGTGAGCACAAAGTGCTGCAAAGGAAATTCTGATAAAATATTATGAGAAAAATATGACTCCTATTGAAAGTAAGCAGGTTGCCCATGGAGGCTGAGGAATCTCCACCATTAGAAATACTCAAAACTCGACTGGACAACCTGAGAAACCTGCCAGACCTACTCTGAATGGTGAATTGGACCAGGTTCCTTCCAGAGAGAAGTTCCTTCCAGTCTAAATTACTCTGACTTTATGACTAATTAATTAGCTCTTCTGGCCTTATTCAGTGGTGGAACTGAAGTGATTCTGTAATCGGGGCTCGAAATGCAGATCTCATACTAGACTATGCTGTAATTTCCAGTGATGTAGTAGTAGCTGCTGCATAAAATGCTGACTTCTCCCAACAGCAGGTGGAAGGCAGATGGCTGAGAGGAAAGGAAGCACAGGCAAATCCAATTTCTGAATCAAGAGCCTTCTTTTTTGCTTTCATTGCCTCTAAAAAATGTTACAAACTGTTATGTTCTTGACACAACTACAAGAAGTGCCAAAGCTAAATGTTATTGAGCTTGCTTATCAGACATGATAAGCAATGCAACGTATATAATACAGTTAACAACTTAATTTGTACCTGTTGTGTTCAAACGAATCATCCTATTATCTTTACTTAACAATCTTTTACACCCAGTTAAACTAATCCAGTGAAATACACGTACCTAGGAATTAGGCCTTTGATATGATCAGTAAATTAAATTAACTTGACTCCAGGAAGAAAAAGATAAGAAAATGCCTGTCTTTACAAGAAAGGTCACAAACAAAGAGTGGGAAGAGAGCACATTTAAAAATTCCAGGATAAGGAAATAATGGCCAGAGGGATAAGGGACCTGCATACTCTATAATGTTCTGTCTTTCTGACAGAAATCTTTTTACTCCACACTTTACTATATTCCAGACTAAGGTCACTTTCTGGTTATGTATCCTGACTTGATATATCTAAAATGCTGCACTTTTATTGCAGATAAACCAAACACACTGTGTTGTAGCAGTAAGTCAGAAATAAACATGTTAATGGAATAAACTACAGCTACCTTGGCCAGTATGTTGTAAGTATACACACCTTCCTCTCCATTTTCCTCTCCAGTTTGAGGCCCACGATCAAAGTCACATCCGTATATTGACAGGAGAAAAAGGCTTCAGAAGTCAATGCTTAAAACATCGGGAAAACCAGACGACGAAACCACAAAGGTATGAGCGCTGTGGGTTACTCAGCTAAGGCTGTGGATATGGAAGAAGTGTCTTGCACACAAGTGGCAGCCTGGGAAGCAGTTGTTTTCTGTAATAAACCTTTTGCCTTAAAGAGTCTGTCTCCTGCTAATTACTCCAGTATCAAATATTATTGTGGAGACAGATGTGCAAAACTCATCTCAGAGCTTTTTACAGCTTCTCTTTCCAAAACCAAGTCTCTTAGCTTAGATTTCAAAAAGTCCAGTCTGTAACATGATCTGCTCACACAACCAGGAAGATTTAGATGGTGTGGATATGTCCCGGAAAAGGTACGGTTAAGTCCACGTCAGGCAACTCGACTGGAAAAACAAACAAACAGTTTCTGCAGAAAAATGTCCACTAACCTTAAAGACTGCCAGCCGTGACAATGGTGAAGTCTGTCAAGTTAGTGCCTTTGAAATATTTCTGCTTCAAAAATAAAACAAAAAAATATCTCTTCTTCTTTTTAAGTGGATGAGTGATTCACCTGCCGGCATGCAGCTTGAGCAAAAGAAGACATAAACTTACTTAAACTCTGTCTTTTTAAGTGTTTCTATAGACTGTCTCAGGTGTTTGAGATTGCAAGTTTATTTTCCTTTAACTGTGTCGAATAATTTGGATTTTGGTCTTGGCAGATAATAAAGCAATCACACCCAAACAGCATTACCAGGAACCCTTTTTTGCTACCACACCTTCTAACAGCCTTGCTCAGTGACTCATTCCCCCTGTTGCTGCACAATTTCTCCCTCTCTCCTGAGAGCGAGGAGCAGCAGTACTTTCATCTTTGGTTATTCATCCCTTTGCAAGTCGATTGCTACTCGTCCGGCCTGTCCCCATTTTCTGGATTGAAAACTGAGAGTTTTGTTCGTACAATGCACAATAGTGTGTGGGCTTGCCTTTCAACCATATTTCTCTGATAAAAAAAATGCATTTGCAACTTGTTATATCAAAAATTCTGCCGCCGTAACAAGATTTGTATCTGAAATGTGTATGTGTGTGTGCATATACTTGTCCCCATCTTTTCAAACAATAATTTAATGTAAAACTTTGGGTGTTATTTATATATCTACTCAAAGCTCTAGAGTAATTACTGCAGAGTAGAAGCAAAAAAGAAGAGAGATGCAAGTGTTATAAATCTTGCTTTATGTTTGGGGGCTGTACTAAACATAATTTGCCAGAAAGCTGCATCTTGTGTTTGCATAATGTTTATCAGCCTTCACTATTTATAACAGATGGAACTAGGGCATTGTGAATGTTTCTATTAAACAGTAAATGACACTGCAACATAAACACAATATTGCGGAAGTTTGGTCTTGCAAGTTAAATTCTACAACCTGGCAGATAGCTTACAAAGTTAAAATCATCTTATCTTCTGTTCTGTAGAATATAACTATAGCAGATATCCATTGCCACATGCTCAGCGAGGGCAACATTATTGCTGCACGCTCTGAAAGTGAGGATAATACTAACAATTCCACAAAGGCCAATCCCTGCATTTCATTAGGCACTATCACTTATGAAAAGAAATGAATGGTCAAGCAACAAAGAAGGAACAAAGACAGTCTCTCCTGGCAGGAAAAGAAACCTCAGCCTGATTCTGACTCTTAGGCTCTTATGCACCCCCACATTTCTGATTAAAATAATTTTCCAAACTGATTTTAAGCCAATAGACAAAATAACAGTGTAAGCACAGCCATCCCACATTGAACAAGTGGCCATTGCTGATCTGGCAAAAACTTCTTCCAATAAACAACACATGCATCCAAACCTCTGACTTTGACCATCTTTGAAGGACATGAATAATTGTATACTCATAGGCGTTTATGCAAGTCCTTCAGCTGATAATCATCTCCTTCTCCAATTTCCAACACCTTCACAATTTTTTTCTCAGAGGCCAATGTGTCTTTCCTCCTGGGTCTCCATTCTTGTTTCAGGTCTACTGAAGGCTAGAGGTCGATGGTTGCTCATTGTCTATAATTTCCGTCTTCACTTGCTAAAAAAAAAAAATATTAAAAATTATTAAAAACACCCTACCCCAAACCTCACTTGTTTGAATAAAACCATTGTACCATAGCATAAGAAATACCAAGTACCAATGAGTCAAAAAGTTCAAATACCCCCACCCTTATTAGTTTAGAACCTTTTTGACAACCAGAACCAGTCAGATGGCCACAAAACGGTACTATTGTCTTTTAGCTTCACTTGCTTAAAAAGTTACACGAGAGTTTCCATTTCCAAACTTTTGCAGAATTACTAACCTGAGATCTTACTCCCTGTAGAGTCCAGACTTTTAATAACTAGGCTTACATAGGATTATGCTTCATCTTCTCTGGCCCATACGCATAGAATGGTGACCCACATGGACCTGATGATATCGGGTACAGGTGTCAAAGTTTTGGTAGCCAGGAGATGCAGGGTTTGCCTCCCCTCCACGAAAACATATCTAAGAAAGGCCAGAAAATGCCAAACAGGCAGAGGAGGGTACAAAAGAGAGAAACAGCCCTGCAGACACCAAGGTAAGAGAAAGAGTAAGAGGAAGAGGAAGAGCTCCAGGCGCTGGAGCAGATTCACCTGCAGCCTCTGAAGGACACCACGCAGAAGCAGATTTACCCTGAATGACTGCAGCCCATGGAAGGACCCACACTGGAGGAGGTGGAAAGGGTGAGGAGGAAGGAGCAGCAGAGAGGAGCTATTATGGACTGACCACAACTTCTATTCCTCCTGCATCACTCAGGGGTGGGGGCAGGAGGTACAGGTGTCAGGAATAAAGAAGTTATGCAGAACCTAGGAAAAAGGGGGGTGAGAGTTGGGAGAAAGTGTTTTAGTTTTTGTCTTTTTTTCTTATCATCTTGCTCTATTTCAATTGTCAATATTAAGTAATTTTCAAGTCAAGTCTGTTTTGCCCATGACAATTATTTTTGAGCAATCTCATTGTCCTCATCTTGACCCATGAGTTTTTTCATCTTGTTTTTTCCTCCTGTCCCACTGAGGAGGGGCAATGAGAGGGCAGCTGAGTGGGAGTTTGACTTCTCACCATGTCTAACCCACCATACCAGTGTATCATCTCTGTATCATCTCTATTTGATCTCTATCACATGAGTCCATTCATAAAGTTACAATTATAAAAAAATACGTGGATGCAACTTTGTGTTCTCTAGCTAAACCCATGAAAGATTTCACTTGTCATTTTGTGGGTAAAACTGAACACTCCAGCAAAAGACACACCTATAAGCCTTATAACTTTTTAACTTCTCAAAGGTTATCCTCAGTAGTTTTTCTCATTTCTCGTATTTTATTACAGTGCTGGGGTAGAAATGAATCCCATCACCCTGAATAACTTCTGAAAAATAGTCCTTGTTCTTCGTACATATTCAATCCATAAGACATATACATAAGGTAGCATCCATCGAGATGTGAATACATAACCACAACGACATTAATATCCTGTCCATGAGTTCCTGAAACATTGCTGGAACTTCACACTTGCCAAGCTAAGTCAGTCTCTGTACCTTCCTGTAGCTTTCTGCAGCTCAGGCTCTCTGCCATTATCTCCTCCAGTCAAGCACAATTACATACCTGGCTTCACCTGGCATTCCAACAATTCAAGAGATCAGATAGTGACAAATTTAAACAGTGTTTTTAGATTTGGGCATCAATATGTAAAAGGTAATATGGTTGAAGTTTCAAACTAATGTAAGTTGTATCACTGTAAGATAACACAAGGAATACTGCAACTGGTATTAGACATTTCAACATTTACCTTAAGTACCTTCAAACCTTCCAAAAATATTTACAATATTTGGAAGTGACTCTAATGGATCTGAGGCACACACAGCGTTCAGTCAAGTGGATTTTCCATTTAGTGGTTATGAACATATCTGATCGTTAAAACTCAGATTCCTAACTGACCTTATGTGTAACCTGTGTTTTGCCTAGTGACACCTAATTATTTCAGTGCTCAGATCTATAAAGCAGCTTAATAGATTTTTAATTCTATCTTGAGTGTAGAATCAGTACCATCAAATTTAATCCAATCTCAGAATAGCATTAAAGAAGCCTGGCAACTGAAAATCTGCCAGTTTGGTTGGTGTTCATACTTTTGAAATTGCCTATGACTGTTTATAAGACTTTTTTGGGAAACAGTTCTTCTGTATTTCTGATAGTGGTTCATCTATCAATATCAACCAAAGGCAAAAAGTTCAACACAATACTAAAAATGTAGTTACAGTTTGTAGCTGAGCTTCTTCGAGAAGGTTCTGATTTTTAGATTAGAGCACTCCCCATGTCCTTTTATTTCAGGTTTAAGAATTCCTTTTTTCCTGTGAGAGTCTTTTCTTTCTGAAACTTGGCATGACATAACTATGATATTACTATTAATCTGCATTGTACACACTCAAGTCTCTATCTTTTCCATTGCTACAAGTACCATAAATACATAAAAACAGCTGAAAAGCATAAGTTAAATGGTTAGTTAACAATTCAGCTATCATGCAGGAAGCTGAATGGCTTGTAATTATTTGGTCTTTAACTGATATAGGACCACAGATTTTCAAAAGCTGATGTGGTTAGCAAGGCCAGCTATTTCATTCAAGCCAAACAAGAAAAGAGTTAAATTTCTGATTGTTTTCTAATGGCTGACAGCAATGAAGACTTAGAATAGAATATTTCAGTCTGAAGGTACTACAACAATCATCTAATCCTACTGCCAGACCAATTTAGGGCTGACCAAAAGTTAAAGCATGTTATGAAGGGCATTGTCCAATTGCCTCTTAAACACTGACAGGCTTGAGGCATCAGCCACCTCTCTAGGAAGCCTCTTCCAGTGTTTGACTACCTTCCTAGTAAAGAAATGCTTCCTAATGTCCAGTCTAACCTTGCCTGGAGCAGCTTTGGGCCATTCCCATGTGTCCTATCACTGGATCCCAGGGAGAAGAGCTCAGCACCTCGCTCTCCACTTCCCCTCCTCAGGAAGCTGTAGAGAGCAATGAGTTAGCCCCTCAGCCTCCTTTTCTCCAAGCTAGACAAGCCCAAAGTCCTTAGCTGATCCTCAGAGGACTTGTGTTCAAAGCTTAGATTAAGTGGTAATACATGGCCTGAGTTGAAATTACTATGTATGCATGCACGTATACCAGAAGGAAAACACAGAAAACAGCAAGAGAATTAATTGTTGTATACAACAGAGAGCAATCCAAACCAGAGAATTCAGAGTAAAATGTTATCAGGTCAAAGATATGTCTCTTGTTTCTTATTTTCCGTCATATTCAGGACAGCAGGATTTCATGTACATTTTTCTAAAATAAACAAGATTACAGCAAAGACATAAATGATTGCAAAATCAATTTCAGGGGAAAATAAAACAATCTGAAAAGTCTCAAACTGCTTAACTTCTCAAGCTATACCTGTACGGAATTGTGTCTTGCTGTTCTTCTTATTATAGGCTCATAAGGAAAAATAGTGTCATTTCCAAAATGTTATAGTTTGTGTGTTACAAACTGAAGGGAGAAAAAAATATTTGTGAAGCAGTGAGGGATTACTTCACATTTTATTGAAAGCCAAAACGTACAATCTGTAATGTAAAACTAAATCATTCTAAATTTAAACATTATATTTTTCTTATGGAGTGATTTAGCCCGAGGAAAACAGCAATACTGATTTGTCATAAGGAAGCCATTTTGCCATGCAGAAATGGAATATTCTCCATTTAGTATTACCTTGATTATTCTATAATATAACTATTCTTTCTTACATGATTAATTTTTAATTGCTAAAGTTACTCCTGTCAGAGGTAAAGGAACAGAAGAACTTTTCAAAGTTTACATTTCCCTTCTTATCAAGTGAACATGCTAAAAAAGAAAAAAATACAAACTGCCCAAGCTCCTAATGATAAAGCATGGCATGCACAGGGCACTCTGCTAGAATATGGGGGGGAAGCCTTGGTCTTTGCTTTCAAGGTTACTGGTATTTTTAGTCGAAGATGGTCTACTGTAAAGTGCACATGTTAGAGAAGCCTGGTCTGGAAATCAGAGACCTGTTCCCTCTTGGGTGATTGCCCTAATCACAAACCTTTATTTAGGCTTTGCTTGTCTGTTCTTCCACGTGATCCTTGCACACCCAGCTATACAATGGTGCATTAGTTGTGAGCTGACCATGCCTGAAAATCAGGGTATATTTAGGGGATTTGAGTTGAGTCAAAGGAACTCCCGCCGATGCGGGGATTGCTATGGAGCATGCAGTGACAGGCAGGAACCCACCAACAACAAATAAAGGATTAGACCAAGGTGGAATGGGTTTCTGGGAGGGATGTAACTGAGTTTTAGCCTGATTTTAAAAGGATTTATCTAGATGGGAATCCTTCTGATCATGTCATCATCCTTCAAATGTACCTGTTGATGGCAGCAGCCACTGCCCTCTTCCAATAGCTGCAATCTTTTTATGATTTGCTGTACAATAACAGCAGCCAAAAGCAAAGGTGCCCAAAAATCCAGGTGATGAGCTGTGTGGCTTAGAGTTGTTGCTGAGACAGATTAACACTCCTGGAGTATAACTGACCCACCTTTTGAAGAAGATTTTTCCTATGGAGTGTGGCGATGCACAATCGTGATACAGGAAAATTGTGAACAATTGTGATACAGGAAAATAATACTGAGACATCATCTTTCAAATGCCACCAAGACAGATGTCACCAGGTTTGGCATCTGGAGGCCACAGAGGTCTGGATATGCTGTAGTAATGCTTCTGTGCCTCCCCTGGCAGCCCGAGAACAGCTCTCACCTTTCCCTCAGGGAAAAATTTACCACCGTGACTCCCAAGGCAACAGCTCCCAAACATTCTGAGACTAAGAAAATCCATGTCTCTTTATCAGCTCTGCCCATCAGAGGTTTACTTTTGCATCAACAGTGAAAGGTAGGAACCACATTTAGGTCTTCTGAGGCCAATTTGGAGCCACCCACCTCCTCCTTGTATTGACAGCACAGATATCTCACGCCTCTCACGTCACTCTGCTGTAAGTAAAAGCTGGGCCTTTCCTTTTCAAACACCACGGAGATGTTGAAGAAACAGTTTAAATCTGACCCAAAGTTTCTTAGTCAGTGAAATGGAGACTTGTGCATCACAGCGCTGCTTTGGAATGTGACACTTGGTCTCAAATTGCACAGATGCACTTTTGTAAGACGCTTCAACTCAAAATTAACTGTGTCCAGCAAGCAAAAATTTGATTTCTTTCCTATTGTACAGGAGATCTCTACAAGCTTTATTTCAGAGTCCAAAACTAAAATAGAATTTGTTTTCAGATGCAAGATTGTAATGAAAATAAAACCCAGGGATATTCTTTCTGAAGACAGGCAAATTTCAAAGAATGCAAAGTACAAATGTTTCAAACATGCAATTACATAAACTATTTCATTTTGCAATAAAACTCAGTAAAATACTAAATTTTTAATGCTACTATACCATAGAAAATGCAATTTAGCATTTAGAAGTCTACATTTTCCAATAGATGGCACTAGTAATTCCTGCATTCACCGCAACATTAAATAATGTTATAGTGTTTTAACATATGCAAAAACTAATCAGAACTGCCCAAGTAATATATGATGATCAACTCTGCTTTAAAACATTTATATAGATTTTTTTCTCATAGCAAAACAGACAGTATATGATATCAGGAGCAACATCTCAAAAATATTTTATTACTTATAATGATTTATCTGAATTGGGAAATAGGAAAATATTCCACTCTCAATTACATTGGTGTAAATCATAATATTTAGTGCCAAAGAATAAGAAGAGGATTCTGTTTATTAGCACCCATAAAGCCTGTTGTGTACTAACATAGGAGAATAGGATTATTTTTACATTTCATTTAAAAATTAGCAAAGTAATTTTAGACATAAATCTCCCTTAGAACTATGCAAAAGTTAGTTTTAGATGGACACAAAATTTGCTGATGTTTGTTTGTGCAACAGGGGCATGTCTGCTCCTTCCGGAGAGGAACTGCATGAGTTTTACTTAACAGAATATAGCTTCAAGAGCTAGTTAATGTGGGGAATACTGCAAAACCATCACATTACCTACGAATACTGCTATAGCAGATGAGGGATCTAGA
This sequence comes from Limnodromus scolopaceus, assembly GCA_028565335.1. Taxonomy (NCBI): domain Eukaryota; kingdom Metazoa; phylum Chordata; class Aves; order Charadriiformes; family Scolopacidae; genus Limnodromus; species Limnodromus scolopaceus. The sequence continues at coordinate 173,725,763 of JAOXNO010000001.1, forward strand.
CTATGACATGCACACCTTAACACAGCCCTAGGTTAGACGACCAGGCTGACATTTAGCAACCATGGAAGGCTATTAATCTTTGTAGAAGATGATATATACACTATGTTCCCTATGTTCCTCAGCAAGGTGAAGGTAGGATTGAAATCAGCTGACTAGTAGCTGGTGAGAGAAGACTAGGCACAAGATTTATAGGTCTGAAGTAGTGAACAGAGCACAGAGGACAATTTACTTATGGCATGTAAGAATTAATGTATTAGGAAATCACATTTCTTGTGTCTGGTTTCCACAACAGAACAATTCTATATTAGCCTATGGATTGTTGAAGTCTCTTTGGCAGACCAAAAGAAAAGAAGGAAGGGGGCAGGAATGTGGACTTCACATCAAAGTGGTCATTCATGCTAATATAACAGAGGCCTAAGAAGAACATTGGGCTGACTAATGACTGACCTCTGCCTAAATGGGAATAGCCCACTGCAGAGTCTTCCTTAGTGTAGATGAGCATCGGCTTAGACGTTCACAGTCATTACAGGGTGTTATAATGACAACTTTAAAATCTTTAGGCAATAAAAGACATGACTTCAGAAATGGGAAGAGCCGTGAGGCAGCAGCACCTGCTCTGGCATTTGTGGTAACTACAGCTTCAGAATATTAAAGTTACTTTTGCCATTATCCCCTCACCCATTATCAAAACACGATGTTGTGCATCACTGCTTAATAATTGCTGACTCTCAATGGCAGTCCATGGGAGGGAAGCACCATTAGGCAAATCAGGGAGTCCTGCGTGGACCTCTGAAATATAGTCCTTCTTCTCCAACTAATGTGGAGAGTTCATTGCATGTGCTGTGGCAAATATGTGAGCTTCACGCAGGGTTGAACTTTAGATGAAGTCGGCATGTTTATAACAGCCAGGCTTAATCAGTCCCTTTGTTTAGAAAAATCAGCTCTTAGCAGACCTTAGAAATAACCATTCAATTTCTCGTTTAATATCTTCATTTTTAATTGGCTTGTTGCATTCTTTATATGCATTGAAATCCTAGTACGCTAGCTCCTGTGGGAAAATAGTACTCAGCAATTTGAAGTTGTTAGCTGCCTTGAACATAGGGGATCTGATTCTCATTTATGGTACAGTCGCTTTATATTGCTCAGGCAGTAAATTGCATTTACACCCAGTAAATGAGCAACTAGAGTAGCGTAAAGTAACTTTAGCATGAATGAGAATTAGGCCCACAGCCTTCCTAAGTTTTTATAGCAACTCTGTTATTCATCTCAATTGGTGAGATAGGGATTGATTGACAAGCAAATAGCAATATGGTATTACCTAGTTTGGAAGGAGAATTGAGCCAGGGATTAGAAAACCCCAATTCAGTGAAGGAAATCAGACTGGCTATTAAAAGTCTGAAGTCCAACAAAACACTAAGGCCAGATGGTTTCAGCATACATTTTTACAATCAGCTAAGTATAAAAGATGAAATAGGTCCCCTGCTAGTTAAAGTATTGCAAAATTATTTACAGATGGGAATTAATGTTAATGAGTCGTGTAGCTAACTCCCTACATACCATACTGAAAATTTACCGCCCTCGAGTTTAGTCCCAGCAAATGCACCAGAAAGTTTCATCTTTTGGAAATGGAAATAGATTTTCCTTGTTTTACCATGTACAACTAACCATTTCAATTTCACATCTAAGAGGCTTAAACAGAAGTAGGATAATAAGGGACAGAGCTAATACCAGAAATGTCCTCAACGTGAAGGTTATTTTAATTGTAAATTCCCATGGCTGGAAGATTTACTCATAAAACATAACATACAGTAGAAGTGTATTATAGAAAGGAATGATATTAAAGATATATGCAAGAGTGGTTGAGGGGAATACAGAGCTCTGTCTCTAGGCTCAAACCAATGTTAGGTCAAAATACAGATTTCACCATTTGATGATTGTTCATTTACTTTGGTTAAATGAGTTGGGTTAATCCATTTAGTTCCCATGAGGCAGCCACCCACTTGACAAAAGTACTAACGGGCCACCCAGCTGCATGCACAGGCAAAATACTGAGAATATTCTGTACTTTTTATTGGAACATATTTATCAATTGTTTGCCCAGACGTAATTGAGCAGATCTAACCCAATCAGGAATTTATAATAAACAAAGAAAACAGAAAATTCCCCCACTGTGGACTTTCGCTTAGCTTAGCCAATTCATTTGCTAGAACCATGATCTTATAAGGATATTTTCTCACCTACGTCTCCTAAAGGTATATCGTAATAGACTTTTTCCATTGCATGCATGCAAAGGAAGGAAAAATACAATGCATTCTATAGATATTAATAAGATTGGATAATATTCCTGACCCCTCAAAAAAACCATTGATTTGGAGTGGGAGGTGGTAGAAGATTAACAATTTTTTTCAGATAATCAGTGAAAACAAGAAACCTGAATAATCGATCAGTAATTTGGGTGTTCTATCACACAAAGAAAAGGTGAGATAATTAATTTTAAAATCACATTTAGAGTGGGCTGGATAATTGATGAGTTAAATGAACAGCCTTGGGTGTGATGTTTCTTGACAAAGATGCTAACTCATATTCAGGCTATAAGCAAGTGGTGCAATTCAAGACTCTCCTTTCCATTAGTTTTCATGATATAGGAAAAATATTCACCCCGATCCTGGGCTGCTCTCCAGATGCTCAAATAGCACAGTGACCTAATGCAATGCAGGGGGGTTTCAAACTGGGATAGAGTCACTATAACTGCCTTAGCTCAACTTTTTCCGCATGGCCCATAGAAGAGATGGGTTTGGACGAGAAAGAATTCGGCAGCAGCATTTGGATATAAGGCATATTGAATGTGTCACACCTTCTCACCCACCACATTTCGATCTAATGACCAAATCCCTTTATTTCACCTTGGAAGTTAAGTCAGTAAACTGCAGCTTCTAAGTAGAGCAAACACTATCTTTTCTTCCATTTCACCATTCCAGCTGCTCTTTACCTACTGCTGCTTATTTGGCTCAATTAATAGAGGCTTAGAAACCGAGATTTTTACTTAAGTTTGAGCTATAGATATCCCAATAAATTTGGATATGTATTTGTCACACACATTGCCTCAAAATGCCACATTGACTTGATTAATTTTCTTCAAATTTAACACCAACAAACTTACCACCAGTCGAGAGCCTGTTTGAGGGGGTTTTGGGCATGGCTGGGTGTGCTTGTTTATTTGTTTGTTTTGATAAAACCTTCATTCCAGTTTTTGGAGTAATAAATGTAAAAGTCCTATTAGGGCCAATTTTACAACAGCCACTATACAGCTGTAGCTTCTACTACTACCTTCTGAATTGCAAGAGTGCCTTTCACAGAATCACAGAATGATATGGGGTTGGAAGGGACCCCTGAAGATCATCTAGTCCAACCCCCCCGCCAGAACAGGTCCACCTAAAGCAGGTTGCACACAAACTTCTCCAGGTGGGTTTTGAATGTCTCCAGAGAAGGAGACACCACCCCTCTGGGCAGCGTGTTCCAGGGCTCTGCCACCTTCAAAGTAGAGAGGTACCTCCTCATGTTTAGATGGAACTTCTTATGTTCAAGTTTGTCCCCATTTCCTCTTGGAAATGTGCTGTTATTGGAAATGTGCCTTTATTGTACCTTTTATTTAGCTTAGGAAGTGTGGGTTAGATGAATGGACAGTTAGGTGGATTAAAAACTGGCTAAAAGACAGGACCCAGAGGGTTGTGATTAGGGTCACAGAATCCAGCTGGAAGTCTGTAACAAGTGGTGTTCCCCAGGGGTCAGTACTGGGTCCTGTCCTCTTCAATATAT
>JAOXNO010000001.1:173729678-173754618 GCA_028565335.1 Limnodromus scolopaceus
TGGTCTTTTCTCAGTGGTGCCCAGTGACAGGACAAGAGGAAATGGGCACAAACTTGAGTATAAGAAGTTCCACCTAACCATGAGGAAGAATTTCTTTCTTGTGAGAGTGGTAGAGCACTGGAACAGGCTGCCCAGAGATGTGGTGGAATCTCCTTCTCTGGAGACATTCATAATCCGCCTGGACAAGTTCCTGTGCAGCATGCTCTAAGTAGACCCGCTCTGGCGGGGGGGTTGGACTAGATGATCTCCAGAGGTCCCTTCCAAGCTCATATGATTCTATGATGCTATTGGAAGAAATCTACTACAGTTATTGGAGTGAATCCTAGCAAGTGGCAAAGGGTATCTACAAACCCAACCACGTTGAAATGTCACCAGGTGCAAAAGGAGAATGCAGGAATGCCACATATTTATTCCTGTAATCACAGAAGTGTTTAAATGTAAATACAAAGTATGTGTATAAACTTACACCTTTATATATATATCTGCATGAAAAAACTTTTCGGTATCTTTGCTTTCAAGCTGGTTTTGTTCAGAAAAATATTGAATGAGTCTTAAGGACAGGACAGGCAGCAATGCCTTAGTATGCATTCAGGGTTTTCTCTGCTGTCACTCACAAGGGGCTTATTATTTCCGTGAATGTATCGGCCCTGACATTCCCAAGTCTTCAGCTAAAAATTGCTGTGAACCTGCTGCCCAACAGAGGGACTTGACTTTGCATTTGGAAATGTGGCTTTTGCTAAATTAATCCAGATTTTTCTCCTGTATACAAATTTAAATTTAAGCTTTTGTCTCACTAAGTGGCACAGGTAAAGCAGACTGGAACCTGAATGAACATGTTTAGATTTCTCTCCTCTCCACAGATGAAAATCTCACTAATCATCGCACTCCCTGAACTGATTCATTTCTCTTAGGTACAACTAGCTTATCGTTTGATCTCTGTTCTCTCTTCCATTAAACAGCAAACAATTTAAAGATATTCCTTGATCAAGGTCCCTTCAATTGCTCATCTTACAAAAAGGGATAATCCAAAATGAATGAGACCTAGAATAAATTTCTGCTATTAGTCATATATAATTACAGTTAGACAAATGCTACTTTTTTTTTTCCCATGGGGTTTTTGGGGGGATTTTTGGGGGTTTTTGTTGGTTTGCTTGTTTGTTTTGGGTTGTTTTTGTTTGGTTGGTTTTTTTTTAAATATTGTATTCTAGGTCTGGGCTAGCAAGGCAGGTTAATGTAGCAATCTCAACTTTCAGCTTTTCCTTTGTTTCAACTTGACTTCAATTACATTTCTTCAGTATAGAATAGCAACTGACCTGGCCACTTCTGTATACAAAGAAACTACCATCCAATACATCATTTTAATAGTCCAGATTTAGAGGAAGGTGAAGGCAGATAAACCTTCTGCAGAGACCATTAAATGGTTGCCCTTTAGCCTAGGTGAGAGAAAACAAACAAAAAAACCCAGTTGTAAAGAGAAACAAGTTTTTAAAACACAGCTTCAGAAAAGATAAGAGATTTCCTTCTGGTTATTTCTTGAACAACTCTCTCCTGACTTTCCTTTCATTCAGTTATTCTCCTTGGCTTTTCAAACCCTTCTTCAACCTACTCAAATCACCAGTTTTGAAATAAGTTTGGTGATTTCTAGTACCAGAGAGCATTGGATTTTATTTCTTTTAGAACCGGCAGTGCCCAAAGTTAAAAAAAAAAAAAAAAAAAAAAAGCAAAGGGCCATTGCTGGAGGAAACTGGTTACCTTTGGAGGGAATGTTTCATCATGAGAACTGATGGCAGCTATGCTCAGTAATAGGTTTCCACCATTTCCATGACTTATGCATAAACTGCTAAATGACCGAAGGCAGAACTGCGGGAGGTGCCAGTAAGTACTGAGCAGCGCTGTTGTACCAATTATCGGTCCAAATTAGCAGAGCTCAGCTAACAGCTGATTCACTTGCACTAGTAATAAGGACAGTTACTGAAAAGCCTTGGGGCAATTCTCTAAAACCCGGTTTATAATCCATGAGATTCAGTTCCTGAGACAGCAGCATGCACAGTGCCAGCAAATCAGCTGGCACTAACTGCAAGGAACCGCGCATGCACAGCCCCTTGCAAACAACAAATAGAGGCACATTCCTCAGAGATATCCACCAACAATAACCGTCATTAATACTGCCTATGTTAACGATAACAAACTCATCTAACTCTTAGGAAAAGTCCATTTCCACTTGCACATTTTCAGTGCACCTGGGCCTAAATATCCGAACTCCATACGGCATCGAAACCCGTCAGATTCTGGTGCATCTTCTGAGACCTGGTTAATCAGAATCCTTCTTTGTATGAAAACACAGTAAACTGGGAAGTAGGTGTTCAGGAAAATAAAGCATTCAGTATATGTTGCTTCCTGAATCATGGAGAGAAGGCAGAAGGTACAAAAAGGCATTAATAGTCTTGACTACAGGAGCAGTCACATTGAGAGCTGTGAGTGATCAGGGGCTAATTCTGTCCACAGCAATATTTCCGGCTCCACAGAAGTAGAAGAAGGAAGCCATCAGAGCAGTAACTTTTCAAGACTAAGACATGAGAGTTGTGGGGTGAAATCAGTCTATGTTCTGCACCATGGCAAATCAAGTACTGTCATCTCACCAGACCCCAGTACATTGTCTATTTTTCATGAGAGGGATTTTCCCCTAAAGCCATATGTATTAACTATTTCTGTCTACTGATCTCTTAATTTTCATTGAAAAGTTTCTATCTTCTCATCAGACTGAGGTTTCCTTCCTCTCAGTTTCTTTCTTTTTTGAACATTTTCATTTGAAGGATGAGAAGTAATTGGTACACAAATCCTATTGCTGATATTAGTTTCACTCTTGACATGCTGAAACAGATACAGTTTGAAAGAACAAATTAGTTGCACAGTTTTCCTTATTGCATATTAAAAGTAATTTAGATAGCAAATATAAAGATTTAGCAAACACATTAAGACTCAAAGATCATTACTTATTAAACTAAAGTTGAGATAATACAATAATCAAATACAAAATACTGTTGCAAATAAAATCAGCAAGTTGATGGTGGTTTGATTTAGATTATCAAATTAATCCAACTAGGAATCAAACCCAGTTATGAGACTAAAACACGAAAAAGCTGTTTTTTTATAGTACTGTATTGTGAAAGACATTGTTGTATCTCAGTCTAATACAGCTCTTCTGGTCCTATTTTTCCCATAGTAATAGGGACATTATTCTGACAGTGATTCAGCTGTTGTGACTGCTTTCAGAGTTATGCATAGGCTAGATATTCTCAAGGAAGTACAGAGACCAAGTAGGCTTTCTTAGCTACAATCTCACTGCTGTTTTCCCTTTTTCTTAACTGTCATAATTGTTCTAGTAACTATTCTTTTGCTATTCTTATTACCTTCCCTATTGCACATAACAACATAAAAACTAAGCAACGGAAATAAAACAGAAGAATGTTTACTGCAACAGGTTTCTACACACAACAGTTGCTCCAGAAAGCACTTCTGTAACTTTGGCAGCACTTGCTAACATAAAAGACCAATTTGGGAACTCATTTTAAGGTTTCAGAAAATATTATCAGAAATGTTTTTTCACAAGCACATAAATTCATTCTTTGCACTTTCATGCGCTGGCAGAACAGGAAAGCTGCACTCCTGAAGATGAAGCAGGAAAAAAAAAAGAAATAGAAGGATAGCCTTTCACTTCCTGGTCTTGAGATCTTTGATTTATGCAGGTGCTGCATAGAATACCTGATACAGTACCTTTTCTTAAATTTTTTGACATCTTCATGCATCTAATAGAAAGCAGCAGATTTGTCTAGCTGGCATAGCCAGGTCAGCCAGTTCTCACCTCCTCTTGCAGTGGGTGCAGTATCCAAGAGGAGGGAGGGACGCTTCTATGATCTGTTTTAGTTAACAGGCTACATATCCATCTTATGTGTGCCTTTGATCACCTCTAGAAGTGATTCTCTTGTATGCAGCCTTTGATGAAAGTGCTGGGCTTCTTAAATATCAGATTAAATATCTCAACCTTAATACTGGGCTGTATGCCCTCCATACAGTTAACAATAATCCAGTCCTTTCCCAGCTGATAGGCTTTAGGAGTGAGATCACTCTAGGGTCACTAAACCACGGAGGAACCACCCTTGGAAAAATTGACTCTTCCATCTGCCATGAGGTAAGCCGCAAAAAAGTTACAGATAAATTCTTCATTATCTGGGGTATAACAAGGCAAATTAAGGTCGATCCCCCAGAACATGACTAGTAGGGAATACAGTGCAGAGATACTGAAGAAGCACCACAGGAGTCAGCTGACGTTTCGGCGTGAGATGGAGCAGAGAACAGAACAGATTCGGTCTCCTGGCTGCGCTCCCTAACACCCTCTGATCAACGGTTTCTGGCACGCAGCCCCAGATCTGAGCTGGCTCTGTCTGCTCCTGAAGTGCTGCCGAGGAAGTTAATAAACCTCCCGGAATTCACAGCCCTGGGAGGAATAATGTGAAGCCTTGAGGGTAGCTCTGCGCTGCTCAGCGGGGTGCTGGGATCGAGCCAGAGCAAATGAGCCCAGCTGATTCTGCTGAGGGACAGTTAATTGCCTCTGAAACACGCACCCCAGGACTCACGGTTCACTGTAAGGAGCAGGCTCGGGCTTGTAGGACTCATTAATTCATCAATCAGCTGGGGAGAAGTAGCTAAAACTGCTTCTGACTTACTAGTGCTGACCTTGGAAGCAGTGCAGTTGTGATTGCGCAAGGCTCTGCCGGATCCAAGAGGCTCTGCCGATCTGACCGAGACCTGCACAGAATCAGCTCCCACACTTCTCTCTCGCTGTCAGGGGAACCCACCGGCTGGATATTCACCCATAGTAATCAGTTAAATATATCACTTGCATGCAAACCCCAGGCAGAAGAGGTGGCATTAGTCTTTCTCCCTTCTCTTAACAAATAACCCATATTTGAATCATTCTTTAAAAATGACTAATGACCTTGTGAACACCCTACACTCACACCCATTCATCTTTTCACCAGCAGATGCCGGGTCATATATCCTGGCATGAAGGGAAATTAGGAAAATGTGTAGTAAGATCTCATCAAGGGCTATTTTCATGATCTCCTCAGTAATTTTTAATCTAAGCAGAAATTGCTTCTACACCCTCTTACACTAAATTATATTCAGCATCAGATAATTCCACTTAAATGCAAGGCATTTCTTTAACAGACAGCTTTTTCCCCATTCCTAGTGGTCTCTCAAGCACTTGCATTTACTGCAACTGCTGGTAGGAAGATTAATAGAAATGCTGGCAGAAGTTTTTCAACACAAAGATACTTGCCTGCAAGATACCTCTTCCTCCTTTCTTTTCTATTTTTTCTTATTTAAGAAGATGGGAAGTTAGTAGCTTCCTCCATGCCTCGCAATTTCTTCTCTAGACCACCTGCTGGGGGTTATTACAACTCCACCACCACATTTATGACATTTATTTCTGATGAATCTTCCTTAAAAACTGTGGCTATGGTTCTATTAGATGGGAGTCGTTCCATATTTGCAGTCTCATTGACATGAAATTCAATTAATTTTGTATTATGATCAGAAATCTGGCATAGATTTGATTTTGCAGAAAGTTGACATTTCAGCCAAGAGAGATGTCTGTTATACTGATTTATGTGATTACAGCAAAATACTGTGAAACGTTTTTCCATTATGGTATTCATCTGCAAGAAAGAGATTCCTTATTTATGTATGAGCAGAGGGAAAGTGCCTTGACCTAGGAATGAAGACACTTGATTGTTCCCTCTTCCCATCGCTATGTTATATGTCTGTGTATCTTGGGAAGCTTATTGTGTAGCAAGACCTCAGACTTTTCCTTAGAAAGCTGGCAACTCTCACTCCCCACTTCATCATAAAGTGGCACTGCACACTAACTCATAGCTAACATTCTGGCAGAGGTGGACAAAATACCTTTCTATTTTATGGCAAACTGGAGCTTCACTCGCTCAGGCAGAGTCCTCCTGGAATGAACATGGCAGATAGGAATTTGGGTTCTCGCTAGGAGGGCCGAAGAGAATTCAGACTCTGCTGATGGCCTGTGAAAATGAACCCTGTCGTCAGATAATAGTCACGTAATTGTGTAGTCACACAACTCCCATCCAGTTTTCTTTTAGAAAATGTGTTATTTAATTTATATATATCTTGGTATATGACTTGTAATTAAAAAGTATAATCTGTCAATGACGGCATCACATGCTAAGCATAGACATTTCTGTTATTGGGGGACATATTTTTGGATCTCATTTATAACAGTCTCTCACTTCTACCACTTCTATTAGCATTTTGCACTTTATTGATAAGCCTTATCTCATAGTGGCAATATTGAAAGTTGAGGAACATCTATAGTGTATTTGAATAACAAAGCAAACATTGTGAATCTCTGTCTGCCTTTTATGCCACCTTCCATTCAAAGATCATTTTATTTTGTTACAACAATTCCACATGTTTTAATGGGATTATGCAAGAATCGCAGAAAAATGTAGTCTTTCGTTATTGGCCATTTCATTTTGGTCATTTTGGTCAACTTGGGTTAGCTGTCCCAGCTGTGTCCCCTCCCCACCCTCAGCCTATTGGCCTTTGCAGGGATGTCTGCAGGGTGTGTGGAGAGATGTTATGGGAGCACTGCTCTGCGGTAGCCAACCCACTGGTGTGCTATCGACAATGTTTTAGCCACAAATGCAAAGCACAGCGCCATATGGGCTACTATGAAGAAAGTTAATTCCATCCCAGGCAGACCCACTACAGTGAGCTTCTTCCTGACCTCTGTGGACATGAAATCTTTTTCAGTACTTCCTAAGACACCTGATGTTTCCTTCTGTCTGTTACAAGTTTAATAAGGCTGGCAAACTTCAAATGTCTGCATCTGGATTTTCTTATTCACTGTGCCATGAGGTGTAAATTACTTCACTTCAAAAATAATGGCATATATTTTAAGTAATTTCATCTGAAGACAAAGATTTAAAACTTTTCCCCAAGCCAGGATTGTTGCAAAGATCGTAGAAGGATACTTTGCATCTAGAGCTCTTAATGCATTTTAGAAATTCAGTTTTCACAATCACCTGTCAAAGATAACCATTAAAAACTATATGATATTAATAAAGAAAACTTTGGAGACAAATTTCTTTGATATGGCAAATAGTTCTTGGCAGTGAAAGAAAGAAGCTGCAATGTGAGCAGTTCTCTTATTTTGCTTGTTATAACAAATGCCATCCTACAGATGGATTTCAGGCAGTAATTCCAAAAATATTAAATGATCTACTTTAAAAAATGAGTCAAGTGAGTCCTCCCTTTTTAAAGGCTGTGAAAAAGAAATAGTCTTTTTTCAGGCTTGCCAGTAGAGAAGGGGATAAGCGGGAAGTACAATTGATCTCATCTAAAATCTTACAGTCAAGAACATTTATTATGGCATAAGGCAGAAAGTGAGAGATGCTTATAAATGAGATCCAACTGTCTTTCCAGATGCATTTTGCTGAAATACTATTCAGAGTGAACCTTTAAAACCTGAATTTGGAAAGCATAAGCCATGCTAAAATAAATCTAAGCTGATATATTCATTTGTAACAAAATGAATGTGACACATCATGGCTATGACGATATGTAATTTCATCCTGAGAATTCAGTTTTCAGAGGTGATTTAATTTTCTTTAAAATACTAATGAAAACTACAAGACACAGATTAGAATAAATATCCTTGTCCCATATGGTTATTAACTTTGACAACGTTCACCCTACAACTGAAATACAATAGGCAAATCCACTATTTGCTAAGTCACCTATGATGGAAGGGGTTGATAGATAATTATTTAAATGCTCAGCAGGATTATTACTCTAAAGATTCCAAGCACGAGATAGGATAAAGGGCAGGAAAATTAGATGATTTATATATTTTTCATTAAATATTTTTTCAGGCATTAATACAATCCAGAAGGACGCTACCTCAGCCTACTGCTATCTGCAAAGTTTGTACATGAGGTCTAAGACTGGGAAAAGTTAAACTGCAGTGAGAGATGTGTCCATGGTATGGAGCTGTTTGATAAATGCTGTTGCAGTATTTGTCTTAGACAGTCCCCAAACTGTGCCTATTAAAGTAAATGGGAATTTCTTATTGCGTCTACAGGCAACAAATAAGGCCTAGTTTCTTTACATTTGCTTTTACAATCTGCTTGATATTCTCAAATACGGTGCTGTCCTCCCTACAATCTTGTGTGTGCGTGTGTATGCAAATGCACACGCACTATTAAGACCTAGATGTGGGATTGAATTCTCTGCCTTCACACTCGACTGTCTACCAGAATGAGTTACTGCGCACCTTTCATATCACGGGGATGTATAGTCTTCATTAACCAAGCTGCATTAAAATCACAGCTCCAATATTTTGATTTAGCAAAGCGTTTAATCCTGCGCCAACTTCAAGCATGTAAGTAGTCCTGTTGAGTTAACGGTGTTCCTCACATGATTGAACTTAAGCATGTACTTAATTGCTTGATTTGGGGCCAGAGCACTGAGAACACAGCGGGAGGGAGCTGCGGGTGGGGGAATGGGAATGCACTTTGCTAAGCCAGGCACCGTTCAGGTTGTAAGAGCTTAGTTCAAAACTCTTTCTTTCCGGCAGGCCAAAACTTTGAAGAAGCCAAAAATTTTTGCAGTTGTTTGAAAGGATCATCATGGCTCAAAATTCAAGACAACAGGGGGAGTGAGGTGGTAGTGCGGACTGGATATAAACCAGAAAAAATAGGATCAGAAAGAACAAGAAGATTATGAGATATAGCAAAATGTCAAAACTAATAAGAGGAGATTTCAGCTACCCAGACACACAGGAGCAGGGACACAATGAGAGAAATAAATCAAGCAACAGTCATGTACTATATCCTCAATGTATTAAAAGGTGGCAAGAAAGACAAAAGTTCTGACTTTCAACAGTGCAGCTGTTAGGAGGTAGAGGTGGAGGACTCGCTAATGACCATAATCCAGTTGGATTCGTTACTGCAGACTGAACCTGTAAGAGGAATAAAAAAACCCCAAGGACTTTGAACATAGAAGAATGGGGAAGTGATGGAGAGGATCCAGTGGGTTAAGCGTCTAATGGGAGGAGTGGGAGAAGGAAAGGACACAGAGGAAATGGAAACTGTTCAGAAAGCAATTACTGCATATCCAAGGGCGACGTGTATTATCCAATAATATATACATCAGGAGGAGAAAAAGGCTGTAGAAAATAAACACAAAATTGAAGCAGATATTAAGAGAGAAATAAAAAAGATACATAAGCAGTGTAAAATTTCAGGTGCAGAAGGAGAACAGAAAATGTATACAATTCATTTAACATAAAAGAAAGCACAGATACAAAAAGGGCAAGCAGATAATGAAATGAAGATGGCAGAAATAGACTAATATCGGAGTATATCCCTAGCATACGTAAGAAAAACTCTGCAAAGAAAACAGTAGGTTTCCAGAGTGAAACCCAAGCAGCATGATACCATAAGCTGGTTCAAGCCCTATTCCTCATCACTTATTTTACTAATGCTGAAAGGTTTAAAACAATAAAGCAACTGGCAACACTTGGTTTTAGACAAATTTTTCTCCATGTGCAATATACAGGAAAAAGGCAATCCTGCTTTCTCTATCTATCTCACAGACCAACTGACAACAAGACAGATAAGTTCACAGACTTTTCCCACAATCCTTCCAGCTTTCCCAGAGTGGCCCAGCTGAATTAAAAGAAACTACATATCATCCTTAGAAGTAACTACATATCATCCTTAGGAGGCACTGCAAGATGCTCAGGCAGTTGTCTCTTCCACTGCTGTTCCACCTCCATTTTGCACAAGCTGGAAATTGGAAAATGTAGGAAGCACTGAGTTTGAAGGGGTATTTGCAGTTCTAGGCAGGATACAATTGCACTTTGGGGCCAGTTAAGGCATAACCATTGTCAGTAAAACGTGAAACATACTTTGGGGTAAGTTTGTAGTGGATCTCAGGTCATTGCATTAGTGCCATTGAAATTGCATTTCCACTGTGTTTGTTTCTTTATTGTGGTTGACATTCTACTACCTTACTTCCATTGGCGGATCTGTCCTACGAACTTACAGCCTTCACCACTCCTAAAATTCACATTATTGGCTCCTACTCACGAGCTCTCAAAACACTTGATAGAAATCCTGGGATGAAGATGACTCTAGTCATCTAGTCTTCTAGTCTGCCTTGTGCTGCCATCACCATAGCTAAGCAGTATTGCTTAAGTGATTTAACACTTCAATTTTCAGATGCCCTTTATTTTGTCCGGAAGGCAACTTAGACTACATCTATGTGAATATATAATTTATTCATGGAACATTTTTTGACACTGAGACCTACTGTAGAAGGGCCCACTTTCATGCTGTTAAACTCTTTGACCCTCAGAAACAGGACAGCTGCATGCAAACTCTCTGCCGAAAATGGTCCCATAGCTTCTGAACTGTGCCTGGGAACTTTTGGAGAGACAGTTATTTTGCCTGGGCCAAAAACATCCCAAGAAGCATCCTGAAAAATGATAAATATCTAGAGTTAAGCTGCCATACCAGGGAGTGTTCCTCAATACTACTTGAGACTGTTGACATGGGCCCTTGTGAAGAACTTTCTGCTTTGTACTAATAACTGAGGAAATCTATGGAGATGTTCCTCCCCAAGCCAGTCTTTGGCTTATTCCCTTCTCTAAACTCATACTACCAAAATAAGCTAAGTCAGGATGGTTCAGGTCAGACAACTTGTAATTTCTTGGAAGTATTATAGCTTAAAGCATTACAATCTATAGTTTTTCACATCTACTTGGTAGAATTTTATAGCACTTCGTTAACTCACATCCTAGGATAAGAGCACTTGGTTTTTGACCTGCCCAAAGTGATGTTACGAGAGCCAACCCTTCCTATACAAACACGTTTTCTCCATGGCAACATATTTCTGCCCCAAAACTACATCTGTAATTTAAAAACAACTGGAAGAAGCATCAAGACCTCAGAGAAATAGCCCGAAAATCACACTACCTCTATATTAATAGTGAAGTCAACAATAGAAAATCTTTGGCTAAGAGCAGAAGGCTACAGCTTCTAATTTACTCCTGTGTTTGAACCACAGTAATAAACTGTGAAGGACAGTGTTGTTACCTTAATGCCTTCTGTTTAGATGCCTTGTTTTGTTAAGCAGATTTTCTCCAAGTTTTTTTCATTCAAGATTCTGTACTGTTTTGGAAAGCAAAATACAACACAACCAAAGCCATAGCAACAGGAATGTTAAATGACAGGTGGCAATAGGAGCAAGGTTGTATAATTTGAGAAATGGTTCCACTCAATCAAATGTTGCATTTGGAAACAACAGATAGGAGGGCAGATGCTTGCTTATCACCATTCGTAATGGAACTACAACTGCAGCTCTAGTTCTGTTTGAGGAGGCGCAGCACACAGTAGGATACAGAAAAAGAATAGTCAGAGACGCAGCTTAAAGCCACAAGAGAAATCATGGATTGGTATAACAAAGACTCAAAAAGCCCTTGATATTCATGAGATTCAGTAAGCACTGATAAAAAACTCCTTCTGATGCTTAACCCTTTATAACTTTTGGTGGGTTTTACTCTTGCTGTAGCATATGTGCACATTCTTGTGTGGAAAAGAGTCAGTGGAAACATCAACCTGGGAAAAAGATGAGAACCATATACACTAGCTATTAAAATGTACCAATTCCCCTGTACGGTATAGTGTAATTAATTCCCTCATGGCAGCTTCTGAAATGAGAAAATATGTAAAATATGTATAAAATATTTGGAAGTATTTTATTTGCGTTGTTTAGTGTTTGTTTTTCTGATCAAAGTTGCAACAACAGAATTCCTGTGATCAGACATCTCCAAATTCACCCTGTTCTTTCAGAAAAATAAGCATTTGTGTCAGATTGGAGTTTACTTTCAGACAAAACAAAACCTGAAAACAACACAAAGCTCTTCATTTTAAATTTTAATTAAATTATAAATTGCAATATTAAGAAGAAATCCAAACTTGTACTTTATTGATGCTTATACTAAATGACTTTGTTCATTTGCTTACACATAAAACACGTTTGCTACAGTTTAACACATCAGGGCTATCTAATGTACAGAGAAGCTGTTGCCTTTTATACTTCTTTAACCTGAAAAAAAAAAATAGATTTAATAGTAGAACTTAAATATATTGATCTCACTTAATCAGCACAAAATACACTTGACTAAAGATATCTCTATCCCTTCTGATGTGAGGCTATAAACCAATGTATGTATCTACAGTCCTTTATAATTCCAGTCAGTAGCACACATACTGTATATAAATGTGTCTTGATTTTATTTGCCGTTCTTTCAAGTTCTGCATCAGTGAGAATCTTCAATAACAGAAGTAAAGCATGGAAAGCCTTCTGCCGCCCTCTGCACCTTTCAGCAATAAATAAATAAGACCCCGATCCTGAAGGTAAGGCTAAACCCTTGCTTTTGCAAGAAGACCTTCTGATTTCAGTAGTGTTTCACATAGATCAGATTAAAGGATAAAGGTTTAAATCACTAATTGCAATAACGTGTCAATTTTATTTGCATAACTCTCTTCTTTCTACAAAGTATGCTGAATTTCAGGACATGGAAAACCAGGATGTTTGGCACAAACTTTTAATTTGAGCTTTTTTTAAACAGCTGAACATATATTTTATTTCTTCAGAACAAGGTTAAAGGCATTTGAAAAAAACAAAATACTTTGCTAAAACTGTCATTAAAAAAATCTTTTTCATGAAAGCTTTTTTAGGTGAACTAAATTATACTGGACATATATAAATAAAAAAAAAAGAAAAGAACAAAGAAGAACATGAACATATATTACTAGTGTAATTCATCAAAAACAGTTGACACTTCAATCTAATCCAGAAAATGAAAACACAGAACTTTATAGAGTTATAGGAAGTAAGCAATTTAAACGTACCATGGCACAAGGTCATCTAACAATGAAGCCAGGAAGATGTTCTCTTTTTATTCGCTCTCCTTCACTCTCTTAATCCTTCTGAATCTATCAAGTACAGATTAATATAAATCTTTTTAACAGCCAGAGGTGATCTCCAAATCAGATAATTAATAGTACTGGTCCAAGTGATCTATAACAGGTCCATCTTTCCATTTTAATATAAAATGAAAGGGCACTTTTATGTAACTAAGCTATCACTTTGGGAAACGTTTCTTTTTACATAATAAAGTAAGATATGTCTTAACTAATTAGTTCATTATTTTAAAATGTAATTTTTTGTAAAACTTACTGAGATAGTTCATCTTCTTTAAAAGGGTGCTGATGTGGAAAAAAACAATTCTCAGAATACACTCACTGCTGCTCATTCAAAACACTTACTTGCCAAATCATTCCCCCAGTAGTCAGAGGTAATTGTATGAGGCAGAGGAAATACACTCAATTTGTTTTGAAAGTAAACCTCCAAGGCCATTTCATAAGCAAAAATCATATTCATGTCATACAGATACTGTGGTTAAGTTTATGATTCCAATTAGGCCTGGAGAGCTTTCAATACTCTAGTAAAAATTACTTCACTAATCTATATGTAAATATTTCAGTAAAGCCACTGAACAATGATCAGGTTCAGTATTAATATCACAAATTAAAGATGGCATCTTAAAACGTACTGTCTAGAAGAATGACCAGAGTTCATGCAGAAGACTAATCTGTGATTTCAGCAGCCTATAAGCACCATGGTGTGGTGCTGTAGTCATTAAATCTCAGTGTTATATGTAAGAAAAATGCTAAATATTGAAATACAGCTAGAAGTCTGGTGGCAGCAGGGTGGGTAGTAGCCAATCACCTGGCATGGCAGCCTGAAGAAACTCATAGTAGGACTGGCAAACATTATGTTTTATGGTTCAAATTGGCAATTAAAAGGTAGTATCTGTGCTTGCATTTCCATTATGCACTGTCAAATAAGAAAAAACCCCAAGAACCCAAATAACCCCCCTATTTCTAGTTATTTGTTTGTCTTACTGAAAGTGTGTTTATTTAAGTAAATGCACCAGCACATTTGCTTGATCCAGTGCAGAGTGGTAAGAATTAGCCAAATATCCCGTTGAAGTCCTATCAAGAGGCAAGAACAGTTCTATTGGAGAAAGGCACAAACATCTCCATACTTTCCAAAGTGTTTAGGGTTTTTGTCTCTCCAGGACACGCGAGCTGTCACTTGTTTACACCACTGCCTGCCCCAGTGTAGAACAGCCTTGCTCTGCCCCTGGACTCAGCTTTCGCACAGCAGTATGGAGACAAGCCAGATGGAAGGGGAAAGTCCACAGAAAGAGTTCATGACTGTTCTTGTTCCTGTTTCTCTCGCTTGGCTTTGCTGTCTTATATTGAGCCTTCTGGATATGCAATTAATAGCTTAAAATAATGAATAAGATATTCCTCTAACTGCTGTTCTGTCTAGGCATTAGATACCTGCTAATTTTTGGTATGACACATGAGAGAACTGAGCAGGAGGAAGAGAAGGCCTTCATAGCCTTCTGACCCGTTGCCAAAAAGGGTTATTCTGTATGCTGTGAATGACATGGGATTTGGTGCGAAGTTAGGCTGAGAAAGGAAATCTAAACTCCATGACAAAGTCTAGTGTAGTGAAATGTCAGATATCATGACGATTAAGCAAACCCTAAGAGAACAGAGATCAGCAGCAACCAATTTACCTTGCTTAAATACCAGCAGCATAGATGAGCCCATTTGGAGTAGGACCAATCAGCTGCAATCTCTTCTGTTTTCTCCTCCTGCTTCCCCTCCGGTAAAGGAGAGAAAACACAGCTCAGAAGCTAAAACAATTTTCACCCACAGATACGAAGAGACAGGAAGACTCATGTAGTCATCCTGTGATGTGGGAGAAGAGGTGTCTGTCCTCCTATAATTTGTATCTGATAAACAGAGACAGGAGAGATGGCAGCCAGAGAGCACACAAAAAACATTTACCAGAAAGTACAAATTCTATTTGCAATTATATTGTAGCTGCTTTCAGCTGACTTCAGTCTTTTCCAAGTGGAATTCACCCAAACAATACATTACGGGACAAAATATGTTATAGATGTCATCTAGAACCAGAAATTGTGCCACCTACCCATGGCCAGTATGCAAGGCTCGCTCTCGCATGTGTTACAGGGATGACCATTTGTCTTCATGAAAACTGTTTGACCCCAATATATTACAACAGGCTACGAAACCGCAAGTTTTTAATACTTTACATAATTGCCCACATTTGCCTGTGATTCCAGATGTTCATTTTGAACTCACTATTTTATAACAGCACAAAGGGAATTTAACTTGTCAAGTGGCTGGTAAAGCTGAAAATGAAATATCATAATAAAATATGTCTGGGGTAGACCTTTCTGACCCAAACTTCTCTTTTGCCAGCAGAACAATTTGTCTCACCAGTCACTGTACGGGCTCCATCAATTGTACAGCTGATGTTTTTTCTGGACTTGCATCAAGCTGCCTCAGCGCATCGATCAGGACGTTCTTAAACCTCTGTCCTTTGATGCTAAATCCGAAAGCTCCCTTTTCATGTGCCCTCAACAAATAGACATTGATGACCTCAGAACATACCAATACAATGAATTTTAGCTTGAAGGACCTAGAATAATTAAATGAGACCAACTTGTTTCTCAAAGGTTTCCTTCAGCTCTGCTTCAAGGATGTGACATATTTGCTGGTTTTTCTCAATTTTCAATTTCTTTTGCTTTGTCAGGGAAAGCAATGCTGTTATATATCACACAAAATAGTGATGCAGTGAGGAGTGATGGGTGACAAAATCCAGCAGAGGAAAAGAGTTCAAATGAAAATGTTACATATCTTAAGCCATACAGGATTTTGCCAAAAATGTAAAAACTTTAAGACTTGGCAGATATCATTATCCAGGATTTTCCTTCCTAAAAGACTAGAAAGAAACCTTCTTGCCTCAGAAAAGCAGGAGCAGTCAACAAAAAAAGCCCTTATGATCATTGGGGATGCAAATACAGGGTAAATTTATCCAATTACCTTATTGAAGAAAAATTGTGAAAGTGAAAGACCCAAAATTCATACTGTTATCCATTGTCCATTTTTTGCTTTCATTTAATTTCTCCTTATGCGTCTGCATAATTATGTGGCTTTTGCCATCACTGTATCCTAAACACTTATAATCTTATTTCTCAGCTGGTAGAAATAGCTTGACTGTCTTATGCACTGACATGTACAAAAGATTAAAACAGAAAAATTATGTAAAAGGGCTTTTTAAAAAAAGTTCTGCTCTTAACACAGCAATCTCCACAGTTAGTCTCAGCCTCAGCATGAGCATCATTGATGATCACATAAATGTTTTGCCTCTTCATGTATCTTCAAGTCTCATTGCTGTGGATACAAGTTGTCGTGGAAAGCATCGTTTCAAAGGAAAAAATAATTTCTTAGGCAGATAAAGGGGCTTTGAGGGCTTGCAGGGAGAGGAGCAGCTCAGGGCATGGCTGTGAGAAAGGCAGGACTGGGCACCGGTGCTGGGCACAGCTGAAGGCCAGAGCTGAAGGGCTGAGGAGCGAAGGAGAGAACAGACAGGGGGAGCATCTCACAAAGCACAGTAGGGTTGGCTGAGAGCAGCTGGTAAGGAAAAAGTGGCAAGTACAGGGTGCTACCAACTAGCCTTGGCAGCACTGGGCAAGCATGACTGACTATCAGGTGCCTGGCAGCATGAGGCACAGCTAGCCAAGAGGAGGTGAGTTAACACAAACAACATGGACCACTGTATTGGGTCCTTCTGAATCAATGCTACCCTGTATTCCCTAATAATTTCAAATCGTAAATGCAAATAATTGCTGGCAGGGGAACATTTTACACAAACACACACCCCCGGGAAAGACTGCAAATTGTTGCCTGTCCTTCTTGAACTGGGGACCCCAGACCTGGACATGGTACTCCAGATGGGGCCTCACCAGGGCAGAGCAGAGGGACAGGACAACCTCTCTCGACCTGCTGGTCACACTCTTCCTGATGCACCCCAGGATGTCATTGGCACATTGCTGGTTCATGGTCATCCTGTTGTCTACCAGGACTCCCAGGTCTTTTTCCTCAGAGCTGCTCTCCAGCAGGTCAGCCCTCAACCTGTACTGGTGCAGGGGGTTATTTCTCCCCAGGTGCAGCACCCTACACTTGCTCTTGTTGAATTTCATCAGGTCCCTTCCAACCTAGGCAATTCTGTGATTCTATGATTCTATGTTTGTGCATGTCAAGTCCAGGCAGATGCCAAAGCTAATAAAAAGACTGAATAACAAGTGGAGTGGATGCAATATCAGTTTCTAAAAGATAGACCCCCTTCCTTCATAATAATTGCTCAATTCATGATCTCATTTTGATATGCTATAATGGCTGAATAAACAAAACTAACCAGATTAAAATTCAATTGTGCAGACACCACTAGATCATGAGTATGTTGTTTTGCAAAGGAAGGATTATTTTAAAGAAAATTATGAATACTTATAATATACAAAACCCCAACGTCCATACTAAGTAAATGCTATCTGTAAATACAAAGTAAATATTTTTACAAAATAGCAGAGATCCATTTAATCATTGGCATATCACAGCCTCTGTAAAAACTGGGTAAATTAAGATGATCAAATCAATTAGATTATATTACTACTAATCTCCAAATTCCCATAGTTATTTCTGATAGTCCAATTTTTAACTGTCAGACGCACTGAAATTCAGAAGATATATAGATGCCACCCCACTTAGTTCATATCATTGAATGGTGGCATTTGAAGCCAGGTCTTTTGTGCCACCAAAAAATGGAAAGGCCTGTGGAGACCAAAGATAAAGAGATGCTGTTAAGAAGATGGAGCACCCAGAAAACTGGAGGAGGGGACAAAAGCAGTGTTAGGATTGTGTTGATAATAGATCTCAACCAGATGTTCACTGACTTTTTCTGCCTTTTCGAAGTGGTGAAGCTTGTCTAAGTGAGACACTTTCAACAGTACTACCTTGAGGACTCAATAAAATTGCTGCTTCCAAGTGTTGTGTACTTGATTTTTTTTTCCTACAAATGACAAATTTAGTAGTTACTCATTTTTATTTCCAGCCTGCATTTCATGTTTCGTTAGGTTTCTTGTAACTACCTTCCACTTAATACAGCACTTGACATTTACAACAAGCTCTCCCTGAGCAGGAGGCAAATGAAGTATCTCCTATCCTAGTAGAAGACACTGGAATTCAGAGACACCATCATGACTCAAGCTTGAGAAGTGGCCCCATTTCAACTTCATGAGGTTCAACAAGGCCAAGTGCAGGGTCCTGCACCTGGGTAGGGCCAACCCCTGGTATCAATACCAGCTGGGGGATGAAGGGATTGAGAGAAACCCTGCAGACAAGGACTTGAGAGTGTTGGTTGATGAGAAGCTCGACATGAACCAGCAACGTGTGCTTGCAACCCAGAGGGCCAATGACATCCTGAGCTGCATCAAAAGAAGTGTGGCGAGAAGGTTGTGGGAGGTGATTCTGTCCCTCTACTCTGCTCTGGTGAGACCCCACATGAAGTACTGTGTCCAGCTCTGGAGCTCTCAGCAGAGGAAACACATCTACCTGTTTGAGTGGGTCCAGAGGAGGACCACAAAAATGATCAGAGGGCTGGAGTACTCTCCTACGAAGGCAGGCTGAGAGACTGAGGGTTGTTCAGCCTGGAGAAGAGAAGGCTA
The DNA here is from genome assembly GCA_028565335.1 of Limnodromus scolopaceus. Taxonomy (NCBI): domain Eukaryota; kingdom Metazoa; phylum Chordata; class Aves; order Charadriiformes; family Scolopacidae; genus Limnodromus; species Limnodromus scolopaceus. The sequence continues at coordinate 173,748,451 of JAOXNO010000001.1, forward strand.
CACGGAGACCTTATTGCAGTCTTTCAATACTTAATGGGGTCTTATAAGAAGGATGGGGACAGATTTTCAGTAGGGCCTGTTGTGATAGGGTGAGGGACAAGGACAGGAAAGAGGGTAGATTTACACTAGATATAAGGAAGACATTTTTTTACAACGAGGGTGGTGAAACAGTGGAACAGATTGCCCAGAGGGGTGGTAGATGTCCCACCCCTGGAAACATTCAAGGTCAGGTTGGATGAGGCTCTCAGCAACCCGATGTAGTTGAAGATATCCCTGCTGATTGCAGGTGGGTTGACTACATGACCCTTAAATGTCTCTTCTAACACAAACTATTCTATGACTCTGTGAATCATGTCATGCAGTTATCCAGATGGAAAGCACTGAGTTGACCTTCAGGAGAAGGTCTGAAAATTATAAAGAACATCTATGGGGTTTTTTTATGTTATCAAGGCACATAGAAAAAAATACTTTAGTTAGAGTGCAATGTTCACAGAGCTCTGTGTAAAGAATGGAGTAGAAACGGTGCTATTGAAAGAAGAGACTGTTGTCTTCTACACTGTGTCAACGCTTACCTGCTGATACATGCTGTGACACAACACACATCCTGTTTTTACTGATCATCTAGACTGATAAAATTTCTTTCTTTGTGTGGAAGCCAGGGCATGGAAGCAGGGAACCCTTTACAGAAGCTTTGTTTGCCACTCATGTTTTGCCCCTCACTTGTGTGGTCATGTTCAGCCTATTTCTTAAACTAATGTTTTTGATGTGTCCTGCTTCCACCCCTTCAAAGCAGGCACTTTCTTCTCACAAAGCAAGAGATCTTACAGTGCATACTCTTCCACTGTTCCACCTCCTCCTCTCTTCTGCCTCCCAGGAGTTTGTTTCTTTCACATTCTGCCCCTCATATCCACCACTGAGTTTGTGTGTTGCCCCTTCATTCCTTCCTCCCTCCTGTCAGTATCACTGTCCATTTTTCCACTGCACAACGCTTCTGGACAGTCTTATGCCACAATTCTTTCCATGTTTCCTCATTATTAATATTTATGTCATCTTGGAAACAAATATCTGAAGGTATAAAGATATCGAACATTTTGGAGAGAATAAACAAAAGTAAAAGCTAGGTAGGTTAGAAGGCATGAATGAAAGTCATTAACCACTTCCCTCCTTTACACAGTTACAGAATACATATTTTAAAGAAATGCACCGTCCTTTTCCTTTCAGTATTGAGATTTTCTCTCAAATCAAAGATGATGACCACAGTTACCTGCAACGTCTTTGAATTCTGATGTATCTGCTGTATCTGTTGCTCTACACTGGTGAGGCCACATCTGTAGTACTGAGTCCCATTCTGCCATCCTTGGTGCAACACATGGATTTGCTGGAGTGAGTCCAGCAAAGGGCCACAGATACGATTAAGGAACTAGAGCATCTTTCATAAGAGGAGATGCTGGGAGAAGTGGGACTGTCCAGACCAGAGAAGAGAAGGATCAGAGTGGTCTTATCAATGTATATAAATACTTGATGGGAGGAAATAAAGAAGAGAGTGACAGGTTCTTCTCAGTAATGACCAGGAAAAGAGGCAAGAGCACAAATTGAAACACATGAAATTCCATCTGAACACAAGACAACACTTGTTTTACTGTCAAGATGATCAAATACTGGCACAGGTGGCCCAGAGAGGTTGTGAGGTCTCCCATCTGTGGAGATATTTACACTGTGACTGGACACGGACCTGAGCAACCTGCTGTAGCTGCCCCTGCCCTGAGCTGGGAATTGGAATAGATGATCTCCAGAGGTCCCTTCCTACCCAAACAATTCTGTGACTCTATGATTCAGTCAAGATCCTTGTGTTACAGACAGGAGAATGGACATTGAGTTAAATTAAAAGATTTACAAACATAGGCAAAAGTTTATCTGGAATTTTATACTGTATATTTTTTTATATATTCAGGAAATTTTAACTGACATAAACAGAAATGTAACTTCTGTGGGGTAAAGATCTATGACAGATAAACATAACTAAACTTATGGTGAGAACCCTTTTCCTATGTACTTGTCAATTTTTTGCCAGATATCCAAATTCCTTTTTTAAAAATTGACTATTATCAAATAGAAGCAATTTATCTATTTTGTAAGGTTAGGCAAATAATCCATTCAGAATTAACATGTGGCTTCTATCCCCAAGAATATTTGGTAGGAAGTTATTTTAAAATAAGATTCAAATCTTTATAATTAAGAAGGGCAAATATATTAATAAGGATAAAGGGATATATTTCTAATCTCCAAGTTATGCAAATTACTCTGTGATTTTTGTCATTTACTTCAGAACCAGTAGAACAATGGAGTTTTTTCACATGCATGACAATCCTTCTCATTTATGTGCTTGACACATTGCAACTGGATATTTATTCTTACATGGCAAACTTTAATGGCATTGAGACTATAAGTGCATATCTTCTATTTAAATATATTCCCACTTTTAAAACCACAATGTTTATAAATATTTTTCTTTACAAATAACCTTTACACAGATCTCAGCCTATTGTTGTTCAAATTATTTGCTAGGTACATAATTACAGGTGATTAAGGGGACAACTTTGCTTCAGGCAAAATTTCATGTTTCCTTTTTGCCTTTGCTTTTTTTGTCCACGTGCCAAATACCAGACTAGCCAAATACCAAATAGGTTTGATTCCTGTTGTTAACAGACACATCAAACACATTTTATGCCTAGAAAAGGGCTATACAAATTCAAACAATTTGTTGTAGCCTCTCCTCCTTTTCACTCGGCTGACATAGCAAGGAAAAACCGCTTGATAATACCAGGATTGGGCTAATCATCGCGATTGCACAGTGTTTGTACAGCACACTGAGACTCTGCCTATGCTCAGTTGAGGGATTAGGCAGAGTATGCCCAGATAATACAGCGCAGCAGCACGGGGAGATTCCTGAGACAGCTCAAAACAGGGCGAGGGCAAGTAACATGCCAATACAGCTGCACTGCTTTAAATAAGCAGCCTCTTTATAATAGAGGGGGGAGCTCTACATGCTCCCTGTTTCCCTGCTTTTCCACTCACAGTATATTCCAGCACCTCTCGTACCACCTACCTGATGGGTCTTACACTGACAGGCACATCCTGGAAAATGCTTCACAGGTTAAGAGACAGGGAAGAGGAGCTTTGCCAGGGAGCTGTGGGTGGCAGAGCAAAGATTTCTGTAGGGCTGTGGCCAGGGGAATGGAACAGCAGTGAGGAGGGCTAAGTTGTGTAAGCAGATGGTACAGAATAAACACATGGGTGCCAGTAACCCTTTAGCCTTTCTGGAGAACCCTTAGATGTGAAACTGCCACAGTGGTGAATCATAAGCTGCTTCTGCATTTTTTTTTCACGTTATCCGCTCTCCTTCAATGACTGTTTTCTCAGCATCACGCTGTTCCTCATCCTTCTTATTTGTCTTCTTGGTGCCTTTATTGTTTTCTTTTACAAGCTCCCCATAACATGCCCTCCTCAGATGTGCTCTGTATTTCTGGAAAAAATAGGGAGCACATTCTCTGTGCTGGAATACTTCCAATACTTACCAAAACCCCTAAGTCAATAAGCTCACAGCCTTTGCAGTATTTGATGTCCCAGATTCCTTTGGCTTTAATAGCTCTCCATTTTACATACGCAAAAGCACACCGATGTACTGGAGCAGCTGACTAATTTACAGTAGTAGAGGGAAACATGACAGCTCTTCAAATGTAACTGCTCTTCTGTAAAGACAGACAGAAACATTGGAAAGCTTGATCCCAGGAGGACGCTCAAATTTGTAGACTGCATCCTGTCAGCAATATCACTTCCCTGTAGTCGGAGTCAGAAATCTTCATTACAGTCATGGCTAACGGGCAATATTTCCTCGCACTGAAGGAGTACACAGTTCTGCTCGTTGAGGTATAAGGTGCAGGGGATGCTGGAAAGACAGAAAGAATATTTTCTATTCTTTGTCACAGAACTTCGGAGAAACTAAAGCCAGATATTGAACAAAAAAGGTCTCACACAAGAAACAACTTGCTCTTAGTCGTTTATTGCCCTTTGGTTTAAATCTCAGATAGTAAATGAAGGAATTCTCAGGTATTCGTGCAAAAAAATGAAGGCAGGTTTGAAACAAAGACACTCTTAATTATACTTTTGTTAATGATGCTGGCACTAGTGCTGGTGTCCCAGGTTTCAGGATAGACTGGCAAACTAGGCTATCAAGGCACATACTTCTACCTACAGCGTACTAAAACTGTGTAGTTCAACTGATGACAAGGGCAGCTGCTGCTTTGTGAAGCAGAGTTAATGCAGCATGTTGCAGAAAACACATACAATTGTCTTAAAGGGATACATTTTCCTTTGTCGTGTACTCATTCACCTGAAAGTCCTTCAGAGTGGAACCTGTGACTGTTCTGCATATGCATATAGATGAGATCACAAGGCCCCAGTTCTATAAAAAGTCCACATAAATTACTAACTGTGGTGATCTGAACAGGCCCACTGAAAGTTATAGGCACTTTTAATGTGAAAAAAACCTTACTTTTATAAGTAAATAAATACTTGATCTACAAATAATGTGATTATGTACATATATCAAATGATGAGAAGCTTTTGACAAACAGATCTGAAAGCTCAGCTTTTCTTTTTTTTGGATAGGTTTTTTTGGAGAACAGAGAAGTTATTTACTTAAAATAAAATCAGTCTGGTCAGTAATTTCCAGTAAAATAATGAAAACTATACTTTCAGGCATAACCACACACCTAGATTGCCATATTCATCAGATCTTGGCTAACTAGTTGACAGAACTTTAAAAAACTACCAGGATTTCTAGTCAGCTTGCTTCTCAGCTCTCTTTTGCAGATCTGTTTGGGTCCGTGCAGTTAACAAATGTCAAAATGTGTGCAGAGCTGCTGAATAACTCACTGTGACTTGAAACCAGAAGCTTTTCTACATATCTGAGAGAAAAAAAGAGTTGTTTTTATTGAATGAGAGTTTACAGGAGACACAGAAACCACAGCATCACTTGCAGAACCATAAAGCTACAAAACACTAATTCAAAAGTCTGGAAATGAAAAAATCAAGCATTTGTTAGTTAAATGAGAGAAAGGCAGAACTGATTGTACATAATGTGTACAATATATTGTACAAATTACTTTTTGTACCAAGATATTTTGAGATAGATGATTTCTGAAAAATGTATTAAAAATTAATTAAATTTGAAAATGTACCATTTAGATTTTTAAAATTTCTAATCTACTTTTTTTTTTTTTAAGAAGAACTCTAACTTGGAGGAATTTTACAGTTGAGCAAGCCTCAGAGTAAAAAAGAAGGAAAGAAAAAAGAAATCTATCAACCGTGCAGACGCATTGGGTCCGTGTAGCACATCATATATATTAGTGACTACAGAAGAAATCACCTCCACGCAAGAGTGGCTTTTACCTTGGGGAGAAGGATCCATCTCCACTAGAACATTAAAACCTTCTGTAAAATCTTTGAGGCTTATTTCCTTGATGCAGTAAGTGCAGACATGTGCCAGAACCAAGACCCACAACAGGACACACCATGTACACTAAGAGCAGAAATACTTACCAGAAGAGGAAATATGTTGCACTGGCATAGCTGCCCTCATCTGCCCATGATTTTTCCAATTGCATGAATATAAAGGACTAGAGCAGTTGCTGCCTCCATTATTAACCTATCCCCACTCTTTTTTTCTTTTCTTTTTTTTTTTTTTTCAGAAAGTGTCAATATAAAAGGTTAACCTGATATTAATCAAGTAGTGGGTTAGTACTTTGTTCAAAGTAGACTGAGGTTTCCCCATTTTTTTACTGACTGGTAACTGCTTGTGTCTATTTTTCAGCCTGGAGAAGAGAAGGCTCTGAGGAGACCATACAATGGCCTTCCAGTATCTGAAGACAGCCTACAGGAGAGATGGGGAAGGACTCTTTATCAGGGAGTGTAGTGAAAGGACAAGGGGCAACGGTTTTAAACTGAAAGAGAGGAGATTTGGATTAGATATTAGGAAGAAATTCTTTACTCTGAGGGTGGTGAGGCACTGGAACAGGTTGCCCAGAGAAGTTGTCCCATCCCTGGAAGTGTTCAAGGCCAGGCTGGATGGGGCTTTGAGCAACCTGCTCTAGTGGGAGGTGTCCCTGC
>JAOXNO010000001.1:173754718-173788962 GCA_028565335.1 Limnodromus scolopaceus
TGTCCCTGCCCATGGCAGGGGGGTTGGAACTAGATGATCTTTAAGGTCCCTTCCAACCCAAACCATTCTATGATTGTTTTAAAATTTTGACTGCATGAAGCAAAGTAGCAAAGGTGAAGATGTTTATGTCCCTCAAGATATCAGTGTTTGTGGATATACTTTACTCATCTTCTTCAAATCCCCATTGATCACATGTCATCATCTCAAAAAGCCTATAGGTCATTACTACCCAGAACAAACAGCAATTGCACCTGAATACAATTAATCTTGTGAGTGTATTAAAATGCCTTGGAAATAATGGTTAAGATGATCATTAAAAAGGAAATGGTATGGTCAGAATTGTAATGGCATCATTAATTAGTATCAATATTTGACATTAATTCTTATTAATAAAATAATCATATTTATTTTAAGTGCCTAATAATTTTGTTAATATTCAAATAAAAGACATTAAGCAAGGGGCAAATCCCAGCACATTTTTACTTGAAATATTTTCTTCTTGAAGGCTGTATTTGTGATATTGCTGATTGTTTAACAAACTACATTAAGCTCACTATTACAGTCACTACATACTGTTTCCTCATGGCATAATTATGAAGAGTAACGAGGAGGCAATAGCTACTTAACAGACAATAGCTACTTAATGCCGGTGGTACTACTGAAAGAGAGAAGTATCGTTGCACCCTTTTCACTCAGAGGGAAAAGTTATGGATAGTCAGTCAGTGACAGAAACAGGGCCCATGTACAATTCCACGTTGCAGGTATGGTGAGTTAGCCACGGCTAACAGCTAGATTCCCACCCAGCTGCTCACTCACTTCCATCCTCAGCAGGATGTGGGAGAAAAATAGGATGAAAAAGCTCATGGGTAGAGATGAGGACAGGGAGATTGCTCACCAATTACTGTCACAGGCAAACCAGGCTTGACAATATTTGATTTATTGACAATTAAAATAGAGTAAGGTGATGAGAAACAATGACAGAAAATAAAAATATCCGCCCCCACCCAACCCCACCTTTTTTCCAGGGTCCACATCATTCCCAACTCCTCTACCTCCTCCCCTATCAGCAGTGCAAGGAGTTGGAGAACAGGGACTGGCCACAGTCCATAACAGCTCCCTCCTGCTGCTCCTTCCACCTCACACTTTTCCCCTGCTTCATTGTGGTCTCATCCAGAGGCTGCAGGGGAATCTCTGCTCTGGTGCCTGGAGCACCTCCTCACCTCCTTCTTCACCTACTTTGGTGTCTGCAGGGTTGTTTCTCTCACATTTTTCCCTCACCACTTACTGTGCTGCTCCTCACAGAGGCGGCCCCTGCAGCCAGGACCTCACCATGGACACCCAGTATAGAATGACACCAGCATACATGATGAGCATTTCTGCTCAAGTCGAAAGGGGAGAATCAGTCTCTCAACTCCCATTCCCTGCCATGATCCATGGTATCTAATTGTGCAGATATGAGAAACACAGAGGAGAGACTGAAAACACAGATCCTGTCCCAGATAGATTCAGAACCTGCTCCTCAAAATACCCTTCTCAGATGGTCATCCTAGTTACACCTGTTTTTCTTGAGCACCAAAACTTTAGGAAGAGTTGAATTTGTTGTCCCATGTCAAAACGTATAGCTAAACTGAGATAGAAACACAGCTTTGGTTCCCACAAATTGAGGAGCAGCAGCTGCTCCAAGCTGATCCCAGAGGTCCGCATGTGGCAAGAGTTGACTTGGAACGACGTACGGATCACATCGGTTCTATCCTGTGTAGAGCAGCACCACCTCTAATGTTTTCCACCTGATGAAGTTGTCCCCGCCTCCATTGGGAACTGTGGTGTAGACCTGTACTTCTCCCTGAGTGCATGCTCTCTTCTAGTGTGATGTTTTGCCAAGGCTGGTGCTCACCTGTCCGCTCCCACACTTACTGCAGGAGAAAATTAAGACTTAGAAAGAAAGTTTTTTCTAGTTGTTACAAAATTCTGATGGAGATGGACCTTAGTACCACAAAGGTAAGATCTCCCTCTGATGGAGGCTATCTTACCAAAAAGCCCACCTTGTCATGTTCTCCTACTGAATCTGAAACACTTTTACACCTGGGACTACAGGAAATATTTTTTCAATCTGCATGGCTCAGGTCCTTCTCCAGGCTCCTCTCCCTTCAAGAAATTCCCCAAATTTAGAATCTCCCCACCTCCGTTCTGTCCCTCACCCCACACCTGATGCTCACCAACTGTTCTACTAGAGAACTGTGGTAATTAATTTTACAGAAAGAAGACCTGCAGAAAAAAGATCGGGATTAGGAGATTTGCAACAACTAACTATGCTTATTACCTATGGAAATATAAATGCCCAAAGAAGATAAAATTCTCATCATAATAATGAAAAAATATGAGAGAACATCAATTTAAAATTCCAGCACTTATTAACTAAACAATGCAAGTGGGGGAATTGAAATTTACATGAAATAATTAGAGATTCTAAGTATTCTTGAAACACTCAAATACATTATAAGAGTGAAAAGTTCATGCTTCCCCATACATTATTACCATGAAAAATTGATTTCAATATTAAAATCCTATCTGTGCAATGCATATGTCATTTTTTGTTGCGGTAATACAGCTTTTTACAATGATCAATTCCCAATTATTAGCCTGAAAAGCATCTCAATAGACAGAAATAGAGATGAATACCTCACTGCTATACAGCCAACATAAAGTACTTTAATCATTTTTTCCTTTTTCTTTCAAAGGAGGAAATTAAACCTCTGCTTATAAGATTTAGTGGTCCTTCAAAAAACAAAACCATTAGAATGAGTGGCACATGATCAGAAAAAGTGTATTCTGAGTGTCTGAGCAGTTAATAAGCTGTTGGACTTTGAGATATTAAAACAATAAATTTAAGATACAAATTCATGAGCAAGAAAAGTTGTAAAGTGTGTAGGCAAGTGCTTTATAGAATTCCATTTATTTGCTTCATGACAGTGAGCCCCTGTATATTATAGTTCAGTCAAAATTCATAATGGAGACAGAGAGAAAGAAGGTGGGGGAGCAGGACACTGCTTTAGAGGACAGGCTGTAAGATGGACTAGATAAGGCAAGGAAAAAGGAAAAAAATTGAATAAAGGTGTCAGGCTTCACCTTGATCATTTTTCTTGTATGTTTCCCCTCGTCCTATCGACTTGTATTTAGCTGTTGGGATAAAGATTAATCTTAGATCTATATATAAAATCCATGAATTATGTTTATTGCTTATTCTTGCATGTAAAAAAGCATATATACAGAGCAGAATTAGTCAACCATGTTGCTTACATTATAAATATCAGCTACCTAGCTTTTCTAATTCATTGTTATTACACGGTCATGGATTATCATGGTATCGTACTGTGAAAGACACTGTAGAAAAATATTAAACAAACAAAAAAAAACAAACCTGAAGAAAATGTCATCAAAAGCTTCAAAAAAGAGACATGGGTGGATATGGGCAGTTTGTTGCATTAAAACTTTGAAACTAATGAAACAATGTTTGCCAATCAAACCAGTGGGGTTCTAAAATACAAGCTGTCCAACAATTTTAAAAAATGTGTAGACTTCACAGTAAAGGAAACAAGTCTTCAGAGGAATTAAAGAATGATAATGAGCTGATTTTGCAAGTGTTACTTCAGAAGATATCCCTAGATGAGATGAGAGCATGAGAGAAAACACAAAGGTGCCTGTTTGAAAAGTTTTAAAGTAAATAATGAATACAGGTATCGTTAAAGATTGGAAGGAAACTCTCAGGAAAGATAACCAAGGTGATAGAAAAGAAGACGCAATATCAAGCTAAATACATTTTCTGCAAAAGAACGACTAGTCAATTCCAAACTCTTTCTCGCTTATGCAGATACAGCCTTAACACCAGAAATCCTTCCAGCAACACAGTAAGGGGAAGGAGGCTCTTAAGATCTATACTGACTACGTGAAGTTACCACTGCTTTAAAACTTGGGCTAGGAGGAAGATTAATGAATTGGTGACAACCAGGCCTCAGCAATGAAGATCACAGTACTCACTTGCATAACACGGCCTCAGAAAAGGGCTTCAAATTTTCTTCTTCGTCTATGGGAATACAATTGCATGCTACGTACAGTCCTTATTCTCTAACAAATAAAGCATCAAATGGAACACAAGGAAAAAATAAATGGGCCAATTGCTGTGTGAGGTCAAAACACCTGCTTTACCCTTTGACTTTAATAGTATTGCACTGGGTGCAAATTAGGATTAGTATTTGAATAATTCTGTACCAGACAGTCAATTTGTATGATGAAAATAGAACTTGCCTACTCAATACTCTATTTACAATTGCAAATGAAGGACGAGATTGATAAATCATCCAATTTCTGCCAACTTCTACACAAATAAGTTACCTATAGGCCAGAATTAATTTGTAGCAATGACATTGCAAGGTCAGGTGTTCCAAGGAAGCGTTGTGCTAGCCTTTCCATAAAGGGATGATGGCAGAGTCATCTATTTGTCCTCTTTGGGTTTAGAACTGATGTCTTTAGCAACTTTTTTTGACATGAAAAGGTGATGGCAGGCCAGAGGAGGAGCTCCTCAACCAGCAGTTTTACAGTGACCTGCATACTGAGTGGGGAAGAGTGGTAGTTGCATCCCCAGTATTACTGCTGGTTCAAAGACTGTGAAAATGGAATTTAGTGAACAAATTTGCATCCCCACATAGCATCAAATGCCGGGCTGTTGTGGGGAATAGGTGAATATAAAATTCCTATCTGTATTCTTCATATGTAATTTTAACATACACTTTTCACCTGGAAAGTCCAGCCCAATGAATCACTTGTCTTATCTACACTCTTCTGCCTTAAAGGTTTGATAAGGAAGTATGAAAAACTACAAAATCTCTCTGCATGAAGAGGAAAAGAAAAACAAAATAAAAAGTTAAAGAAGAAAGAAGTTTTTCCTTAGCTACTGCCAAGTATCAAATTAGTTTCTGTTCATTTGAAGACTCACTTTGTATTAACTTTTCTTCTGACATTACAGGAAACAGAACTTGCCTGAGGCTTCATCCTTTAAAGACTATTTCTGAGACGTTTTGCCTGTAATTGTTAGTTGTCATGAGGTCACCTTGCTCTTGGATCACAGTTTGTGAAGAGAGAAATCTGAACAAACATATTATTTTTAAAACCACGATGATACACGATAGCAAAATGTCATTCATGTTCCATTTCTGCGTAGTGATCTTTTCTCTGCATACATGAGATATATACATAATGGTATGTTTAAAGGGAAAAATATGTATTTGAAAGAAAAAACCAAACCTGTTCGACAGCTTAAAATGCAAAACAAATCTTATTTACCCAAAAAAGAAACCATATCAATCCCAATGATTCTCCTCGCCTCCAGATTGTGATGGAAAAATGAAGCAATTAAAACAAAAACAGGAAGGTTTTTAAAGCCTGCTTGGAGAACTGAGACTGAAGGGCACTAGAGTAGTAAGACTTACCAATTAATCCTGATTCTGTTCCTTACTGGACACACTGGCAAGTCGGTGAGGGTCTCTACACACAGCTTAACTGAATTTCTAACTGGGTAATGAAACTGTTGACCCTGAATGCAGCTGCTTCTAAATACCGCTGAGGAGCAACTGTTAGCAACCAGGAGCAGTAATTTTAGAAAACCATTATTTCACACTGCGAAAAAACCCTAAGCATGAGATTTACTTTGCACCTGTCAAAACCTTAAAGTTAGAATGAAGTAATACTAAAGTAATGGTTCAGGTTCCTTCTATATTTGATGGAGAGGAGCGTGAGCTTCAAAGCACCTCAAAAGAGAAACTTCAGGCACCTAATTCTGGTGTCTAAATCTAAGTGCTTAGCAGTATTCCTCACTATGTGTGGATTACATTATAATTGAAGGTAGCAGCTTGTAACTCATTTTGCATAGTTTGAGAGATGCAAGGAGAGGGAGGCTGGCCTGCTTTCATTCATTTTTCTGCAGGAGGACATCCCAAGGCAAACTGACTCCTATGCAATTTACAGGAACATTTTCTCCAGAAACACATTCTCTGGTTGGCACCTATGAAACTGTATGAAAGAATATAAATAGAAACACAACCAAATAGTCGCAGTTGCTAATAACAGTCTTGAATGAAACTTTTATCTTCTTCCCACTGGAACAACCAACTAACTGACTGCGCAGGTACCAGAGGAGCCATGTCACTCTCCAGGCTTCAAACCACAGCAAACTCACAGCTGTGTTGTTGGCTGCTTCTGTAGACAATTAAGGAACAATATTCATTAGTTTCTGAGTAGTGCCTGAGATTCCTCGCTTTGAAGATGGGTGCGATATTATGCTCTCTTATCTGACATAACTGATGAAATATTTAGCTATGGCTTTAGCTATCCTGTACAATTAAGACCAATAGCTGAACGTAATTCCTTCATGAGAGCTGTTAGGCTAGTGAAGATTATTAAATATATGATTTCTTTCTATGAAAAGCAGACCTCTATGAATGGAAAAAATAGCTCTAAGCCATGTATTTTTTTATCTTAAATAAGGTATCTGGGAAAGCACATTCGAGAATGCTAGGACTTGTGCAATATCATGTAACTTTTCAAATTACAAGTTATGAATTTATACTGCAAGGTTAAACATTTTTTGTAGCTTTTCAGTCTGACAGTACAAAGTGCTAGTTATACATGACATAATGGAGTCATACAAGACAGAAATGAATTATTCATGAAAATGGTCATACTTACTCTGAAAAATTTTGCATGTATTATTTTTCACATATTATTCTACGTAACTGGAAAGAAAAACGGGGAACAAAATGGGTGGCAGATCTTCACAGACAAATATCCCAAACGACACAAACGTTTCTAACGGTCACCAAATTGGTGCAGCTCAATCTCACCCTGTCAAATTCAGGTCTAATAATCTGCTGTTGTTTGGGATGGATACAATTACAAGGCAGTCTCTTAGCATGTTTGAGATGGATATGATAGCAAAATAAACTGCTAGCATGCTGCAAGAACTTGAAAAAAGGGACACAATAGATCTTTTTGTCAGACCTACTTTACTGTAGAATATAGAGCATCTACTGAATATAACCCTCCCACTTGAATCTTATCATGACACTTTCTTCCCCTTAGAATGATACCTTGATTAGGTGTGTCTCTGTCTTTAAATTACTATAGAAGAAAACAAATATGAAATAAATGATTCCCAGACTACCTTGCTTGGCAAAATCCGTTGTTTTTAAGGTGAGCAAAAAATAAATTTATCTTTTTAATATAATGTCATCATTTATTAAATCTATGTATTTCACTCTTGAAAGCAAGAGGGTTTTTCCGAGGTGACTCTTTAGTGATTTCTGTGCACATATTCTTGCTCTGTTCCTGAAGAACATTCTATTTATGAGACAAAAAAATAAAGAACTGTTTTATGAATTCAGTTATAACAATGGAGGAAAGAATGAGCAAAGCAGAATGTTAGAGTAGGAAATTTTCCTTGCAATGGGCAAGACACTACAAATACACCTAGTGCACTTGAAAGTATGGGTTTTGTTCTCTGCAATGAACAAAAATGTATAAGGCAATTCAGTCCTTTAGAGGTCTGAATTTTGTCTGCTTTGATATGAATACTGAGGCAACTGTTTGGAGTGCCGTTCCCGATAAGAAATAAAGTGAAGAAGGAGAAGGCATTTGAACAGTACTGGGATAGTCACACTTGTAATGATTAAACACAGTTCCATGCAGAGTCATTTCAAAAGCAAAATCATTACAAAGGGAACAAAATGCACTTTTACAAGAGCTTTATCTGACATGACAACACTGTTCCACTGTTAGTAATATATGCTAGTTTCATAGTTTCTGATTTGATTGTTTATACAACCTACTATCTGCGCCACAGTCCTAATAATCGCAAAACTAATTATCACATTTCTGCATTCATATCCTTTTCCTTTCTCATCTAGATTCTCAAATTTTAAATGTTTTGCTGTTACTATGTTTACTCTTAACTTCCCAAAAGAAAGACCATGGATGGTTAGAAAGCAAGAGTTGGAAGGTGAACCTTAGTAGACTGAGAGGGAGGTATGGAAAGACAACAAACTGCAGATTTCCAAGGACCCAAAAAGGCTAAGACACCACTCCAGGAAATAGTTTCAACATGGGCTTCTTTCAAAGTTTTCTGAATTGCTTTGCTATTTCATCTCACACAATCACATGCTATTGATGTGCTAGTTAAGAGGAAAAACTCGATGCAACAGCACAGGCAGGGCTAGAAAACAGCTTTGCTGAAAAGGACCAGCAAGGAAGCTATCTTGACGGCCCCTAAGCTCAACATGAGTCAGCAATGTACCCTGTTGTGACAGAGGTTAACCATGTACCGGGCTGCATTAGCAAAAGCTAAGCCAGCAGGTCAAAAAAGTCGATTATTTCCCTTTATTCAGCACTATGGAGGCTGCATTTGAAATACAGTGATCAGGTCAGGGCTCCCCAGGACGAGAGATGTTGTCAAAATAAACTTCAGTTGGACATAAGGAAAAAAATATTTCAAAGGGGAGTTAAGGATCGGAACAGGCTGCCCGAAGGGGTTGTATCATCTCCACCATGGAAATATTCAGACTCAAACTGAAGGCGGCCCCGAGCAACTTCAACTACTGTTGAAGCAAGCTCTGCTCTGATTAGGAGTTGGGACTAGGTAACCTTCAGAGGTCTTTTCCAACCTGAATAACACTATGAACTAGGAGGAAATCCATTTTCCTACTTATCCACAGAGCAATTACAGTGCCATAATTCTGCAGTCATTTTCATGCAGCACAGACCAGCTGAATAAAGAGATCCATTCCTATTCCCTTGCTCAGCCATTCATTTTCCATCCTTATATTAACTCCTCACTTGTGCCAACACAAAAGCTTGTGCTTCCAGGTGGTAAACTAGGCAGAGAAACTGGTCCAAGTTTAAAATGGAGTATTTATTTTGCTTGCCCCTGTGCCATTCCCTCCCTTTGTCCAGCACAACTGTTTGTGTGAGCACAGCAGCAGGAAAAGTAATCTGGGGAAGGCTGAAATGCCTCTTTTGGCAGCTCCAGGAGTTTAAAGTGATGGTTAAACTATGGCATAAATTTCTCTAGCTTATTCACAGCCAATGCCCTTCAGCTCTCTTGTAATAAACTGCTTCTGTGGGTATAATCTCTCCTTGTGGTTTCTGCTCAGTTAGTTCACCTCAGCCAGTGAGCTGTGGCCTCTGTGGCATGTTACATCTGCTGTGTGATATTAACCATGTCACAAACCAAATTTTCAAAACTGTCAAACAATTTTATGTCCCTCATTTTTCTGAATTCATAATTTACAGGGCACTAAGGGCGTCATGTGCCCTAGAGGGGCTCTAGCTTTATTAACTACAACATTATGACAAGATTCAAACCCACTGGAAGTGATTTAGGCTGGACATGTTTTGGTTTTTTTTTTTCTTTAAGTGGAGGAACCTAAAAGGACTGGTCACTGAAAATATTGCTCTTACTCACTGTGGCCCATGTCTCCATAGGCATAACAGCTTTGTAGCTTTAAAGGACAGTATGAGAAAAAAAAAAAATGTTAGTTTTGGGAAGTACCCAGATAACATGGTGATACAAAAGCGTAATGTTAAGAGCTGTTACAAGGTGCTACCACCTCCAGCACCTCCAGGCTTGGGGATTCTTCCTGCCTGACCACTGGAGCCCAGCCTGGTACCTGGGGTCTCTGACCAGGCTGTGGGATGTGTCTGCTGCTGTCCCCTTTGCAGGTTCAACCAGCAGCAAAGCTGAGCATGTTGCCCAGAGACACATGGACACCCACAAACAGAGGACACGGACATGCCCAGTCACATGGATGGCCACAGACAAGGTGTTGCCTCCAGCAGCACCCACGTTCAGGGCTCACAGCAGACACAGGAACAGACAGTCATGTCCCCTCCTCCCCTTGAGCTGGCAGAGACAGAAGGTCACTAGTGCAGCACACACACCACACACCCCAGGTTCACACACACACGCACATTTGTGGACCCCCTGACACTGTAACAGCCCTTCTGCCCCCCCCTGCTCAGTACTCCTGCCTGGATCCTGTCCCCCCTTACCCACCCCACAGGTCCCTGACTCAGTAGCTGGATGCTCGCTGCACACACGCATCACTCACACACTCATCCCACAGGTACCCCACACTCACAGGTCCCCCCGAACACCTGCACGGACCCTCCGCCCACCTGATACCACCCAGACCAGTGAATCCACCTGCACCCCCCCCACACACAACCAGTTTGGGGACGGTATGGCATTTAGGACCGGAGTTTTTGCTCAGGCACAGATTCAGTGTGCAGTTGCCGAGAAGTCATTTGAACTACTTTACTCCTCAGTTCCTTTTCCTCTGAGGTGGCGGTGAGCCTGCCCGCTTCGCAGTGCTGCTCTAAAGATCAGCGCACTCAGGTTTTGAGGTGGTCAGACATTCAAGTCGTGAGGCCTTTAAAAAAAAGAAAAAAAAAAAAAGAGAGTACCTTGATGAAGGTACTGAATAAAAGCTCCCTTCAAAGCAAAAAGGAAGGAATAGGGAAGATTAAAAAAAGCACCTTGTCTAAGAGGTTCAAAGCACAAAAGATAAGGAGGGAATTCCTTTTAAGCGGCCTCAGTCAGGTGCCCACATTAGCACACTGTCACAGAGGGAAAAGAGAATCAACCCACATGATGTTCAGAAAGCAATTCATGTTACGTGACGTTACTTGTCAGAGGCGCTTGTTCGGCCACACCTGCAGTAAGAAGCCTTCCCTGGTCCAGGCACACGCTGAGTCTCTATCAGGGCTACACTTAATGCACATTCCAACCTCTCATCTACCGCTGGGCACTCCCAGAAAAGGAATGCACGTTTGGGTAGGACAGCCACAGCCCATTTCAGTTGTTCCCTTATCTAGAAGGCTGGGAATGATATTACAATGAACCACACTACGGAAGTGTAAACGCAGCCTTCCTGACTGTTATTTACAGCCCCTGCTTACTTCTTCATAGTCGCCATGGATCTGTACCTGAGCAAAAACTGAACTTGGGTCCTAAATCCCATTTCCAGCAAACTATTTGTATCCTTCACACCATGAAAAATGAAGAAAACCAGAAAGTTCTAAGAAGTTCTGTTCTTAGTCTAGGTTGCCTTGGTTTGTGCACATAACTTAGCTTAAGTTAGGATCACCAAGAAAATGGTCTGAAGTTGCAGCAAGGGAGGTTTAGATTAGATATTAGGAAGAATTACTTTACTGAAGGAAGGATTAGCTATTAAGAAGAATTACTTTGCAGAAAGAGTAGTCAGGCACTGGAACAGCCTGCCCAGGGAAGTGGTTGAGTCACCATCCCTGGAGGTATTTAAGAACCGCGTAGATGTGGCATTTCAGGGCACGCTCTAGTGGCCGAGATTGTGGGGTTCTTTCATGTGTGTATGATTGGACTCGATGATCTCAGAGGTCCTTT
Source organism: Limnodromus scolopaceus (assembly GCA_028565335.1). Taxonomy (NCBI): domain Eukaryota; kingdom Metazoa; phylum Chordata; class Aves; order Charadriiformes; family Scolopacidae; genus Limnodromus; species Limnodromus scolopaceus. The sequence continues at coordinate 173,766,186 of JAOXNO010000001.1, forward strand.
CCAACCATGAAGATTCTGTGATTCTGTGATACTGTGAAAAGCCTGCAGTGTGCCTGCCTCTGCAGCCTATGAGCTACTCACACTATCACCCCTGGCCCTTAACTCTTCTCTAGGTCCCTTCTCGTATGATTGCTGTCGGCTGACTGTTCACTCTGATCTCTTTTTTTCAGTTTGAGTTGTCTGCAATTTCTCTACCTCTTGAAAGAGATTTAAGGACGGCCTTGTGAGACCACAGGGGGCCTTGGTGATTATCCTCCTATCTTAGGTAGCATGAATCTCCGAGTAGAAAGACAATTTATAAATAAGATGTATAACACTACAGGGCTTCCTACTGTGGCTGCTACATAATGACTACCTGTCATTAAAAGCTTTTAATAAATTCAGAGAAAATTGTTTGCAGCGGTTGGTGCCCCAGAAGGCACAATCAGTTTTATAAAGAATTTTTGCAGACTTTGGACACCTTGGTGTTCATAAAACACTCAGATATATTCTCATATTGATTTAGGCTAATTTCCATTAAATCTAGCCCTTGATCAAGAAAAAAAAAATTATTTGAGGAATAAAATATACGGGAACTTCATACTTCCTTACCATGCAAGATAATCAGATATTCTTTGTTTCTTTATTAAGATTGTTAAGGTTGGACACGTCCTCCCAGCAGGTATCTCTATTAAGATTGCTTACCTATGCCCAACACTTATCAGCTCCACAGACTTTTAAAATGTGTCGCTTGGCTAATATTGAAGGCTTTAAAGAAGAACATACCAACTAAAAGAAACGCTTTATATTCTCAACCACTTGGTAATTCATCGGTGTAAAGACAGATTTAAAAAATTTAAGACTTTTTTTTAGACTTTTAGAACTGCATTGCTAGTCTTCACTTCCTCTTTTATTGCTTTCAGCTAATTTTCTGCTGCACACTGAGAGTAAGCAGGTGTAATGAGAAGAAACAGAAGAGGACTCATAGAACATATGGACTACATTTTTCAAAATCAGGTAAAATGTAGTGCGTATTTCTAAATTACGCATATAGAAACTAATAGTATGTAACTGACTACGTCCAACACCAATCCCCGACTTGTACTGCGTAGCAGGTATTGGATCCATGAATTAACTGCATATTTCCAGTTGTGGGCATCTGATTTTGAAATTCTAGCCCATATATACATTTACAACACCAAGTAACGGTAACGAGTAAACCATTTTTGCTCTTGCTGTCTGTTTAAATGGTACTTACTGAAGGAAAATGAACAGACATTTTAAAATGGCTGGTTTAGCTCATTTCCTCTCCATCTACAGACATGTTTTCCACAAATGTAAGAACAGAGGCTATGCAAAACATTTAACATACTGGAGTACGAAATGTTCTCTGTAGGAAAAAAAAAAAGAAAACTCACAGACAGCTTGTTTATGACTAGAAGAGTGTAAACACGCATCTATTTTATTTAACTCAGTAATCCTCTGACACAACTTGTGATGTGTTTGATCAGCAGGCTTCTTGTTCATCTTCCATCATAGAAGTATCTCTGCTTTCCTCAGGGGTATTGACAGCTGGCAGCAATCAAAGCCATCTAACTGCCAGTATCTCATTTAAAGGGAATGACATTCAGCTACAAAACTCCAAAATGGCTTTAATTCACTGTACTGTACTGTGCATCTCAATGAAAAAATACATCCTCGCTTAGAAAAGGAGACATTTAGACCCTTTTTTTTTTGGAAGGGTTTTGTTCATTAATCAGGACTTCAGAGGTGCGTAGCACATGGCATCACTTGTTCTTGAGAAGACCTCAGGCATAAGGTGGCCTTGTCTATCACAATCCACTTTGGACATGTTGTCTTTGAGTTAAATAATACGAAGGCATCTTCTTCAGAATTCATGTAATTGGTTTATCTGTGGCCTTTCAAACAGAAGAAGCATATTTCAGCAAATCAATTGTTAAAAACAAATCACTCCACCTGTGTGGCTTTTCAGCCTGTTCATGGCAAGTCACGTAAGTTATCCCCCGATGTGCTGGAGTAGTGTGATTTTCCTTCTCACTTGTATGTCGCTTTCTAGGATTCTCAAAGAAGAAAAGTCAAACCACTACCATTTTTAATGACAGATATAGAAGGTGGAAGAACTTTTTTTCTGAAAGTTGCAAATGGTGTTAACCTCTGTCAGCATCTTCTCCTGACTCTGGAAAGTGCTGGGAGTTTAGTCTCCTAATGTGGCATATACTAAATATCCTGGAACTACAAAGTGGCTTTCCAGCAATTCCCAGCCTGTCCCAATGTCAGGTTTTGGTATAGTTCGACTCTCTGGAAAAGAAAAAGGCCAACCTGAACGCCTCATTCCTCTAGAGAACTTTATATATTTATATTTCTGTACTGAGGAACTAACTGGGATCAGTGATAGGATTGGCACGGTCTTTTTCTGGGATGTATGGACACTGTCATCACCTGTAACTTCTGCAGGGTAGTGGGGTCAATTTTGGTTTTTACTTAACATGCTGGTAATTGTCCTGGTTACCAAAGCATTAACAGATCTATATCCAAATTTGAACCCATGTTTTTTTTTATCATATGCACAACATCTTTTGTGTCCTTCAAGTTTGTAGTATCTGAGCACTCCTGACCCTCCTTAAGCCTATTTTGACTCCCCTGAATTCTGTTCCCAGGCAAATGATAACTACATCATGGTTTTATGTGTTAATTCTGTATCTTCAGTTATGTATTCCAATTTCCAGTTTCCAATCTCAATCTGGACTTCCATCAGATGTCCTTTCTTTCCTGGCATTATACTTTGGACTCCTGCATCATGCAGACTATTTTATATTTTCAGTTTTTTTAAAAAATGCATCCTTCATGCATTTCATACTTCTGTGGAAGGCCCCATTCTCAGTCAGGCTTCATAGTATATTATCATGACAAAGTTATTTATCAATAAGCTTGCGTTAATTAAAAAATATGAAGCATAACAAGTGACACAAGACCAGATATAGACAGAAATAAGGGACCTTTGGTTGTCTTCCTCCTCATTCAGTGCTTAGATGTCAATTTTAAGTATTCCTTAAATTTTCTGTTTTCCTTTCACAATCCTGGTGAAAGTTCTAGTGATGTTCCACGTGTCCTATTTTTCAACTCAGACTATTTCCTCTACCTAAAACAACAACAACAACAAAAAACAGTTTAAAAAGTTGAATATATCCTCCATTTCATATTGATTGCATAACCCACTGGTCAGACTCACCCAACTGAACAACTGTATTTTTTGTGCTAAAAGTCCACAGTGAAAGAGATACACAACACCGTGAAACACCTGGAGCTGTGAGCTGTCCACTATAAAAATGGACAAAAGACCAATTCCGGGGACTGCAATCAAGGGCCTCAGAAGTCACATTGACTCAGATTGTTTCCATGAATTCTATGAAAGAATTTATCCAGCAAACCCCTGGACTAGGGGAGTGCTGGTACTGCTATCTACTCACACCCAGAATAAGTAACTCCACTGATCCAGGAAACTGGTTATATTTCTTGCAGCTATATAAATTAATCAAATTATTATCTGTATGCTTTTACAATACGCATTTTAAAATTGTGAGTCCTCTGCCATTCTTATATCTGTATGCTTTTCCAAAGCTATTTTGCAACAACAAGTAAAAGTTTGCACATAGGATTAAAAGCTGTGCATAGAGCAGTTAAATAATGGTTACTCACTTTTCCCAGTTCAATTTCTGATCCCTTTGTGCATTTTTATACCTTGGTATCGTAGAAGGTCTGTGCTTTTCTACAGTTATCCTAAGCTGACTATTGAATCAGTCAAAGCCTAGGTAAATCAAGGGTAGCGAGATTAAAAAATGTCATTAGTGCAGCTGTTTATTATTTTTCCCTTGAGGTGACATCAGATATCAAACCCTTGCAGCTTAAAACTGAGCCAAGGTACATACCGCAGCAGATTGCCCATCTGGTGTGACTTCAGAATATTAAAATCTCCTGCAGGCTATCAGCACAAGGACCAGTCAAAATCTTTGCAATCATACAGACATCTTATTTCACACTACACAGAGTTGTGTGATCTCCAATTAAGATGTTCAAAATCATCGTTACTGGCTTGTGATGAATGTTGATCCTATCACCCAACCACAACAATTCTGCGTTTCATCTGTAACTGTCCAGCTAATACGTAGTTACTGAAACAAGGTCTTGCCTGTGATCCAAAATATTACAGGGAATCAAGAACTGTCATTTGCAAAGTGTAAAATCAAACAACTTTCTAGACTCTGTTGAACACTGTCACTGTAGATTAATGTGATACAGCTCCTAAGTGATTGCAAAGCCATGATTTACATAAGATGGAATCTGAATGAATATAGCTTGTATAATCTCCCAATTTAAAAGAAATGGTTGTACAATGGCAGGTACATTCAATTCTAGATACATAGGCCAAGCTTCCACCTAAACCATAAATGGATAATTATCCATATCCAACTCCTCTCACAAGCCATACTAATAGACATGGGGATAAAACAGTCAATTCGGAGATTATGCAGGTGTATAGTTTAAAGGAATAAAATACCTCAAGTCTGAAAGCTTTATTGAACAAAGTCAACTATAAAATATGGATTATTTAGTAAATATGGTGAACATTGACAACTTAAAACAGCTACTTAGTGACTTTTTGTCTTATTCAAACAGTGGAACATCAAATTTGGAAAGCAAGTATTTTCTATTCTGAAGTATCTGTTATGGTGAATTTTCCCATGTAATTGCAGGCAGAAACTCAGAAAGTCTAGAAATCAAATGGAGTTTAGGTGTTCTAATTTTTGCATGTAACACAAATATCAAGCTCTGTGTATTAATCAAGATGTTTATTATTGTAAAATGCCAGGGTCCTAGAGCTCTAATTGTTTTGAATAAAAACAAGGCAATGTCCCAAAAGCTTGCTGTGTCTTTGTAGAAGAGGAACAGGAGCTACAGACCAAACCAGAAGTAACACTTAACAGAGAGGCTGTAATTAAAACCTCTATTTCTGTGGGCATACGGGCAAAGGGGAATTTTAAAGAAAGCTTCAAAAAGCAATAATTAAGTTGCTTGTGCTGCTTACAGATGACTGCTTCATAGAGTGAATGTCATCTGGGGAAAATGCACAAAGGTACCTGTTTAGAAATCTAACAAATTTGTGATGGGACTGATGTCATTTACTCATTAGAGAAAAGATTTAATGTCTTCGTATTCCAAAAGAACCCAAGGTTAAAGGTCAAGTTTTGAAAATGAGAAAAATCAATGTGTTTTAACAGAAAAGGTGTGTGGGGAGAAGAAAAGAAAAACAGCAAGATGGAATAGATTTTGACAAGAAAATGTACTGGAACATTTAGGTTGATAGCAACATCATTTCTTTTAATTATGTCATGGTTTAACCCCAGGTGGTAGCTAGGACCACACAGCCGCTTGTTTACCCCGTCTTTCCCCGCCCCCCCTGCCTCCCCCCCCCGAGAAAGGTAGGGAGAAGAGGGAGAAAAGGAGAGGAAAGGGGAAAAAACCCCAACTCGTGAGTTAAAGACAGTATAATAGAACGATATCAGAAAAGGAAAACAACAATAATATTAACAATAATAATAACGACACAAGACGCTCTCACTGGCTGGTGAATTGGCGCCATCTCTAGCAGTGATTGTGAGTACCCGTCCCCCAGCTGACCCCAGTTATATACTGAGCATGACATCTATGGTATGGAATATTCCATTGGCCATTCCATCATTCTGCCTAGACTTCTTCTCAGCTTCTACAGGAAGCTGAAAAAAGTCCTTGAAAAATACAAATGTCGCCTGGCAACAACTGAAACAATATGCATTATTGACATTCCTTTCACACCAAATCCAAACACAGCAACCACCAGAAAGAAAATTAACTCTGTCCCAGCTGAAACCAGGACAATCACCGTCCAAGTTAGTCTGTCCAACAGGAGAGTATATTTGCAACTGAACATTTCCCACAGTTTTTGAAGTAGTTTAATATCCATAATGAAAACAGACTGCAGCAAAAGAAGAAAGGGAAGTAGTCATTAATCCTTTCGGGGAAAAAAATCTGTCTTCAATTTTCAGACGATAAATACTATTGTCCGAGATGTGCAGATTATCTCGGAAGTATGATTATTCAAAGTTTTATTCTCTGAAGATCACAAGAGAATTTTCTTGTTAATTCCAAGGAGTTATTAACAGTGCTATTTAAATATTTCTACATTTTCTGAATTAATATGAATATGTCTAATAAAATCTAGTGAAAGGCAGTGAATTTATTGACTGCAAATTGCTGAATCTTCTCAATAGTTTGAGAAAATGAGATTTATCTCATCCTCAGGATATAAAAGGTACCCATCTACTCTAAGCCTGGTATTGAAGCATATTCTGCAGTGAGTCAAGCCTGAGAAGGATCTCCAGAGGTTCTTCTTTCCATTTGTTTTAGACTCATATTTTAGGAGTGGATGAACTGCCTTTTGTACATGCTAGTTTCTCTTCACTAGCTAAAGCAAGAGCTTCAGTTAAGTCTTACTTCATTAATCACAGAAAGGGCTTAGCTTAGTTCTTTACCTTTCAGATTGCCCGAAACTGGAGAATATGAATCTCCCCTATGTATAAATTCTACAAACCCCCTCACATATTTTATTTGTTTTATGGAACCACGGTACTTGGAAATACTTTCTCATTTCAGGTATACTGACACTCACGCCCAATGTCATTACTGACCATTTCCACCTAAGCGGAACTAGGAGTAATCATTACAGGGACCAAGGGTCTTACAGTAAGTGACACTGCTGTCAGGGGCTGGAGTGTAGGCGAGTCAAGTTCACGATAGACATAAGAAACACAGTTTTATCTGGGATCATACCTTTCAACGCTGAGTTCTCAGCACCATTCCATACACAAGCTTGCCTGCTGCTCTTGCTGCCGAGCTCTTTGCCCTGCAGGCTGCTCTCGCTGCCGCGCATGCTGTTCTTCAGAGAATCCTGTATCTTGGTGCTCTATTCTTATTTCCAGTGAAGAACTGGAAAGAGTTGATCAGTGTACGGCTCTTTAATTTTGTATGCTTTGAACCACTTTTGGGACAACATTCTTCCTTTTTCCATGTTGTAGTTCATATCAAGAAAGCTGTTTTGAAAGTATGTATCACCCACCCAAATCACGTATCTGGATTATGACAGTTTGGCTGCCTTTATGAATCCCTCAGTACAGTCAGCATTCTGCAAGCTTGTTGCAGGTCTTCATATTATCCCTCTTTTTTAATGGGACTATAAGAGGTCTTTGGGGACACTTTTCTAGCTGGAAAACATTCATACATCTGATGTCCAGATTTGAAACTCACACAACGTAATGGTAAATAACAACTTTATGAGCACTTAATGAGGTGTAGTGGTTGACTCCCTGATGACTCCCTACTTAATGTGTAATCTTGTCAAAGGTTACCCTAACTTCTTTGAGGAGATTTCCTCTTCATCGGTACCAGCATGGTTGTTCAAAACAAGAGGAAATGAACTCATGAATGAAAATGAATGCAGTTTTGTAGACAGATGGGGATAAGAAATTACACTATTTTTCAGAGATTGATAGACACATGGACTTTTTTCTTTCAGATTAATGGTGGCTGTAGGAGTAACAAACGAAGATCTTGAGCTTCATGAGGCCAGTCACAGGATATACAAACAGCATGGATTCTAGTGCATATCATACCACATCACAGAAAAGAGGACAGACTTTCACTCTGCCAAATATGAACCCTGTTGATCCTGATCTGCAGTATGACTTCTAAGCTTCACTTGTCTCATCACTGTGGACACACTGACTTATCACTAGACTGTGTCTGACCCTCATTACCTTCACTGGACCTTATCCTGACCCTGACCTTCGGCCTGACTTCCTGGCTTGACCTCAGATCTGCCTCATCATCACAAAGTTGCCTGATGGTCTGGACTATTGATTGAACCTGGGCTGATTTTGCTTGCCTCGCTTGTGGGTGGTGGGACGAGCACTGGCTAGCAAGGTCCCTTGTCCTGCTGGCCGTAGTATCTCCCTTGGCTCCCCATCCCTTAGGGAGAGCCAGCTCTCAGCATGCCCTGACACTTACACAGAGGCTGAGACTTTGTCTAAATTTTCCATGTATAGAGTAACAGAAACCATGTCAACTGGCCTGTGTTTTTCTTGGCAAATACATTTTGGTTTCAGAAGTCTTCATTCTGCCAGGTTACGGTACAATGAACCAAAAACATCCTGAGAGGCTATTGTCAACTACAGAAGAGGCACTCCTGTAATGATTACAACACAATTTCTCTCATCTGCCTTACCCACCCAAACAAACACCTAAGAGCTAGTTACCTCTCTAAGGTAGAGAGGTAGGACACAGGATAACCTCTATGCCACAATTCAACATAATCATCTCCCTTGTTTCTGCAGAAATATTTTGTAAAAATAAGTCAAAGCATTTAACTTCCTTAATCAACAGCTTTCATTTATTATAACATAGGTGAAGGAAAATGGAAATGTAGGAAGTTTATTCTGATTTACACCTGTTATAAAACTGCCACTTGAGATCAACTTCTTAGAAGAAACTTAGCTTAGTAGCTCTGCTGCACTGGAGATATGCTTATGATATGGAGTACGCCCTTCAAGCACATCATTCTTCCTATGACAAGAGATGAAGCTTCTATATTACATAAGAAAGGTAGAGATTGCACTCTGTTTGTAGAAATGTACAACTATGTGTGCTAAAGAGCCATTAAAAATCAGGTTTTCCACTGAAACGCACCAAAGAACAGAAGATCAAAAAGTAATATGCAAACTGGACGGCAACAGAGCAACTTCTCTTACCCACAAAATTGACGATTACGTATCATATAGAATATATTTCAGGAATTTCCCAAAATGAGATTTTTTTTTTAAATGAGATGAAGCATTTTTCTTTATTTACATGTACAGTACTTACTGTAGCTGAATATTTAGTTGCCGTAACCGTGATATGATTATATCCATTATTCTTGCAAGAGGAAAAACTAGAATGAGAAACTTAAAGATGGATAAGAAGAAGAAAATCAGTCACAGAGAAATAAAAGCTATATAAACAAATTATAGTCAATTTTGGGACTTCCTCAATACATAACTAACTCATAAAAAGCATTATATATGCACATACATATATGTGTTTATATCTCTTTCTCTCTCAAAATGACACATCTGTCAAAAGAAAATAAGGGATTTTTGAAAGCAGACAGTATCACGCCCTAGTAGAAAGTAATATAAATTACCACAAGTAAAAATGAAACATGGACTCTTAGAAGAAAGTTTGGAAAGTGAACCATAAAAAAGATGGAAGTATATTAAAAAAGGAAAGCTATGAGGAATTCAGAGAGTAATCAAGAAATAATGGAAGATAATTATATCTTAGTGTTCTGACAGAAGCCTTAACAACTTCATAGTAAATGCCCTGAAAAATCTCTATGCTTCATCAGACTGCTACAGACCCTTATATTCACAAAAAAACTTCATTGCGATTTTCTCCTCCGGAAACATATTTATTTTCTTTTGGGAAAAATTAACTATTTGCAATTATTTTACTAGGAACATTTAATAGTGTAATGGTGGAACAGACAAGGTTTGAGCAGCTCATTTAATTCTTTAGGCGGCTCTGAAAGTCCCACACGAAGTATAAAATTATGTAACACAGCCTTTATTGCAGCCCATGACACTCAGACCACTTACAATTTATAATTTATATCAGCTGTCAGGCTTGGCCTAGTCATTTCGACTAGAGTTAGAACTGAGGATAATTTGGCCCATAATTAAATTACAAACCTGAACTTTATAATAATGTAGTATGCAATGTATCCTAAATAGTGCCACAAATCACATCTCCAATATCCTCATAAAGATCCATTTGATGAACTGTATAATGGACTTCTTTACTGATTTTTTCCCATCTAGGCAGTATCTTGAAGGAGGTATATTAAATTTCCTCAGTTGAATGAGAGGCTAGCCTAAAATACTTCGTGAGAAATTATTAGCAACATGTAATCTACAATAAATTGATGAAGCAAACCACTTTGCTACTTCTTATATCCTCGTCTTTAACAGGGTGACTTTGAAAGCTCCAAAAAGGAGAATGGTCTCATTCAGACTACAACTACTTCTGAAAGTCATTAATTTAAATTCTAGCTGGAAAAAAGAGAAAATAAATCCATTGCATGTAAAATTTTGTTTGACATTTCAAAAAGCTATGACGGATATAAAATCAATAACAGTATTGTGACATATGCTGTCTTCAGAGATGCCTTTCTCATCTGTACATTCTTCAGTAAAGACATATACAATTATACCTGCAGAATCTGCTAAAACCATTTCCTTTGTTGTTTTCTTCAGTAACAACTCCCATGTAATAATTAAAAAAATACAGAAGTATTTTAAGGACACATCTCAGGGAAAGCTTCATTGCAGCCCGAGTCCTTTAATTACATCTTTTTTAAGTGCCTGGAATTTACTGCCTTGCATAATTGAAAAAGAGCCCTGGTGTCCTTTGTGTTTCTCTAAAACCTGAATATTATTTATAGCTGGTGCAAGATACATATTGCATTGATACTTACCATCGTGCAGGTGTGACTGACTAAGACGCCTCGCAATAAAGAATTGGGATCGAAGTCAACAACATATTGGTTTCCAAAAGTCTTTCTGTTGGTAGCAGAAATGATTAAAATATTTTTTTCTTTCTTTTTTTTTCTTATGAGAAAGGGAAGAGAACAACTGTTATCAGAAGATATTAGTTCAGAGATTTTTAAGAGACAAGAAATACATGCACCAAGAGGTCTCACTTTATCAAGTCTATGATTCAAATGGTTCAAAGCTGCTTGTCTCTACAGACAATTAAGTATACCAGGTAAGACAGCATTTTCTATTATTTCTGTCCTATCCATCATACATTCTTAAAGCATCACATGAGTAAAGCAATCTTGTTACCAAAAAAGAAACCAAGGAATCTCAAAGAAAATGACTACTCTTTAGGGTTTAGCCTAAACTCAGTTCTCAGATTCCCTTTAAGCAGATCAATAACAAACAGAAGTTTTCTCAATGATGAGCGTAAACAAAGGAAAAATTCAATTCTTTACGAAAAGACTATTAAACCCAAACCTCTTTTATGTCACATTTTAGTAGACTTGTAACTCTGTAACTGTCCATAATTAAGTTCATAACTATAACTGTACATTAGAAAATGTCTAATATCTTTTTCCCTTGCAAGAGCTTCAGGCCATTGTCTTATTAGGCTGCAAACCTCAAATTGGTTCCTTTTTCTGATCGATAAACATGATCTTCTAGCAGAGTTCTAGCTATGAATTTTCATTTTTCCTAATCTATGCCCCAAACAGATAGCAGAGATGACATATACTAGTACAGTGGCAGTGACACTGACTATATGACAATCAAATGATGTCCAAAAAAGCCACTAGAATTCTAGCTGCTTGTTTTACAGCAAAAAAAATACTAAATTTTCTTCAATAAAACTTTATTATTTGAACAGAGCATGAATTTTCTCATAACTATAACATAAATTTGTTCATTTATTATTATGATAAACTTGTTAACAGCCAGATTCCTTAGTAAATTTAATTTTACTAGACTAGACTAGATGAACAATTTGAGTTTTTATCTACCCATTATCTTAATAATGGAATAATAGGCTTCGCGAACCATCCATGCTGTGAAAATGAAGTAACATCTTATCCATAGGTTACATTTAAGGATATTATACTGTAATAAATTTAAATTATTAATGATTGCTCTTGCAATATGAAATAAAACTGTTAAAATCAAATGGCACTAATTGTCTCTGTAAGACACGAAGACAGGCCATGTTTTTCGAATGTAATTTTTATCAGCACTATGAGTTTGACAGTCCTGTAACTTGATGTGGGATGACTTTATTAACTGTTTGAAAAAGATGTTAGGAAAGGTATAAGATACGTATTCCATTGGTATGACTACAAATGGCTATGCAAGTTTGAGGGATTTGGGATAGAATGTCCCGTTTGGTGTTTTTCATGAGAGAAAGAAGGTGACACACGTCTATCTGCCATTTGCCTTGCTTCTGCCAAGCCACAGAATGCTGGAAGGTTTTGCTTGTTAGAATACTTAAATAGCGTTAGTAATAAAGACAGTTAAACTTGTATGCTTGCTGTATAAACACAACAACATTGCTCATAAAATCCTTCATAACTTTTATGTGACAGTTTAAGAGGACGAAACTAATTAAAGAACAGTTAATTAACTGTTTTATCTTCTTCTTATGGGCAAGAACTAGGCGTCACCAAATGAAATATGGAGACCTGCCTCAACTCAGTCAAAAGCCAGCTTGCAAACACTGTGCACAGGAATTTATTTGAAAAACTGCCTCCCTGGAACAATGAATATAAGGAGGGTATTTTTTTTTTTTGGTTTAAGAGCTGAGTCACAGTATATTAAAAAAAAAAAAAAAGTGATGGAACAGAATAGGAAGAGTCTAATTAAATCCATGCGTTTAACTTTACCCATTTGCTTTGTCTCACATTTTTATAATTGAAAAATCCTCATTCCAGAACAAAAATAATGCAAAATTGCCAAACTATATGCATGCCTGTTGTGGTCTAACCCCAGCCGACAACTAAGCACCACGCAGTCGCTCGCTCACTTCCTCACGATGGAATGGGGGAGAGAATCAGAAGGGTAAAAGTGAGAAAACAGTTTAATAGGTAAAGCAAAAGCCGTACACTCAAGCAAAACAAAACAAGGAATTAATTCACTGCTTCCCATCAGCAGGCAGGTGTTCAGCCATCTCCAGGAAAGCCGGGCTCCATCACATGTAACAGTTACTTGGGAAGACAAAAAGCCATCACTCCAAACATCCTCCCTTTTTCTTCTCCCAGCTTTATACATGGAGCATGATGTCATATGGCATGGAATATCTCTTTGGTCAGTTGGGGTCAGCTGTCCTGGCTGTGTCCCCTCCCAGCTTCTTGTGTACCCCCAGCCCACTCACTGGTGGGGCAGAATGAGGAGCAGAAAAGGCCTTGGCTCCCTGTAAGCACTGCTGCCCAACAACTAAAACATCCCCGTGTTATCAACACTGTTTCCAGCACAAATCCAAAACACAGCCCCATACAAGCTACTATGAAGAAAATTAACTCTGTCCCAGCCAAAACCAGCACAATGCTCCAGACAATATGCATGCTAAGTATAATCTCTGCACAATTCTAGTTTTACTGATTAATTTCTTTCTTGCAATTTTTTCCTTAGTCGTGATTAATCTTGGCCAGCTACGCTGCTGGAAGGGTGTATTTGTTCTGTGAAGCACCTAACAAGCACAAGAGGGGTAGTATAAAATAATAATAATTGATCAAAAGTACTAACATTTACTTTTGGCTTAGCAAAACTGCCTGATAAATTATTCCCCTTAGTGTTTCTCTATTATTGCAATACAGTACCTTGAAAGTGATATATTGGCACAAGCCATTGTGTTCTACCACAGCGCAATTAGGAGGTCCTTTTAAACAGCTTTATCATACGCATACATAGGCTGATTAATTTTCTAATCAAATGTTCCAGGAAATCATTAACCATGACATTAAACAGTGTTGTGATAATTATACTCTCCACAAAGAATTCCAATATAAATTTACAAAACATCTATAGAAATGTGCCAAAGGACAGTTTAACGTATACAAATAATTACAGCTCCTTAGCCCTGCAGCTCCCCAGTGTTAAACCCAAGTCCCACAAAGGTCCAGTTTGAATTCTGCTGTGTTCCACCAGAGCTCCATGTAGCGGTAGTCATTACATTTCATAGGTCACTGCCTGTGTCAGTCACGCTGAAGGACTGGGGTTTTTATTTTTTTGATGTCATTACATTGGAATGAAAGGCCCTCAAATCACATGGGAAAAGTGAATGCTGAAAGTTGGAGGGAGCATTTTATTTCCCCTGCATTCAAGACAACACAAAATGACAGAAAGAATATGGAAACCTGAGCATCCTTCTTAGTGAATGACAGAAGGAAAAAAGAAACTTGTTCTGTTTCAGAAAATATCTGTTTAGAGATACAAATGTTCTTTTTCTTAATGATACCTAATATTGAGATTCGGAAATAGATTTTCTTCTATAAGTCTCTAGTTTGCATCATTATTCTAACTACTGTTAATTTGAGATAAAGATAAATGCAAGGTATTGATCGCAGTAATGAGAATTCAGTTACTTTCTAAAGCATATACAACTGGCTAGTCTACAGCATAATGAAATCTCTATTTACCTGTGTATTTCCCCATAAACCGCAAAGTCTTGGGGGTCTTTCCATTATAGAAAAGAACAGCTTGCATTAAGCAAATACAGCATGTAGGCACACCCGTTCTTTTGGCCTTGCTTGTACAGTTAGCAGCTCCTCCACAGGGACTGTTGGTCACAAAAAATCCTGCCTGAAGACATCGATGGAAATACTGCCATTGTTTTGAATAGGGCCTATGTCTCTCTGGTGTCTCTCCTATGTCTCTTCTGCTTTCTTAACCCAGTACCAGCAAAATGGTATAAAATGAATGTTATAAAAGTATTAAAGATATATAAATACATCTTTTATATAAAAGATATAAAATATTAGTATTATAAAATAGTAAATTTAATACATAACTATATAAAAATCAGGTCTCTGAATACATCACAAATTTATATAGAAATAGATGAACTGGTTTTCACCTGTGAAATAGGGACTCCTTTGTAGAGAACTGGAATTTTTAACCAAACCAGGTTTTGGAAATTGGCATCCAGTTAGGCCAAACCAGTGATGGGCCCATCTTGTCCTTTGGCTGGGAGTGATCAGATGACAGAATCACAGAATGGCAGGGGCTGGAAGGGACCTTCGGACATCATCTAGTCCAAACCCCCTGGCCAAACCAGGTTCACCTTTACCACAAAAGGCAGGACCTGAGAGGCAACGAAATAAAACCTTCCTGAGGGAAGTGAAGGTGTATCTTAACCTCTTAGATAGAGCTGATTTTACCTCAGAACACGGGGTTTTACTCATCTTCTGCAGGCTGGATGCTCTGCCAGAGGGGAGTGTCACTCGCCATCCCCAGGGGACGTTAATTTGGCGGCTCACCCGCTGATCGCTGACAGGGGAACTCGCCCTGTTCGGGCGGGCCGTGGCCGCCGCGGCTACGTGGCAGCAAGAAAACTTGCTGGGCCCAAAACAAGACGTCCCCAAGCCCTGAAGAAAGCCCATATGCACTCACAGACCCGCCACAGAGATTAGCCCCATGCCCGGACTGACGCCGGGGCCCCTCTCTGCCCGCTCGGGACTACGGACCCCTTCGCGCAGCCCCGTCTCCCCAAGCGGGCGAGGGCCGCGCTGCTCCCTGGGACATGTAGTCCAGACTACACCAAGTGCGGTGACTGGATCTCCTCGGCGGAGGCCAGCCGATTCACCAGAGATTGGCAGGCGGCCAGCCAATCGAAAAAAGACATTGCTCCCCTTGCCAGCGTGGATTGGCTAGCGGCGGGGAGGACGGGGGCGGGACCTGGCTGTGGCGGGACGATTCGGACGGCAGGACGTTCCTGAGCTCTGACAAGGCGTCGGCGAGCGGCCGTTACGAGCGCGCGCCCCTGCCCTTTCTCCCTTCCCGCTCCGGGCGTCGCTGGTGCCGTGGCTGGGGGCGGCCGCCGGGCGCGGAGGACGGTGGCGCCGCCGGGATTTAGAGGCCCCTCGCTAAATCCTTTGCCGCCTTGACGGCTTTAGCCCTGAGCTCCCCCCTCCTTCCCCGCCCGGTCGTGCCCAGCTAAGCCGCGCTAATCGCAGGCGTCCAGCTCGGGCAGGGCCGCCGGGCCAGGGCCCGATCCCGGGCAGTCATCTCCCCTCATCTCCCCTTCCGGCCGCCGTTATGGAGCCACGGCGGCCGCGGCAGTCTTACCGTGCGCCATCCTCGCCGCCGGGTCGCGGCGGGAGGGAGAACAAGGGGCTCCGTCGGAAGGTCCCGCTGGGGGCTGGAAGCGCCAGCGGCCCCGAGGAGTCGGCGGAGGGCAGGAAACCCAAATTCGTAAGTACAAGTTGACCCCAAGCCGCCTCTTAGTCCCGCTGGGGCGGCCTGAGGCGTGGGCCTGTCGGCGGCCCTGCCCGACCCACCGGGGCGTCTCCCTGCCCGGCCTGGACCAAGGGGCCCCGACCGTGCGGCCGGTCCGACCGCTCCCCTTTCCATCTCCCCCCCTCCTCCCCCCCGCCTTCTCCCCTTGTCACTGACCTGCACCCCCCTGAGAGCCTGGGGCGTCGGATCACGCCTCTCCATCGTAAAGCTTTGTTTTCTTAACTCGCAGCTTGACAGCTAAAGGTGTGAGAGGAACAGAACAACTTCAACTCTTAAATGCTCTTACTTTTATTGGAATTAGATTTATTTATTCATTAATTAATTAATTTACTTATTTACTTTACTGATGTAAACTGTATAGTGAAAAGCTGAGCCTTTGAATTCTAGGGGCATAGGAAAGTTCTCCTCCTTAGCCCTGCTTTTCCAAAATTTTGACTAGTGCACCAATAAACTGGTAAACTTCAAACACCTAATAGTTGCCCACAAGATAACGTGTCCATAAGATGTGCTATAACTAAAAAATACCCACGAGTAACCATTTTTTGTTTGAATCTTATGAAATTTGCAAGTGTTAAAGCTGTGACAAACACATATTCTGCAGGTCTTGTATCTACCACATGCTGAGCAGATGCAATCCCATGCTCATATTTAGGTGATGCATATGTTAAGCTTTTGTTTAGCTGGCTATGAGCCCACCTGCTCTGAGCTGTATTACGCGCTTACAGAATAGATACTGTAGTAAATAACATACCGTAGATTCTTGGTTCTAAGGCTTCTTTGTGCTCTGTTCAGCAGTTGAGTGTCTGGCACTTGAGCACAGATTCAATAAGGTGTACCATATTTCATACGCAGCTAGCTGAAGTTAGCCAATAAGCAATGTCAAACTGCAGGCTAGCCACACCCACTGTGGAAGGTCACAACTTGCTCCTGGCATTCCTGTTTCCTGGAATCCTTTTCGTATTGTGGCTGCACAGATTGCTGTTTGAACCAAGTCCTTGTGCCTGTTTTTGCATGTTAGAATGGGCATATATGAAACTGTGTCCAAGAGCTGTTTGCTTGTCTTCGTAACTGGCCATGTATCTACTGGAGGTGCATGCATTTTAGTCATTCAGGTGACATGGCTGGGACATGCTTTAGTATAGGGTGCCTGTGTAAAAACCTGTACAATCTGCCCAGTCTAAAAGGTTGGATAATGTTACCTGCATATGACTTGATGGTTGGATTGATCCTGTGGTGAGTGGGAGGCATGGATTTATGCATGTTTGAGAGCACTGAGTCAAGAGGTTTTACTTACTATTGTTACTTTAACTGCTAAGTTAATAGGATATTGCAATCATTTTCACTTTTTTCCCTAACCAAGTGTTAAAACAGAAATAGGGTGTTGCCATCGTCTTAACTTTTTTTCCTAATCACATACTAAAATAGAAATACAATAATTTATAGGGAGTATAACCCTGCCAGATCTGTGATACAAGCCATTGAGATTTTTTTTCTTAGATGAAGTCTGATTGGCTTTTTAGTGAAAGAAGTCCTTATTTTTGGTGCAGATTAGCTTGTTTGATATATGTCTAGGCTTCCCATGTTAGGCAAGGGTGGTTTTGAGCATATGCCAATGTGAGCATTAGCTGACTGGCTTTTTGAGGTCACAGTGTTGATTTTTTTGACCCAGCTACAGAAAATTAAGGGAGTTGAATTTGGGTGTCTGACTGAGCTTTGCAGGGTACTTTATCATCATGTGGGTGTGATATATTTTTTTTTTAATATTTTATTTTGTTCTGTCCCTGTTCTCCCTGCCAAGTTTCTGAAACTCTTTAAGCAGGGATGACTAAGACTATTCTTAATTCATGAGAATGCCTTGTTAAATTGCAACTTTCAAGAGCATTTTACCTTATACAGTAGTTCTGTTTTTCATCTTTAAGTAATCTCTTAAAGCAAAGATCTCTCCCTGAGGTGTTGAGAGGTGATGGAAGACTGACAGTTCTCCAAACTTGGTTTGTGTTCTAGGTATGCCATTAGCTCAATGGGTGACCTTAAGAAGAGATAGAGATGAATATTTCTTGAAATATTCTTGGATAGAGTTTAGGACATTGTCTTCAGCTAAACTGCTCTGAGGGATATAGTTTACAAATGTGATCTCCGAAAGAGCTGCAGGCTGCTCCATGGCACAAAACCTAAGGAGCTGCTGTAGCTGCTATAACCTTTGAACTGTAATGTCTAATCCCTGGCTTGTCATGGCTAATAATTTCTGGTGAAGAAACATACACAGTGGTACAGGTAGAATTACTTTAATAGTTGTAGATATCCACCAGCTGCTTTGATTGGGGTAGTTTGTTTGAAGGGTGCTATGAGATGTGCTTTTATTTCTGTTGCTTCATAAATTTCCTCCCTAAGGTATATGTTCAATACAGAACATTTATGTCAGCTCTTACATCTAGAATTGCTAAGCTCTCCTTATTTGTCTTGTAGTCTTACAAGACAGGTTTGTTTTTTTGGAGGGGAGGTGGTATATCTCCTCCCCAAAAATGGGAGGGGATGGATTGAGTGCACCCTCAGTAAGTTTGCAGATGACATCAAGTTGGGTGGGAGTGTTGGCCTGCTTGAGGGTAGGAAGGCTCTGCAGAGGCATCTGGACAGGCTGGATCAATGGGCTGAGGCCAGTGGTATGAGGTTCAACAAGGCCAAGTGCCTGCACGTGGCTCACAACAACCCCATGCAGCGCTACAGGCCTGGGGAAGAGTGGCTGGAGAGCTGCCTGACAGAAAAGGACCTGGGGGTGTTGGTCGACTGTTGGCTGAATATGAGCCAGTAGTGTGCTCAGGTGACCAACAAGGCCAACAGCATCCTGGCCTGTATCAGAAATAATGTGGTGAGTAGGACTTGGGAGGTGATCGTCCCCCTGTACTCGGCACTGGTGAGGCTGCACCGTGAATACTGTGTTCAGTTTTGGGCCCCTCACCACAGAAAAGACATTGAGGTGCTGGAGCACGTTCAGAGAAAGGCAGTGAAACTGTTGAAGTGTCTAGAGCACAAGTCTTATGAGGAGAGGCTGAGGGAGCTGGGATTGTTTAACTTGGAGAAAAGGAGGCTGAGGGGAGACCTTACTACAACCTCCTTTCAGGTAGTTGTAGAGAATGATAAGGTGGGTGTTGGTCTCTTCTCCCAAGTTAAAATTGATTTCCGTTAGAGGAAAAAGCCTCAAGTTGCACCAGGGGAGGTTTAGGATGGATATTAGGAAAAATTTTTACACTGAAAGGGTTGTCAAGCATTGAAACAGGGAAGTGGTAAAGTCACTATCCCTGGAGGTATTTAAAAGATGTGTAGATGTGGAACTTAGGGACATGATTTAGTGGTGGACTTGGTAGTGCTAGGCTAATGGTTGGACTTGATGATCCTAAAGATCCTTTCCAACCTGAATGATTCTGTTCTAGTCTATCTATGTTGACTTGTTCATGTCTAACTCTTCCTGTAATACATCTTCAATATACTTTTATTATTTAAGTTAGTTTTGTGTCATAACATGGAAAACTTCCTTAACCCCTTTGAATTCTCTGTAAGCCACTCTTAGATACAGGTTGTTACCTTTTCTGTGTTTGGACTACTTAGAGTGCCATACTTCTACATGTCACCTGAATTATGTTTCTGATCTCTTGTGCGCTTGTCAAATGTGGATGAAATTTGCCATTAGAATCAGTCAACTCAAGTCATCCAGATTGTATTAGCCTAATTTTCCTCAGTGCAAAAGGATTGAAAATAAGTTCCAGGTTGGACCCTTCTAATCAATGGAACATATTGATCTGTCACAGCAGATATGCTAATCTGAAAAAGAATTTGATGCCCTGACAAACCTTGAGGTGAAATTGGATTGCTAGTTGACAAAGTTGACATAGTTAATATGTAGCTCTTTTTTTTCTTTTTTTCTTTTTTCTTCCAAAGAAAACTCTTATTTAGCAGGAGGGAAGTCTCTCTTTTTAAAGCCAGTTTGTCTAGAGGGGGGAGAAAGAGTCTTTAGGCTAAACAGTTATAGCAGTTGATTTCAATCAAACGTGATCTTGAAGTACTGCCTTTCTGAATAAACTAGCTTCTCAGAAAAGTGAATGAGTTGAAAGTCCTCAGTTCTGTCCTTTTATAGAATCATTAAAAGATTTTCTTTAAAAGAGTCACAGTTAATTTTGAAGTGCATACCAGCTTGGCTTTGTTCAGCAGGTCCAAGGTTTTGGAAGAGTTGGACCCTTAAAAGGCTAAAAGGTATTCTATGGTACTGTGGTACTTCAGCTCTTAGATTCACCCTTGAGGGTTAGGGCTTGGTAAAAAGAGGAAATGAATTGAAGGATGGTAGAGATTATACCTGTTTTCTGTGTAAAAATAGACTGAGCAGGAAACTTTTGAAATCTGCTGGGGGAATGGGGTAAAAGCAATTGCTTGCCACTTCATCTCCTTGATGTTTTTTTTTTTTTCCTTAGAAATGTTTGGAAATCATGAAAGTGAGTGCTAGATTACATGACTTCCAGTTGCCTTTTACTGGGACTACATCTTGTAGACGCTAGGCCTCAAAAGATAAGCTTCAATTACTAGCTCAAGTTAGAGGTGTTTCTGTTAACTTCAGTATACCATTGACCTGTCTTCAGTGACTTTCAGGTTGTGTTTTTGATTGAGTTCTTTATGAAATTTATGTGAGTCAAGAAGGCTTTCTTGTTTGCACCAATCTGTTAAAACTAGACAAATTAACACGTGCATTTAACGGCGTCTGTAAATCAAAGAAAGATATAGTTAAGAGCAAAAGCACTTCCATTTCTCTGGCACAGAGCAGAAAGGTAAGACCGATCTGTGTCAATATCTTTAATTACAAAGTGACTGAATTATTGCTGCAGCTATGCTGCAGTGTAAGACCTTGAATCTAAATTAGTCTTTTAAAGAAATGATTGCTGAACAGATGTTACCTAAAACACTTTATTGCAGCTTTGTAAAATTGTAAATTCCTCATGCTGTTATTTTTGTTGGCATGAATTAACACTGTGGGTTATGAAATTAAATTTTAGTGCTGTGTTCTAGCACTTTGTTATATAATCTTACCTGTAAGCACCAATTTTGAGTTTAACTCATCAATGTCTAAAGAATATCACTGTGTAGAAACTGTCATGTTAAGATAATTTTGCCCCTGATTGCTTTTTAGACTGCTTTCCAAGCAGCAGAGTCTGTGTGATAAAGCTATTAAATAAATGCTGAAGAAGTATATTGGAAATTAAGAGTAGGAAATGCTGTGGGGTTATACAGCAGTTTCTAAATGGCGCTTACAGACTGAGGTAGCAAAATTACTGAGGGAATATTGTGACAAAGGAGATCCTAAAGTAATAGCATCCACTGTAATCATCCAATTTACATCTCTCTAACTGAGTCTACAGGTTTCCTTGCAGTCCCTGCTACAGTCTTCTGGTTGTGCTTCTGCTGGAGAATAGCCTTTGGGGAAAGAACAGCTAGTCTTGTATTTTTTTTGATAGAATTAATGGCAGTGTGTGATGAGTTCTTTCTCGCTTTGTAATTTAGAAAGGTATGGAGGGGATTGTGTGATTATATGTGCATCCTTAGTCTTCATTTATCTAGTTTCAGCATTCAGGCTTAAGTTGTCCAGTTCTAAAACTCATTGCATCTTGCTTAAACTCTCACTTTTTTCCCTTTTTTTTTTTCTTTGTTTCTCATAGCTACATACAGACTTTAAGCTCCTCCTAATGTATCAAAGAAGCTATACATGTGTGTGGTGGTTGACAGGTTGGGTGGGTTATACGTGGTGTTCTTTATTTTCTTCTGCAAGGAAGGCAAAGATGAAGATCCAAAAAGGGTTTAGATACCAGGCTGTGGGATTTTTTCATTTTTTGTAAATTGAAGTACTTCAGTGTGGTGAAAGGCCTGCATGTGAAAATTCTTGTTTAGCTGCCTGAGAGCCTGTTACTTTGCATGCCTAAAAATCCTCTCAGAAGGCCAGAGGTGTATTGTGCCAGAGCTGGGTGTTTGTCATACCTTCTAATGCCACTTATGATCAACAGATCAGACTTTGTCTGCCTCTTGGACATACTAACAATTCCATCCCTGTGAAGCATGATCTGAGGTCACGTACCAAGCATGCTGTTTTGATTCAGAAACTCGGATGAGCAACATCACTCTATGCCTATCTGTTAGTGAAAAGAGCAGTTGTGGAGAATGGAGATGCTGCCCCTTTTGGTAGAGTGCCCAAAGGTTTAGATGATACAGACTATCCCCTACATTGCAGTAGGGTATTCCATTTCAGGCCACACTGAGCTGTAGTGCTGGTGGAAAAAATGCTCAATACATGAGACCGGAGTCCAGTGTGAGAAGGTGGTGTTCGCCTGCATTCTGGTCCTGTTTGTTTGGTCTGCTTGTACTGTGTTAGATTGCATATTTATAAACAAAATTCTAAGATAGAGAAATAGAGCTCAGTGTTAGGACCATTTCTGTTTAGTGTCTTTATTGATGATCTCGATAAGGACATAGGGTGTATCATCAGCAAATTCGCAGATGACACCAAGTTAAGCAGGAGTGTTGATTCCCAGGAGGATAGGGAAGCTCTACAGAGAGACTTAGATTGGACCATTGGGCCAACATCAATGGGATGAGCTTCAACAAGGGCAAGTGCCAGGTTCTGCACTTGGGCCACA
>JAOXNO010000001.1:173809058-173830431 GCA_028565335.1 Limnodromus scolopaceus
CCCTCTTTCAGTTTAAAACCATTACCCCTCATCCTATCACTACACTCCCTGATAAAGGGTCCCTCCCCATCTCTCCTGTAGGCCCCCTTTAGGTACCTGGAAAACTGTGATAAGGTCTCCCCGGAGCCTTCTTTTCTTCAGGCTGAACAACCCCAACTCTCTCAGCCTGTCCTCATAGGAGAGGTGCTCCAGCACTCTGATCATCTTTGTGGCCTTAAAGTTTCTTCTCCCAATCTTTTATTCAGTGGTATCTGGTGTGGTTTTGATGGCAAAAATTATGAAAGAGTTCATAAAACCACACAGTTAAAGCTAGTAATTAACTATCATTAAGTTCCTTTCATTTCTGCTAATGCTACTAGGAAAATATCCATGTGAAATAACTCATTCTTATTTTCCCCAAAATTATTGCTCACCTGTACAATGACTTGAGAAGAAATAAAAGAATGGTGTTGAAGTAGTTTATAAAGTAAGCCACATCTGATATGCTCCTTGTACTGCTGAATACTTCTAATCTGTATAAATCAATTGCTTTAATGATGTTTTATTTGTTATAAACAACAACAAAGAAATTACTTTGCAGGCACAAATTATGCAGCAACGCATGTAGACAGACAGCCGTTACACCTAGGATTGTGGAATATAGTTTGTACTGACAGGTGTTTTTACTCCCTTTTTTTTTTTTTAGAATGTGACTACAAGTTAGATTTATTTTTTTTTCCCAAGCAAAAACAACCACTTTGTTTTCTGGTTGTTATTTGAGTTCAGAAATTATTTTTTTGAAAACATAAACCAACAAGTATTGAAGAAGTGGAAAAACTGCTTTAAAGAGAAGAGAACTTTGCAGTAGCTACAGGCTAATGTGAGAAGTGGTTTTTTTGTTTGTTTTCCATCACCCTTAGGTAGGATATACATGCATTTCAATGTTATAAAAAAAACCACAATGTGTGGCATAGTGCAGGCAAGGTACAGAAGATGTGATAACATAAGACCTAGCCATATACTTCTGTGAGACTTAAAATGGAATACTTTGGTGGTTTCAGTGTTTTTACATTTCTGTTTATGTAGGCTTTACAAATACAGTTTAAGTACTAAATAAAATACAGCTACCTTTATTAAATATAAATGTAAAGTGTATTTTCTTTTGAAGCCAGTATTGCTATACAATTGTATCCCTGTGGAAAGAAGGTATAGCATTCCAAAGACATTTATTTGAACTTGCAGAAAAAAACCAAATTTACCTGGTGATGTGAAGCTGGACATGATTTTTAGTAACTTTATTATGGGTTGTCATATGCGTATCTCAACAGATGTGTTGCCTGGTAATAAGAACAGTCATAAATATGTTGTTGTGCATTTAATAGAAGATAATTAATTAAACTGAAATATTATGGAAAATGAGATATACCTGTAAAAAGGTAAGATAACAAATGGAGGGCTAGAGGGAATACCAATTTTGTAGTATCTTTAGCAATCTGGCTTGATTTCAGTTCCCTTATCTACCTCCCTCCCATTTTTAAGCTAAGGAAAGAGTTGTTGAGAATGTCAAGTTGTGGTATTTTTCTGATTACTCTAGGTTTTTGATTTTTAAATGCTAAAGACACTACTTTTTCTCGTTCATTATGTGTTCTTTCTCACCTCAAAAAAGCTGCAGTGACTTTTCTGAGCTTTGATAGATAACTTTAAATATCTCATTTTTTTACCAACTGGTGTATACACATGCAAAAGAAATTTTCCACTTTTTTATGTGTCTCGGAAGAAAATGATCTTTTTGCATACAATATATGGTCCCATATGGTTTTTAATGTATGTGTATTTAAGTCTGTGGATTTTTTTTTATTTTTATTTTAGTATGGATATTTGAGTCAACGCAGCATTTTTGGATCACAGTAGGTTTCCCATCATTAAGTAAGTCATAGTAGTTTTGTGTTTTGCTTCCATCCAAGAAAATCTAGAAAATGCAGCATGCTCTTTAAAGACAATGTCCCCGACATTTGATTTGGTATGAGACAACTTTCCGGGTATTGAGGAATATGTGTGTCCTTATGCATTGCTAGAATTTTGATTTGGGCATAAGCACATAGTTTCTCTGTGATTTTTTTTGATCAAAGGAATGCACTATTTTGAAGAACAGATCTACGAGAAAATATTGGACTATGTGTGGCCTCTGTTCTTCCAGCTTGTTTAGACAAAGTTGTTTTGCATTTACTCTTGGATGTAGAAAGTAACACGAATATGCAAGCTTGCTTCCAAGGAGGGAAAAGACTGTATTTTTAGTGCTTGAATGAAATACCTTTTTACAACATGCACCCTGTACTTATTTGATAGTAAAAAATCAAATAATAAAATAGTGTATTTATTGTATGAAATATATAGTGTATTTATAGTCTCAAATTTATATAGTATTAAATAAATAATACAAAATAACTTTAACAATAATTTAATAAATAATAAGTAATAACTTAAATGCATACTAGACTGAACTGAGGAACTTTTTCTAGTCCTTAAGGAAAAGAAACATTAACAGTTGATGGGGGAAAAACATCCAAAACATACCCAAAATTGCCCTCATTGTACTTTCAAGAAGTTCAGCTTAAGGCGTCAAGCATTTTCTGTGATGTCTTCTCACAGCTTGGATTTATACAAAACTCTAAATGTATCTAGGAACTGTGCCTGATTCTATCCTATTCAATATGAAAACTAGCGAAAGACAATGAAACTTAAATGTCAGTATAGTATAAAATTTTGGACTTTAGGTTTTTTCCTTAAAATTCTGAGGTTATGAGTTTGCTTGCTGTTTGTCATTGATTTCTGACTAGGTGAAACATCTTTGATATCAAGATGGTTACCCACTGATTTTGTAGCATTGCTTTTCCTAAAGCTAGTGGGGATTCAAGGATGGGTGTCAAGAGGATGGGGCCAGTCTTTTTTCGGTGGTGCCCAGTGACATGACAAGAGGAAACGGGCACTAACTTAAACACAAGAAGTTCCATCTAAACATGAGAAGGAACTTCATTCCTGTGAGGGTGGCAGAGCACTGGAACAGGCTGCCCAGAGAGGTGGTGGAGTCTCTGTCTCTGGAGACATTCAAAACCTGTCTGGACATGGTCCTGTGCAACCTGTTCTAGCTGGACCTGCTTTGTCAGGGGGGTTGGACTATATGATCTCCAGAGTTCCCTTCCAACCCCATATCTGTGATTCATCTTGTGTCAGTTGAAAATAACTGCAGTAATTCTTGCAAAGCTTGGGTGACGATAGTAATGCTGTATGTTCTCATGTGTGTGTGCCTAAATTGTTTTTTAAAGCTTTTTTTCTTTTGTGTGTTTGTGTTTAACTATAGCATGATAGGAAATGTCATTTCTCACAGGTGTGGAGCTGATCAGAGCATTTCTAGGCTATTACCGTAGTAGTCCCTGTGTCAGATATGTCAATGAATAGCTGCTGTGTGGCTTTGAATGTGGTTCCTGTGCCTCTGCTCTTTTTGACCTCTGGGTTTGTGTTGGAATGAATGAATTGTGATGGTGTTTTGATAACTGTTAAAGGTGTTGATTTAATGATCAAATCATCAAGAATTTGGGCCTTACTTATTGCAAAGGTGAACATTATCACCTGTCAGGGAAAAGCAGATTTCAATGCCCAGGATTAAGTATTTGGGAACTGAGGAACAGAATTATGGAACAAATTGTTATATCATTAAAAAGATCTTTCTGAAAGACTGGCTTGAAATGTAGAAATTTAGAAGAAATTTAGAAATGTTTTAGGAAGCATTAAATAATGCTTTTCTGTAGTTTAGTGCACATTTTGTGTGAAACCAAGTGATTTCTAAGAAGAGATTATGCTAGTAATGATTGTGATGTTTATCCTGGCATAGTTGACTGTTTTTTCTAGTCTGAGTTGCTAGGGAAGACGGACAAAGATTTTAATGGTTTTGAGTAACAACCAACAGCTTTCAGTTGCTCAAGTTCATATTTTTGTGTCTTTATTTTTTAAAGTCAGTCTTTAATAGTCAAACAACTGTGTTGCTGGGTGACATTTAAAACTTTTTACACCTTATTTTTTTTTTCTCTCTTTCTAGGAAGATATGAATTTAAATGAGGACAAGAAGATGCCATTGAGAGAAAAGGACTTTAATACCAAAAAAGAAATGGTGATGCAATATATTAGCACTGCCTCAAAGTCTGTAAGTAAAATTCTCTGAAGACATCAAAAGTTACTTAATGTTTACATTATTTCCTATTAGTGAGAAAAAGTAATTCCTTCGTGTTGCATTCTTTTGACTAACTACTTCTTTTTTCTCACAGACACAAACATTTTTAAGAGGCACTATCTCATATTTGAGGTGTGTCTTCTGTACACAGAACAACATTTCTTTTTGGTAAAGGTACGGCTATTAATTGAGGTGGAAAGATTCTGCGGAAACCTTGTTGGAGAAGTCTGATGTGAACCTTTTTTATTTTCTAGCACTTAAACAGTGCTAGAAAATCAGATAATTCCTTATCTGATTAGCCATTTTCATACTTGAATTCAGTTCAGAATTCATGTTGTGATGCTGTGTAGTAGCTGATAACGAAAGCATTGCATGTGAACCCAATTAGTGTCCGTTTTTTACTTACTGTAATAATTACTGGTTTTAGAAAAGTGGAAGGAGTTGTGTACTGGGCAGTTTAAGGATTAAGTTGGCATAAAAAAATACTCTAGCTTTTTCAAACTGGGAACTGACTCCAGTGCTAAATGGTGCAGTGTTATTATTGTCCTCAGATTTTTTGATCGCTTTAGAATTCAAATATTTGATTCTTTGGCTCTCACTGCTCCATGCACGTAGAGATATCAGTAAAAACTGTGCAGAGTCACTGCAGCTGGCATCTATTGCTGGAATCTTAGCGCTGTGATGATGGTGATGACTCTCTTTCTTAAGAGAGAAATTTTCATGTTAGCTCTTTACTTCCTGTCACTTAATACTTGCAAAGAACTGAAGCCTATAGCAGAGCAGGTTTCATCAATTGTTTCTGAGTGCCATTTGAAATAGATGTATTTTTTTTGTCTTTGGTTGTCATCACACATGTTTTTTGGCAATGGAGCTTCTTGCACTATGCCCAAACCAGCCATTTTTTCTGTTGCTCTGAAGAATGTTTCTCTACCCCGGGCAGTGATTTGTTCCCACACATAGTTGTCTTACATGTTTTCACAAACCTCCCAACAGCAGTTTTTCCTTTCTGTTCCCCCCTCTGGTGCCAGCACACCTATCCCCCTTTCTGTTGTGGGACGTCACTGAAGACTAATTCGTGGAGGCAAACTTTTGTCTTTGCTGAACTCTGTTCTTACTGTTGTGTCCTTAGTGGAGATGGCATTCACTCATTGTGTAAGTGGGAGGAGCCGTTTCTGTGATGCATAGATTCAGTTGTTTGATCCAATAGTGCTGCGGATGAATTCAGCTTGGTGCTGGAGCTACTGGGATGAGAAATTCCTTCCCTTGCCCTTGCAAACTCTTTGTTCCTGGTGTGCTCTTTAATGTCTCTAGTGCATGGCACTGTCCGAGTGCCTTCTCGGTCTAGAGAGTAATGCACTGCATGCCCAGGGAATTTGGCTAAGTTTTGTTGTACTGTGACTTGGTGAGTGTCATACTTTTTCAGAAGAGCTGAAGTGCCATATAGCTCCTGAATATGATGTACAACTAATCCCATCTCAGGTCTTTTCTTTCTGCAGGTGATACTGCAGTAACATCTTTTGATAGTTCATACTTCTCAAACTTTAAGGAGGCAGGTACTTAGTTATATTGTGTTGGGACAAATATCCTCATGTGCAGAGTACTGAGCAGGTTTCATTTAAAGCAGTTATCATTATAAAAACTATTAAAATTCACAGAAGAGACTGCACCTCTAATGAATCACTGAAAATGAAGTATCCTTTGTTGATCTAAGGGGCTTCATCATCTTAGAAATGCATAACGTTCCAATATTCACAAAGCACATCTGTCTTAATTTCTAGATAGATCAGTGTGCTGGGTTTGGTGGGGCTACGCTCAGGTGCTTATTTAAGTGTAGAATACTGTGACCTACCTCTGCATATGCAAGAGATGTTTAGAATGAATCCATCAGTTCAGGACTCAAAGTTACTTAAAAGTAATTAGAGTTCTACTGATATCCATCATCCAATGCTCATTCATTTCACTCCCCTTTGGTTGGAGATTTCTTAAACAGTTGGCTGAGAGCATGCTTCTGTTCATGTTTGTATGTAAGTATGCTGTTACCATAACTCTTTATAAGGTGTTGAGGGGCTTCCTGTAGAAGAACTGCTAAGAATAAACAGTCTTGAGGTTTGGGATGCTAGAAGTACTTACTGAAAATTTGAATGACAGCAAAAATCATATGCTTGGAAGAATTCTGCTCAAATACTTCAGTATTCTGCTTGTACTTTCTTGTTTTCTTGTAATGTATAGTGTTTAGATGAACCCTTATTTCTTCTTAAAAACATTATCTTAGAGATGTATATCACATACTGTTTAAACCATCGCGGCTTGGAAATCTTGAATTAAATTCAATGGCAACAAAGGCATTCAGGGAAATGAAGCTGGTGAGGGGTCTGGAGAATAAGTCTTATGAGGAGAGGCTGAGGGAGCTGGGGTTGTTTAGCCTAGAGAAGAAGAGGCTGAGGGGAGACCTTTTCACCCTCTACGTATAAACACATAATATCCTGGTTTGATGTAGAACAGAACCAACTTTCTGTTCATTTCTTTACTTCTTAGCTAAGCCTCTTCTAACACTCCGAAATAAACAGCATATTGTGCAGAAAACTGTTCATTCTCAGAATGATAAGACCTGTTGTTCCAGTCTAGAAAAATTTTAAAAACAAATTTCCATGTTATGGAGTTAATACTCAAGTGGAAATAAAAGCAGCATTGCTATAATGTTACTCTCCTATAGGTTTTGCTGTTCTATATGTTGAACACACACAAACTGGGTTTTTAAAGTGAGTTTTCTTCACAAGATTTAGTTTTTGTTATGCAGCTTACTCCCTTGTAATGTTTTAACTGAATTAATTAATGCTGACTTCATACTGCATCTGCACACAGACCAGTTGTTTTTCACTTGAGCAATTAAATTTCTAGAGGCACTGATGCCTCAAGATATTTCCTGTTTCTCAGTTAACTCGAGCATTTTAAACTTAAGCAGCTTTCCCATGCAGAAATGTAGCTAATATAATCAGTTTCACAATTGGTACTAAA
Source organism: Limnodromus scolopaceus (assembly GCA_028565335.1). Taxonomy (NCBI): domain Eukaryota; kingdom Metazoa; phylum Chordata; class Aves; order Charadriiformes; family Scolopacidae; genus Limnodromus; species Limnodromus scolopaceus. The sequence goes on from JAOXNO010000001.1 coordinate 173,816,278, forward strand.
TGCAGCTCTCATTTTATTTAAGCACTGGCAGATGTATCATATTCTTATTATGTTGCAGAACCTTGGTGTAACTATGAGTGAGTGCTACTTGGTACTGTGGGTATGTTTTACAGACATTCACAGTTTATTGGCTGCTTTTACACAGGGTAATGTTCAGGTGGGGAACTGGGTCTGAAATGGGATGACTGGTTACTGTCTGGATATTGATGTGAGTGTCCATTGCTTGTGATGCTGTCTTCAGACGGGTCAGATGAGACTCTCTGAAATGTCGTTCTAGTGAATGCTTATAGTCCGGCTGGGCTCTTCTTCCATATGACCTTTCTACTGCACACATTGCTCTTGATTTATATTAAATTACTTCCAAAAAGATCTTCTAACCATCTTAACTGTGTGTCCTGTCTCTATGACTGTAATAGATAACTGTTTCTGCATCAAAAGAAAGCAATTTTCCTGACTGTTTATAAATATCTTAATTATATCCAGCTTGGTCAATTTTACAGCAGGAACTGCTGGGGGAAGTAACTGGAAATGACAGATTTTCCACCCAGGGTATTAATCCATACACTCAGACAAACAAGTACTGCTTATCAGCTAGTCTATGCACAGCAGGAATTGCCAGGAGAATTTCTGGAACTTTTTGAAATTTCCAACTGGAGAACTCCCGTAACATTTAGTTAAATATTTTAGCATGAAGGGTGCTAGGAGTTTGTTTGGTTTTCTTGTCTCTAGTCAGTCCATTATCTCATCCAGTATCGCGTGGGGAACTGTATATGCTGTGTATACATACAGGCACAGCCCTGATTCCCTGTTACAACACAGTTAAAACAATTTCCTCCTTACAAGTTGTAACTCAAATATGAGTCGTAACTCAAATTCCCCTGATTGTGCCTGAGGAGTGTATATTGTCTAGTTTTAAAATTTATGGGGATTATGGTAACAGAACAGGTATGGTTCACCTATGAACAGGGTGTTTCCTGGCAGTAGTCTCTTTTTTGGCATCTGGAACATATATTTCTCAAATCTGAGGAAATATAGTAGGACCAGAGAGGTATTATAGCCCCCAATAGCCGCCCAGTGTTCCCTTATCAGAAAGTCATAGAATGGAATGATTGAGGCTGGAAGAAACCTCTTGAGATTGTCTTGTCCAACACCTTGTCTAGTCCATTTCTTAACATTCCTGATAGAGCAAACTGTACAGTCTGCCTGGGCAAGCTGTTCCAGTGCTTGGCCAGCCTCATGGTTAAAAAAATATTAAAAAATAAGGGTAGAGGGGAGAAGTTTTTGATTGTCTTATGTTCAACGAATTTCCTGTATTTCAATTTGTGCCTCTTGTGCTTTCACTGATAGGGCTCCCCTCAGCCTTTTCTTCTTGGGCCTAAACAATCCCAGTTCTATCGGCCTCTCCTTGTGGAACAGGTGATCCTTTAAACATGTCCACAGCCATTTCTGGACTCATTTCAATATGTCTATGTCTCTCTCATTCTGGGGAGCCCAGAACTGGCCACAGTACTCCAGCTGTGTCTCAGCATTGCTGAGCTGAGGGAAAGGAATATCTTCCTTGAGTAGCTGGTGATGCACTTCCTTATTGTCAATTTATCACCCCCCAGGACCCCATTTTTTTTTCTACAAACCTATTTTCTAGCTCGTTGGCCCTGACATGTGTTGGTGCCTGGGATTATTCCTCCCCAGGTTCAGGATTTAGTGTTTCCTATTGTGGAACTCCCTGAAATTCCCCTGCCCATTTGTCCCCATTTTTGAGCAGGCACTCTTTATCAGGGAGTATAGCTATACGACAAGGGGAAATGGTTAAAAACTGAAAGAAGGGAGATTTAGATTAGATATCAGGAAGAAATTCTTTACTCTGAGGGTAGTTGAGGCACTGAGACAGGTTGCCCAGGGAAGTTGTGGTTGCCTCAGCCCTGGAGGTGTTCAAGAGAAGGCTGGATGGGGCTTTGAGCAATGTGATCTAGTGGGAGGTGTCCCTGCCCATCTTTAAGGTTCCTTCCAACTCAAACCGTTCTATGATTCTATGATTACTATCTGTTGAGGTCCCTCTGAATGGCAGCACAGCAGTCTGGTCTGTCAGCTACTCTTCCTAGGTTTTAAATTCACCTCTCCACTAGAAACTATTTCATGATCTTCTACTTCAGGAGGAGAAAAGTTTACTTTTCAACACTTTGAGGATCTACCAGTGAGAAAACATCTTCTGTGTGAAGCTCAGTGTAATAACATAATGAGTCTGCCTCACCATTTACAGTGGATAATTTCAAGTTGTTATTGCACTGCAAGTCTAATTGTCTTCAGCTCCTGGCTTAAGCCACTAGATAATCAAATATTATTTAGTAACTGTCTTTAGTGCTACATGACAGAATAGTTGTGCTGTTTCTCTCCAAAAGAGAAGTTTTTTCAATGAAGTCAAATATAGGTTGTATAACCCATTTTATGCCTCTTTTTTTGAATTTAGATATGTTCTGTAGAAAATATATCTATCCTTCTTCATATCATAAATGGTTATTAGGTGGAGTAGACTTCTTATTTTCCACTGCCTACAAATTTTGTCTTTGCTGCTACTTAAAAAAGGGGAGGAGGATACTTGTAGGAATAGGGTAAATGCCTTTTACTTTTGCTGTTTTAATTGCAAACTATAGAGCTTTATTAGTTCAGTATAACCATTGCTTTGTTGAAAACAATGGATACAAAACATCCTTTAGAAGAATCATTCATATCTTGAGTTTATTTTAAGCAACATTTGATGCCACAGGTACAATGATGCGTTGAATGAAGTCAGTGTCTTTCAACCTATATTGTTTGAAACAGAAAACATTTTATTTCCACAAAACTATTGTTGTGGGGCTGCATTACCTTGCCATTGCATTTTCCTTCCTATCTCCCTGTTCTTCATGTCCCAATTTCATTCCTCACTTGCCAAAAAGAGCAAAACCTAAAAAGCAAGGCAAAATCCAAACTTGAAGGTTGAGAAGGTTGAGTATATGTCCTTAAGTTATTGCATCAATAGTCTTATTTGCATTCTTACAGATGGCAAATACAACACATGAGGAGCTGGGATTTATCTTTAGAACTTTAGTGATTCTAAAAAAGTATTTTTTTCTTTTTAAAATTTTTTTTTAAGTTGGCTCTAAGGGCTAAAGCTAGTCTGTTTTTATAATCTCAGTCTCATATACTTCTCCTCTGAAGGACCTTTAAGGGAAAAGCGTTTTACAACATTATCTATAAGAACTCAAGTTATTGCATTAACATCCTGAGTACTCTTCTGGTGCATGCACTGGTTCTCCCCTCTGTGTTCTTATATGACTGCAGTCACGCTTCTGGACGGGTGCTCTCATCTCTTCAGAGCACCACAGAATTGGTTTGATTTTTTTTTTTTTTTCTTCTGCGGAGTATTGAAAATTAAGATGTTTGAAATGCATAAGCAGGATTAATCCATTACAAAAACTGTATTTCACCAAGTCTGCATGATTGGTTTCCACGTTTGATTCCTGCTGCTTTTGACTACTGATTATAAATTTGTTCATCAATTAACAAAAATTTAGTCAGCATTTAGCATATATAGTAGATGGACAGCAAAGAGTTACCGGTTTAGGACTAAATTATGTCTCTTTTTCCCTGTTTTTTTCAAGCAACAGAAATGAAGGTTAACCATTAATAATCTATTCAAGTTCTGTATGCGCCAAATGAAAAATGAATGCGTTTTCTTTATTTCAGGGAAGTCTCAAGAACAGTCGGAAGATTTCAGCCCAAGAGTTTATTCAGGAATTAAAATCTGGGTCAACAGATGAAAGACTAGTCACTTGCTTAGAATCTCTCCGTGTGTCCTTGACTAGTAATCCTGTCAGGTAACATCATTAACACATATTGCAAAGATTAATTGTATTCTTATTTCCTAATGGATTAAAATTAATGGATCTATAGATGTGCATGTTTCAAGGTTTTCCATTTAATGAATGTGTATGCATTAGTGAATGATTGTACCTTTTTTCTGTTTTTTCATTGATTACGTATCTTCTGTAGACCTATTATCTATACAGAAGAACGCACGTTATTTTACCTATGGTTTTTTAAAAAAGGCTAACTCTTCAGTAATCCTAACTCAAACATTGGTATTAGCCTTTATGTTTAATTTTGATGTGATCCATGCAACTTGATTTGTGGATGCTGGCTTTATTTTATTAATTTATTTTTTTTCTATTCTATTTACAACCTTTTGTTTTAGACTTCCTATTTAAGCCAGTGGTTGAACACATGATTTTGGTAAACTGTTTTGGGTTTAGTTCAAAATAATATAAATGAAATGTTGGGGATGCTTCTGATGGAACATAATTAAAGAAGGATTAAACAACTTCCTGCGTCTGGCATGGCTGAGTTGTTGATGTGGGTCTTCTGGATGGGTGTTTGCTTCTTTCCTTATATTAATTCGGTTTTGAATTGAAATGCTTGCATGGGAAGAAATACGCTTTACGTTAACCTGAGTTCTTCTGACACAGCATTTTACAGAAGATATACTTGCTCCATGACTGCAAAGCTACTTTTTGGTGCAGTATTGCTGCTGCTGCTTTGTTTAAATAAAAAAAAACCAAACCTAAACAACAACCCACAACCCCATAGATTTTTTTTTTTAATTAAGTTGGTTTAACAAAGAACACTTTACTTGTTAGTATGCATCTGGAAATAGAAACACAAAATGCATGAAATGTGTGGCAATTTAAGTTCAGAGCAATCTCTCCTTTTTTTGCTTGATATGACTGGATAGTTTCATCTTTTTGTATGTGACCCCCTTTACTGCGCCTTCCCCACATACCGGGGAGAAGTTTATCCCCCTCCCTCAGAAAAACAAACCAAACCAAATCAAACCCCATGATCTTCATGAGGTGCGAGGGGCTAGTTCTGCCTGACAGCACAGTACAATGTGACAAGCACATGAAGAGGTGAGGAAGATGGAGAAATGGCATCAAAGTAAGGAATTTGGAGGCCAGCTGTAGGAGAATGCTGTTGGTCTGTACTTCAGAGATTTGATAGAGAATGCAAGTTGAATTGGACTATGATGTTGTAATAGCACATCTGATCAATACAAAAAGTCTGATGACTTATCTGGAAGAAGAAAGTACAGAAACCTAAAAGTTTTACAGCAACTAAATGTTACGAAATTTTCGACTAAGTAGGTTTTCCACAAATGTTTTGCTTTTAGTAAGGAAAGGATTAGAAATCTGTAGATACGTTATGAGTACGTGGAAAAGAGCAAGTGCTTTTGTCCATGAAGAAATGAAAAAACAAATGTTTTCATTTTCTTAAGCTTAGTGTATTTTATGTCAGTCCTTCAAAGCATGCTAGAAGGGTACAATGCATTGTTGATGTCTAAGTATTGCATTGATACTTATGAGAGATCAGTTTCTTTAACTTATTAGTAGAATTAATTCTGGATTGCTACACTGGCTTTTAACTTTGTTCAGTCAATATAAACTATGGTAGGTAGAAAATTGGACAGTTGAATCCCAAGTCCTACCTTGACCATAATTTATTAATATTTACCTTCAGTTTGAAACATTAAGCAGAATGTAACAGACAACATAAAAGAACTCTTAATACTTGGATTGGAGTGAAGCTCATTGTTAAGTTAATGGATTTATGGCCTAAGAATAGATCTGAATTTGAGAGGTTTGAATTGGAAGGAGACTGCCTGTGGCTTGCAAAAACACCAGAGAAGAGCTGTTTAAGTAGGCAGCAGTTTCATAGAAACAACCCACTCTGCTACTTGTCCATGAATGCATTTTAGTCAACAAATCAAAGGAAGGATCACTACCAATAGAACATATGGGTTCTGAAATGGTCTTCTGGTGTATTGAGTGGTGCTGAAAAAGGCTGTTAAGATAGGATTCACTAGACTTAAACAGAGCATTTTAATGTAGCCTTAGTAAAAGCTAAGTTCTGCCACAGAGCTTAAATACAAAAATAGCAAAATATTAACAGTGGGATGCTGTTCTTCATACTAAAAATTTGTGAAGTAAAATTTTTTTTAAACCATGTCCCCTTCTTTCTAATGAGTAACAATAGTTGATGTTCATTGGATGCAGACATTAGTGCCCTTTATTTTACTATCAGCAGCCAGTTCTTTGAGTAGGAACTTGCTTTGACACATTAATCCTGAACTCCAGTCCAGCTCCTATAGATCCATGATTATTTTTAGCTCCAGCTTCATATGATATGGACAATGAGAAATAACTGATAAAACTTTGGGGTTTTATTTTGTGCATGTGTAATGACTAAGAATAAATTCATGCTTTTTTAACAGGATGAGAATTAAAGATAGGTTGGATCTTGCCTGAAAATCTTCACATTTGTGGGCTGTGATCTTTTTGACAATATATAATTTAGGGTTTTTTGCTGCTTTTTCACATACTATATTTGAATCGCTTTAACTTGTAAACTTGTTGACATTTCAGTTTCTGATGCAAGAACTGGTTCTACAACATTGTTTTCCATTAGTCATTTTTGTAAAATGTATTTTTTAGTTCATGGAGAAAATCTGAATCAAGTGATACGAGTAGGTTGATCCTGGTACTTAAAAATAAATAAATAATAATGTATTGAAATCTATGGCTTACTGCAAAAAGTAGTATTTATCTTCTGTCACTATAAAAACAAAGCCTCTAAAGGAAAATGTATCCACTGATCTTGGGTCACTCTTCTTCAGGTAAATAAATGTGGTGGTTTTAGCTTAGAGTTGGCAACACAATCCATCAAGTGGTTCAGTGATACAGCTGTACACAGTATTACAGATAACTAGTTTTCTACCTTATGTATAATAGTTGCAACAGGCTTAGCTCTTTTCATTAAGAGGGCCTTTTTAATAAATGGAAAATAGAGGCACTAATATCTTGATATTTTGTCAGACTGACAAAAAACTGGGTGTTTGCTCTGGATAGTGTAAGTAATCTTTGTTCTTTTTTGAAAGTAAAGGTCAGTAATAATGCAACAGTATTTTAGGCGCTTGATCGTTCTCAGCAGCCTCAGCTGCTGGATGTATGACAAAGTGGCTGTGCACGATTTTTGTCAGATAAAATGTGCTAAGAAATGTCTCGTAGGATCATCTTGAGGTCAGATATGGCCAGTTATACCAAAAACAATTGACAGTTTTTTGCCTTATCTGTTTTAGAGTGAAACATCCATCCAAGAAGGAGAAAATGCTTTTTCCCCCAGACTTTTAGGGGAAAAACATATAAAATCATCGGATCTGGTTCTCTCTTCCTAAGTCCATTACAGTTCTGTAACAAGCAGATATGAAGAACTTATTAATTCTACCCTATGGTAGGATTGGAGGAACTATGTATTTCAAAAGAGCTATTGCATCTACTTTGTGTTATTCCCAACAGAATAGGTTATTATTTGTCACTAGTAAGGTGCCACCATTTTAAGAATATCTAAGTATTCTGGTTAGTATTTATAAGTGATGATAAATAAATTTTACCCAATGTGTACAATGGCATGTAAACAAACAAACCAGAAAACAGTGGAGAGACTATAATGCAAGTAAAGCGAGTGTGTTTTTTTTATTAATTCTGATCAATTTATTTATTTATGCTGACATTTTTTTTTTTGCTTTTATTTATACTGACGATTTTCATTCCTTGTAATTAGTCTTTGATATATCAATTTTTTTTAATGTCTTTTTTGCTTTCTCCCTAGCTGGGTTGAAAACTTTGGCCGAGAAGGTCTGGGGCTGCTGTTGGATGTTTTGGAAAGATTGGTTGAAACAAAAAAGTAAGGAAGGTTTCATATAAAATTGCCAGCTTTTCTCAACATGTTAATACCAGTTAATTACACTAATTTTTTTATTTATCCAGCCAGGACAAAGTTGTGAAGAGGAGTCAGCATAAGGTTATACAGTGCTTGAGAGCCTTCATGAATAATAAGGTATGGGATTTTATTTAATCTGGGAATCTAAATTGCTACAGTTCAATCAAATAATGTACACAATCAGTAGGTATAAGCCTGTGCAATTTGGAAAAGTAGTGTGTTGGTCAGCTGTGGTCTGAAGTTCTTTCTGCTGCCACTTCCTCTCTGCAAAAATATACTCAGAGAATAGTGTAAGCTTTTGATGCTGATGTATGCCCTTATTACAGAGCAAGTGACCTGTTTTGGACTTTTCTCTCCTTTTTTAAAATTAAGTATTTGACAGACTTAAATGTCATTTGAAATAGTTACTTGAGGGAACTGTTGTTGTCTTTTACTAGATATTCGATACAGTCATTTGGATTCCCTCCAACTCTCCTTAACAACTGTTTTTCTGTTGTTTAGTATGGATTGGAAAGAATTTTGGGAGAAGAGAGAAGCCTTTTGTTGCTGATCAAAGCAATTGATCCCAAGCAAACTAACATGATGACGGATATAGTTAAACTCCTTTCTGCAATGTGCATTGTTGGAGAGGAAAATATGTAAGTACTTGTATTTAGCCAGAAATAGCAAGGTAATTTTACGATATCCCAAATTATAGTTATACCTGAATGAAATGCCAGCATTTTCAGCTTGGGTTTGAAAGTAGTATCTGTACTATATTGTCAGTTTTCAGAACACTTTTATCTGCAATTCTTATGGTCATATCAATATGAGTTTTCTTTTTTACATGTGGATGCACTGATTAGATGGAAGCAGTTATGCAGCCATTCTTTTGCGTAACATTTTTTTAACATTCCTTTTAAGGTATCTTAACTACTGTAATCCAGTAAATCATTCTTTGGCTACAAAAGTCTCCAAAGGAAACAAGTAATGCTTTAACCTCCTAAATTTGTACACAAGAAATTGAGGCAGGTGAACACTTAGACAACATGACTCTTCAGATAACAAATGGACAGCAGATTAAATACCTCTCCCAAGTTAAATGCTTTTCTTTTCTTACAGCCTTGAAAAAATTTTGGAAGCTATAACAGCAGCAGCAGAGGAAAAGAATGTTGACAGATTCTCTCCTATTGTAGAAGGTCTTCAGGATAACTCAGTTCAGCTGCAAGTAAGCACATTTTTTTCACAAACCTCTGCAATGAGTAAAAACAGTGTTACTTAGTTTTCTGTATTCAACAAGCCATTACAATAAAAAGGAGGAGGGATACTGTTTCAAATAAGGGTCAAATTTTGGAATGTTGTTCATAATGGTATCTTTTAAAATGCACTGTGGGAAGATTCAGTTTTGGGAAACAGAAGGGTGTTCCAGGTTAATTTGTTGATTTCTATTCACCCAAATCCTACAGACTTTAATTCCTACAGGGAATTAAATTTATACAGCCTTTTAAAATAAAGCATAAGTCATATATTCAGATGCCAAAAGATTATGTCGCTTCTGGTGATATTTGCTGAAACTTAAAAATCAATAACAGCAAAAAAGCAAGTTTTTAGGCAACTGTTTCTTATAGTTAATGTCTAAATCAGCAGGAAATGTGTCCCTAATGCCCACTTCACGATTTCATAAAATTGCACCCAGAGAGTCTGAGGAAAGAAATCTTTCACCTTATTTTCAATTTGCTTCCGTTGGATATAGAGTTTACCACAGAAAGACATAAAGCATAACAGTGCATTTGAATGATCATTATAAATCATTGGTCTAAGAGTGTAAATATTAACTTATTGATTTTCATGTAATTTAGCTGAACACTGTTTATAGTTGTCATTCTTTTTGAATATTAGAAAAATGGTAAAAGATCAATCTCAAGTTTGAAAGAAATGATCGTGTTACTCCAGTGTCAACTTCTGCATTAAATAGTCCCTGTCTGACAGTAAAGATTGCTGTTTGTTTCATGTCTCCCAGAAAAGCTGACAATAAAAAAAATAATTGAAGGTGGAGAATCATTTGTATTTGAATTATGCCAGTAACAGTGAAATTCTCTTGAAAAATTGTCCCTCCTTTCTTTTTCTGTCTTGTAATCATAGAATGGTTTGGTACGGAAGCGACTTACAAAGATGACCTAGTTCTAACCCTCCTGCCACAGAGGGGCATCTTTCACTAGATCAGGCTGCTCAAAGCCCCAACCAACTTGACGTTGAACACTTCAAGGGATGGGGTAGCCCCGACTTCTCAGGATACGATTGGCTCTCTGGGCTGCAAGCACATGTTCCCAGCTCATACCTGATTTTTCACTTAAGAATATCCCCAAGTCCTTCTCTGAAGGGCTGTTCTTGATGCATTCATCACTCAGCCTGCACTTTTATTTGTGATCACCCTGACCCAAATGCAGGTTGAGGCACTTGGCCCTGTTGAACTTCATGAGGTTCACATTGGCTCATTTCTCCAACTTGTCAAGGCCCTTCTGGATGGCATCCCTTGATGCTCCCATCTTCAGCTTCCTATTATGTGATTTCATGCCTCTTCATTCTAGAATAGAGGTTTTTACTTATTTACCTTTTTTATTTGTAGTTTCTGAGTAAGTTGCTTTCTAACCCTTTTTAGTAGTCTAGATATTAATTTGTAGTATAACTTGTTGAGTAAACAAACTGTGTTTTGTGGGTTTAGTGTTTTTTTTTTTTTTTTTTAACCCAAATTACCAAAATACAAAATACTTCGTTTTCTGAGGTACGTTCTAGAATACACATTCTAGGAGTGGTAAACTGAGGTCAAGGGAATATCATATAAAGATGAAAGAGCTAGAAAATTACTGTCCAGCATAAAGTCAGTTAAATTCAGTTACTTTGATTTGATGCAGAAATGGTTGTCTTCTGTTAACTTTTTTTGTTTTAGTATGCATAAGTATCCTTGTGTTCTCTGTCCTGAGCAAGAGATCGGATAGCAATATTATTTTTATTTACTTTACTTTGAGTCTTGCTGTCCTAACCATAGTGGGAATCAGTTACTGTGATAGGATAAATTAATCTTTGAATTACTACTCGGTTTTCTGGCAGTAGGAATACTTAGCCATGGTGTAATTTGTCAGGTGAGGTGATAACTGAGGAAAGGGTGATTCTTTAATTTGATTTTTTGTTTCTTTTAAATCTTGTAAATGTTTGTTTATGTCAACATGGATTTATTACACTGAGTTAAAATGTTTTGAATGAAAACCGAATCAAAGTTGCTTAGGAACCTCAGTCAGTCAACTTCAAGGTTACAAAGGTTCTCCCCTCCAGCAATAATTTTTATTGGTTGGAAATGTAGGATATTTTGTTTGTTCTTATATCTCATTTGTTGACTGTTTTTAAAAATATATCAGGTTGATACTGGTTTCATATAGCAGATCTTGATTCTGGCTTAGTGAAAAAACATTTGCCTTTTTTTTTGCTTTCAGATTTGTGTATTTTGTTAATGTATGAAAATCATAATAATTGCCTTTAAGGGTCAGAAAGGAGACCTATATTGGTAGTGCTGGAGTTGGGTTGGAAAGGGGCTGTAAGGAGAACTGTAGAGTAATAATTTTTTCTTTGGGCACTGGCTAGGAGGTCTTGTGTAAGGCTCAGCCTAGAGTCAAGGTTAACAAGGAGAGGGAGAAAAAACTTTGAGCTCCAGTTATAGTGGGACTGGAAAGGGGCTGCAGAAGGAAAGCGTAGACTATAAGATAACTTTTGAGTCTGCATTTTCCGGATTAGACTTAAATTTCTTGTAGTAGCAGATCCTTACTTTAGGTATCTTTGCAAGAATTTACTCTAAATGTTACAATTGCAATACTTAAGCTAAATATTTTAATTTGGCTTTACTGAGAGTGTTACCCTAAAGTTCTTGAAAACAGGTAATGTTTTGCTGTTTCATTTGTTGTATTTTTTTTAAGCTTCCATTTGAATGTTTTCTTTCTGATGAAAGTTTTTTTTTTTTCCGGACTCCACAAACAGTTGCTAGATTTCTTTTTTTTTTTTTTTTAAGACCAGAAAAATCAAGGTTCCTCATGTGAATCCGTTGTAAACTTTTATAACAATGACATTGACCTGGTGGTTAATTTGACAGCGTTTTAATGAGACAGAAGCTTACAGTTGTCAGTTACTTGGCACACTTTCTCTGATTATCTGCTTGATATATGTGGGCTTGCTTTGTGGCAGTTCAATTTGACACTAACAACTGACCTTTTCAATTCTGAATTGACTAACGTTTCTGTTACTTGAAGGCTGAATATATAAAAAGCCTCAATATGATGATTTTTGTATTTTTAGTGAAAGGTCTATCTAGTTTTTGCATTTGTGGAAAGCAAAGGATATTCTCCTCTCCCTTTTATCTTTAATAAAATCCAAAATTATGGAAAGCATACGTAAATGTTTTTGGTTCAAGAAAAGATTGATGATCATAGTTTGAGAATATGAATACAGCCAGGCACCTCTCATGTACCAGAGATGGAAAAGTGGACAAATACCAATTGAGAACTACAAGGGCATTGCCAGGGCATACAGAGATGCAGTTAGAAAAGAAGTTGTGGAGATCAGGGGAAGTCCCAGGAGGCTGGAAGAAGGCTAATGTCACCCCCATATGCAAGAAGTGCTTAAAGGAGGATCCAGAAAATTATAGGCCCGTCTGTTTTACTTCAGTCCCTGGGAGACTTATGGAATGAACCCTCCTGAGGGCTATCACAAGTCAAATAAAGCGCATGACTGGGAAAAGCCAGTAGGAGTTTGTCAAGAGCAAGTCATACTTGACAAACCTGATCACCGTCTAAGATTACAGAACCTGCTCAGTTGATGTGGGGTGAGCGATGGAACTGTCTACCTGGATTTCTTGAAGGTTTTCAACATGGTTCCTCACAGCCTCCTCCTAGAGAAACTGTGATCTAGACAAGTAGTCTGTGCTGTGGGGGAGGGAGCTGGCTGACAGGGCGTGCCCAGAGGGTGGTAGTAAATAGGTCCTTTTCATACTGGCAACCTGTCACAAGTGAGGCCCCCCAGGGATTGATATTGAGTCCAGCACTGTTTAATATCTCCATAAGTGATCTGGACAATGGGATCAAGTGTACCCTGATGAAGTTTGACAATGATACTAAACCGAGTGGTCAAGTGGATACTTTGGAAGGGAGAGCCACCCTGCTGGAAGTCCTGGATAGGCTGGAAGAGTGGGTTAAACAGAACCTTATGAAGTTCAATAAGGACAAGTATCAGGTCTTGCAACTGGGAAAACAATCCAGTAGTGCAGCAGAGGCTGGGATCTACATGGCTGGGGAGCAGCTTTGTGGAAAGTGACCTGGGGTTCCTGGTGGACAACAAGCTCAAGGTGGGTGAACAGTGTGCTGCAGTGGCAAAGAAAGCCAACAGGATGCTGGGCTGCATCAACAAGGGATCAACCTTCAACCAGCAGAGATAAAGAAGTCATTACCACAGAAGCACAGAATGGTAGGGGTTGGAAGGGACCCTCAGAGATCTAGTCCAACACCCCTGCCAGAGCAGGTTCACCTAGAGCAGGTCGCACAGGAACGTGTCCAGGCAGGTTTTGAATGTCTCCAGAGAAGGAGACTCCAAAACCTCTCTGGACATCCTGTTCCAGTGCTCTGTCACCCTCAAAGTAAAGAAGCTTTTCCTCATGTTGAGATGGAATTTCCTGTGTTCCAGTGCTCTTTTTTCTGGAAGAAATTACCGTATCTGTTATTTCTACTCCATTTCTTTGATTAGCAGCCACACTCTGGAAGCAGGGAACAAACTTATTTCTTGACTGTTTTTAGATATGAAGTCAATAGTGCTTTCTGGTAATTTAATAATTCTAAATACCAATCTGTATTTTAATGTTCAGAATTTTTAAAGCATGTTCTTAAACAGATTTCACTACTTAAGGATGAGAAAGTCATAATCAGGTATTTCTAAACAAAAGTCACATACCTCTATCTTTGTAATTTAAAAAAAATACCATGACAGACTTTACTTTTTGATCTTCTTGTGGTTTTTCTTTTTGTAAGTTTTCTTGAAGCAAATTACTCAAAGGTAGATGTCTAAGCAGAGCCTTGCTTAGCCTTATGTTTTCTTCCTCTGATATAACTTTTTTCTCATTCTGCTTTTTGTAGATCTCTGTTGGGAACTTTCACTACTACTTTGTTTTTCCATAGAAATAGTTTGCTAACATAGTCCAGTAGTTCTTTCATGGAATCATAGAATGGTTTGGGTTGGAAGGGACCTTAAAGATGATCTAGTTCCAACCTCCCTGCCATGGGCAGGGACACCTCCCACTAGACCAGGTTGCTCAAAGCCTCATCCAGCCTGGCC
>JAOXNO010000001.1:173838427-173860650 GCA_028565335.1 Limnodromus scolopaceus
TAGAGAGTGATGAGGTCTCCCCTCAGCCTCCTCTTCCTCATACTAAACAGTCCCAACTCCCTCAGCCGCTCCTCATATGATTTGTTCTCCAGCCCCCTCACCAGCTTCGTTGCCCTCCTCTGCACTCACTCCAGCACCTCAATATCATTCAATCAATATCAATTCAATATCAAAGATACTTGCTTTTGAGCTGAAGTACTAATCCCCATCAAGTATTGTATGACAGTATATCGAAAGAGGGAAGATTTTAAAAAAGAAGGGTAAAAGGTTCATTCTGTTGCTCAGGCTTGGTGTAGTTTTAATCAGCTTTTTGTCTTCTAATGAGTTTTCTACTGTTCACACAGACTTTACCATTTCTGTGATGTCACTAACCTTTTATTTATATGTACAGATAAATGTATATTTACATTGATTTTTATACATTGAGAATTATGCTTATCAAGGTATTTACTATGTGCCAAAGTTCATTTAATAAAAGAACTTGATATTTGTATAAAATGACAAAATTCCAAATACTTCATTTTAATGGAAATTTGTGAACTAATTTTTGGTGTCTATAGCTCATGTGATTAATAAATTTAAGTATCTTAATTATAAGACTACAGTAGATTGATAATTAGACATGATGTAATGTCTAGTTAGTAGTTACTTAAGTCTTTTTTTACTGTGATGCATATTGAAATCTCAGAAATAAAATGGTTTAATATTTCTTCTGTTATAGGTAGCCTGCATGCAGCTCATCAATGCTCTTGTTACATCTCCTGATGATTTGGATTTTAGGCTTCACATCAGAAATGAATTTATGCGCAGCGGATTGAAAGAGATATTGCCAGTAAGCGTCTTGTAGTCTCTCTTTGCATTGCTATTTAAATTATTGGACTATTTGAGCTTGAGAGGGGGAATGGGAGAACAAATTCTAATAAATTATTCTCAAAGGCATTTTATTAAGTCTGGTCATGAGCAGCTAGATATGAAAATCAGTTTTAAAATAAGAATGAAAAGGTGTGAAGTGTGCTCTCTGAACTTTATGCTGATTCCTCAGCATTTTAGGACTTTGATTTAGAATGTGTGACATAGTGTTGTGCACACGCTTGTTAAGTGAGGCATAAGCCATGTTTACCTTTTGAATATTTAACTTAACTCATCTGTTCTTGCAATTTTAAACATAGACTTTTGGAAGTCACTAAAAAGGGTTATTTATGTATGGAAATGCTAATTTTGCAAGCCTTTCTACTTTGCAGCAATTGAAATGTATAAAGAATGAAGCACTAGATATTCAGCTGAAAGTGTTCAACGAGCATAAGGAAGAAGACATGATCGAGTTCTCTCATCGTTTAGAAGATATTAGATCTGAACTAGAATATCCTTTTGATATCAGCAAGAGAAACATGAACAAAATAAAGTGTATAACGGGCATTTTTTCTGGTATAACTTCTGTTTCAAAGAAGTTATCAATCAACATTTGACTGAAATATTTTTTTCCTTGCTATTACTCTCCTTAACTTTTTTACTGAAGTAAATGATGTTTACAACATGGTGTGGAATACAGTTAAGGATACTAGTGCTGAAGGATATTTCCTTTCTATTCTCCAACATCTTTTGCTCATAAGAAATGACTATTTCATACGGTATGTTTAATGCTATGTTAAATGTTAATTATCAATTTTCTTGTAGTGTAGTCATTAATAGAGTATTTCTTCCATAAATTTAATGATAAATATAGTTTAATGTTTTTCAGTGCAGATTCCAATTTTTAAGTAATCCGTTGTGAACTCATGTTCAAAAGTATCAGCTTTGAATAAGAATGCTATCTATATGTTTTTGTCTCTTTTACTTAGGATGAAATTTTATGTGTAAACATAGAAAAGTATTTGTGTCGAGATATGAAGCTTATTGACTGCAAGTCTAAATGATGAGGACAGGTGTCATAACTGGTTATAAATCACGGTGGTAGCATTGTAATTTTGTGGTGTATTTTAGTCAAAGGACAAAACCAGGTATGCGTTTAAGTATACATTAATAAATAAATGTGCTTTAAAGAAACTCATCTCTGTCTTTAGTCCACAGTATTTCAAATTAATTGAAGAGTGTGTGTCCCAGATAGTGTTACATCGAAGTGGAACAGACCCAGATTTCACGTATCGTAAAAGATTAGATATAAATTTCAGCCACTTAATAGGTAAGTACTCTGTTTGGAAATGCTTACAGTATCATACTTCTTTATATGTTCCAAAACCCAAGTTTAAGTTGTACATGTGATGAAGAATCTTGTGTTCCCTGTATATGTGCAAGTATGTTTGTTTATTTTTTTCAAGATATTTGTGTAGATAAAGCAAGATTAGAAGAATGTGAAGAGAGGGCTTCTGAACTTTCCAGAAAAGTAAGTAATTTTTAAGTTACATGATCATAAGATGGACACAGGGGATTACTTAATAGCTTCATGACTGATGTAGCTGAATGTGGTATAGTTTTTAACTTCAAATTACTATTAGTTCTCTGTTTACATGGAAATTTGGATGTTTCTTGTGGACTAGAAATCAGAGAAAAGTGGTGTAAAGTAGTTAACCTTAAGTGAGAGTCTTTCTACTGTTTATTTCAAGGTTTCATGTCTCCCAAATCAAATTTCCTCAAAATAAACTGAATACTTTGTTTGAACAGTTTCTTCAACAAGATAAACAGTGGGAGAATAAGAACCGATTCATTTGTATCTATGGTCTCTGCATTACTATACATCAATTCTTTAAGCTACTCTGTCTAATTCCAAGTTGAAATACATTAAGTACTTTATACCACTTCATATAGTAAAGACTTGCAGTGGTGATAGAGATGGTACTTCCACTCAGTGGATGCATGTAAGTTACAGTAGCAGATATGTTGTATGTGTCCTTAGCGTTGTTAATGTGAGTTTCAGCAAACATAAAATAAAAATTTGGAATCTAAATAAATAAGCTGTGCAGAACTGACGGATAGCAACAATTTTCTTTCTTTTTTTCCTTTTAATTTTTTCTTAGTTTGAAAAAGATTTTGTAGTTCATCAGGAGACCCAGGCCCTACTGCAAAAAAAAGAAGAAAGAATTCATGAACTTGAAGCAGAATTGCAAGCTTTTAAATCACAGGTATAAGACAGTTAAAATTAATTTATGAAGTGTAGTTTTTGAAAGGGACTTCATTTTGCGTTTTTTCCAAGAATCCTTGTTATTGATTATTGACTGTTAGTTTCCTTTATTTCTGTTTTATACAAAAAATTGTACTGTGACATTAATTAGCTGTTTGAGTTCCCAGATCAGCCTTTTTGTGCCTGAGCTCTGTTAATTAAACTAGTTTCTTATGTTTCATTTGGGTTTTGCTTTCAGTGTCATATATTTCCAAAGTAATTAACCACATAGGGTAATAAGTCTTATGCTTTTAGATTAGCATTCATCACTGTGATCTTTATCCCTCCACAGGAAATTATTCATTACGCAGTTTGCTTTGCTGAAACCTTACCATGGATATCCAGCAGTGAAAGAAATAACCTGTGGCTGGATAAGACCATTTCCTGATAATTTTTCAATTTTCAAGCATAAATAGATATTTTAAAATGTGATGGAGAGGAATAGTGTGGATTTTTGAGAGTAATACTTGAGCTAACTTGTAACTGCTTCAGCTCTGAAAAATCTGTGTAAGGACACTGTGTGACCAAGTGATTTTTCTTCTATCTTATTTCCTGGAATAAGACGCACAGGCTAAAAATGGCTAAAGAAAGACAACATTGGGAAGGCATGCATATAGGAAGGTTATATAACATATGTTTTGATCATAAAGGTTTTTTTATACTTTTGAGTTTAATTTTTTTTGTGAGGAAAATAAGCTCTGCTTTGGTCTGTTTAAAAATATTCTAATTCAGGCTACTGATCAGAATTAAGTGTTAACATCAAAGTCAAATGGGCTTTTAAAAAAGCAATTACAAAAACTTGCATTCAAAAATAATAAGTTTTGAGAGAAGTGTAAATAATTAAGAAACTATTTTTATGTGTGTCTTGAAAACACATTTAAATAACTTTTTGTGAGTGAGATAGGTTTTTCTCTCCTATTTTACCTTTCCTCTTGCTCACTGTATCGAATATGTGCAGACAGTGACCATGGCATATTATTATGCTCCCTAATTATCATACCATGAATTATCCCACTGTTAATGGGGTACTTGAAATGTTTTGTAAATATCAAGTAGTTGATTACTGCACCTTACTACTCTGAAATCTGTCTTAAGAGGAATCTTTGGTTTCCATATGGCATCATTTGCTACTTAGCATGACTACTTCTGTCTCAGGGCTATATTTTTTTTTTCTCCTGATGTCATTCCTTTACTCTTTCATTGTATTTGGTATTTGTTTAATGCATTTCTTTTGTTATTAGGGCCTAATTGTTCAATGTCTACTTGTTAGTCTGAACAACATGTATGTTCAGAAATTTAAACAATAATATTGTGCATGTATTTATTTATTGATATTCAGCTATTTCATTTAAAAAAATATTAAATTCTCTGCTTATTGTATTTCTCTCCATTTTATAAAAAAAAAAAAAATGGATTGCTCCAGCTCACAATTATCAGTTAAAAAGTTGATTAATACTAGTTTGAATTCTTATTTATTCTTTTGTTGTTTTTGTCAGGTACCTATTTATTAATGTTTGAAGGCCCACTATAGAAGTTATTAAAATAGTGGACATAAATATATATATTTTTTAGACTTCCTGAAGTGCTAATGACCCTATCTTGCTACAGTATAGATGTCCTTACAGACCAACTTTTATTCTATATAGTAAGACAGCTATATTTTTTGGAAGGAATTTTTGTCATTACTTTGCGCTTTCAGCTCTGTAGAATGAGAATGCTCCTATATCGGAAAATGCGTATATTTGAACAGAATTACTAATCTCTTAGAATCTGCTATTATGCCCTTGGAATGTTTCTCTGTAATCTGTAGGCTAAGTAGGAACACTAGAGACTAGGATGTTTTTGTTGTTTTGGTTTTTTTTAATTTGAGCTAAATTATGGTAGTCTAGACAGTTATCTCCATGAAATTTTATCAGACCCTTCCTAGGTCATGATCAGTTAAATATGACAAGTGGGATATAGCATTTCAGTTAGTCACTTTTGGCATGCACCCCATGGTTTGAATGCTTTCTTTGAATGTTGAGACTTCCAGTTATGAAATCAAAAGCATGTTGGGCTCATTATAATTCATATTTGATTTTCATGTACAAAAAAAATGGCAGTGATTTTCAATTGACTTGCTGGATTTCATCTATGAACTATGATTGTTATGGTATTTTGTTGACAAAAACTGTGAAACTGAGTAAGAATATTTTCCTTATCAGTATGGCTCCTTGCCACCTGGTTTTCTACCATCAACACATGGAGATGCATCTACAGTTCCACTAGAAGCTGCTGGACCACATCAACTTCCGCCACCGCCTCCTCCACCGCTGCCTTCTAATGGAGCAATTCCACCACCGCCGCCTCCCCCTCCTCCTCCGCCACTTCTGAATGGTTTGGGAATTCCCCTGGCTTTTGGTGGTGCTCCTCCACCACCGCCGCTACCAGGCCTGCCTGGAGCACAGTGGTCTCCACCTTCATGTACTTTGCCATTTGGAATGAAGCCTAAAAAAGAATTCAGACCTGAGGTTACCATGAAAAGACTCAACTGGTCTAAGGTAGTATTGGTTTATAGAATCATAGAATGCTTCGGGTTGGAAGGGACCATAAAGATCATTGAGTTCCAACCCCACTGCCATGAGCAGAGACACCTCCCACTAGAGCAGGTTGCTCAAAGCCCCATCCAGCCTGGCCTTGAACACTTCCAGGGAAGAGGCACATACTTGATGTAAGATTTTACATCGAGCTTAGGGTAAATAGATTGTCAATAGTATGACTATATAGGGCAATTAATACATTAGTAAATTTATGTAGGATATTACATAGTATGCTATGTACTTAGATATATATTAGCTTATGTAGTATAATAACACATCAGTTGCTGATGGTAAGCTGACTGATGTAAGATATGAATACTTTAGTTTTTACTGTTTTCTGAAAAATGCGTTTCATTGACTCATGAATCATCTGGACAAGTATCTTTTGACTTTCTGAGATGCGACTGTTTACATTGGGTCAGTCACTGCACTGTACTGATAGCTATGCAGTTTCCAAACAAGTGTCTTGCATCTGTCTAGTCAGGGCTGTGGGAAGAACCATTATGGCTCTCTCCATTTGTCCTTAGTGTAAATGTACTTAGGTAGATTTAACAATTGGAAAAAATAGTCTATTTTTTTTCTTCTCCACTGTGACAGGATCAAGTATACCAGGACTATCAATATTCTGAGTTTTGAAAACTATAATTATTTAGACCAAAATAAGTCAGTAGAAAGTTTTTCAGAGCTTTATGAAGCAAACAAAGCTACAATCTAAAAAGTAAGGTACTTAATATCTAGTTAAACCTGCTGTGTTCAGAGACTATTTAAAGTTTACTGAAGTTTTAAATCTAGACCAAAGATCATTTGGCACATTTAGACCTTGGATAACAGAGTATGATGTCTGTGTTGCTTTGTAGTATTAGAATCAGTTTGTCCAAAAGCACTTAGTGTAAGCATTATCTTCAATCAGAAATACATTAATAACTTGAAAGATGAGTTGTATACCAAAAGCACACGTGTTTTACAGAGCTCTTAAGTATTTAATTTGCTTTAACTTCTACAGAGCACAGTCTCTGCATAGTATCAAAATAATTTAATTTATAAAATTTTGTTTTGTCTCTTGCTTGTAGATCAGACCTCAGGAAATGACAGAATCCTGTTTTTGGGTTAAGGCGGAAGAGGACAAGTATGAGAATGCTGACATGCTTTGCAAATTGGAACTTACGTTTTGTTGTCAAAAAAGGGGTAAGTAATTGGTTGCTTTAATTTTCAGCTTTTAGAGATATCTTTAAAATTCTCAGGGCTTAAATACTGTACCAAAAAATTCAGATTATAAATTAATGTTCTATTTTTTAAGTGGAATGCTTGGAAAAAAAAAATGAAAATCCCAGAGTTGTTAAATCCCAGTGAACTATTTTACTTAAAGGGTGAAAAAATTTGTGAGACCAATAAGGAAAACCTTACTAAAAAAACCCCAAGAAATGCTTCCAGATAATACGGAGTTTCATTGAGTCATGTTTGAAAAAGTATTTATGAAATAAATACTGAATACCTTTGTAAATTACTGTGACCTAATTTAGAGTCCAGAAGATGATGTGTTTATCCTCAGAATGCACATAATTGATGTATTCCGGTTCTATGAGAGAGGAGAGTCTTTTAATGAGTTTTTTTACTTCTGATAGACCTGTAGCAACACTGATGTCCTTTGATATTTTGCTTAGCTGCTTCACCTTTTAAAGCCTTGTGGAAGAGCAAAATATTTTAAAGTTTCCTGACTTTAAACCTTTTCTGCCTTTCTGGAAGTAAGTTGCCTCACTAATAGTTTAGGTTATTCTGCCCCATATATGAAATGCCTATATTTCCACTGTTATTTCTTGACATTTCTTGGCCCCCAACCCCCAGCCTTGATTGATATCAGAGACTTAGTACTCTGGGGCAGTCAAAGGGGTGCAGTGATTAATACCTTTTGAAATGGAAGAGGCATTATTATATTTTTAGCTTGTTTTATACATTTTGCCTTGACTTTTTTTTTATTTAAGATGGCATTCTAAAGTTTCTCCATTTCTTTTTGTATGCTTTTGTGTGTATTATCCAATAGTATTTTTTTTACCATAACCAAGAACTTTATTTTGATTTTGTGAAAGCAGGCTTTTATGCTTTGCAATATTTCTCCTGAGTACTATAATTTATTACTGTTGATGTTTAATAATATTAAGTATGTTATACAAAGATAAAAAGACAAGAAAACCTTACAGACCATAGACATTTTTTTGCTTGAATCTCTTAGAGTAAGTCTAAAAGATCATTGTGCTACCTATGTTAGGACAATTCCCAAGAATATTCCCTGAATTAATAGGTTGGAAGGTTTAAAAGCCACTGGAGGAAATACTGTTTCCTATGTGTAATTAAACGGTAAAATTTGGGAGACAAGATGAAGTTCAGGCCAAACAGGAATATATTAATGGCTCAGAAGAGGATTGTGAGTCTCCACAGACAGCAAGAACATTAGAGTTAACAAGATTAACATCCCTTCAAAGTTTAACTGAATGGACTGAATACATTGTTTTGACAAAACTTAGCAGAAGAGAGTTATTGGATCTACAGTTGAAAAATCAGTGAAGTACACTCTTGTACCAAACAGGGGGGCAGGGGGTGATTAAAAGACTATAGCCTGCAGGGACAAATTTAATATTTCTTTTTATAGATGGAGCTTACTGCTTAATCTTTTTTTTTTTTTTAATTCTGAAATATCTCATCTCATGTGGGTGATAAAAGTGTGCCATCATCTTAATTTTTCAAAGGAAGTGGAGATACTCAAGATTTTATTTAGAACACCAAGTAGGTGTCTAAATTTCATCTTTCTTCAAGTGAGTGGTTTACAGAAATTTGCGTGAATGCTTAAGCACATAAGTGGATGGCACCAGGCATCTCAGTGTCCTTACTAATAGCACAAATTCTAGTACAAAGAACAGCAGAGTAGCTGCTTCTGTATTCATGACCATGGAGAGAGTGGATACTTCTTTGTAGCTTATACATGATAACTTATTGATCATAACAAAACTTGCCAAAGAAATTGGAGACATCCAGCTTTACTTTTCAGTCTTGAAGAGACGTAACATCTTGTGTTCTAAAGTAGAATCAGCGAGCTATTCATGAGATTTGACTTGGGAGCAGTCTCCTGGACTACTTCTAAAGCTTTGTCTCTAAAAACAGAAAGATGAGAAGATGAAAAGGATTCTGTAGCCAAATGACAGCATGCAAAGAATGAGCTGGTTTCCACTCTGTTGAAGGGGCTGCTTATGCACTCTTCATTGAAGTCATTGTGTAAGAAGAGCTGTGGAAGCAGGGACCAGAGTGTTCAATGATGTTTTAAGTGAATTTTATTCTAATTAAGTGAAATCAGAATGAAGTACTCAAATGTTGCCAAAAGTATTTCACTGTTGATCCAGAAGAGGAAGTCTTATGTGTATGTAAGTAATCCATTGAGGAATTTCTACTAGAAAAAGGAATACAGAACAGCATAGAATAGATTTGAAGCTGTAGCAGATGTTTGTACAGAAGTTATAAATAATGTTGATTCTGAGTGGGTATTGAAGCAACTGAAACAACTGTAGATGTTACGGAGGTATGAAAGTAACATTACTGCAAGGTTATAATAGTAAAAGAGGGTCTTGCTTCAGTGTCGGAAAAATGAGTAGTAAGATGGAGCAAAGACTATACATGGAGGAAAAAAAAAATCACTCTGGTAGAGGATGTGTGGAAATATGTCAGAGGCATGTTCTTGAATCATAGAATAATTTTATTTGGAAGGGACCTCTGGAGATAATCTGGTCCAGTCACCCTTGTAAAAGGAGAGTCAGCCTAGTTGATGTTTCTTGGGGCTTTGTCCAGCAGAGTTTGAGAAAACCCTAAAGATGGAGATGTATGGATGGACAACCTGTTCCCATGTCTGTCACCATTGTGGTGAAATTTTTTTCATAACGTCTTGTCGGAGCATCTCTTTTTGCAACTGTGTGTCTGTTGCCGCTTGTTTGTTGTGCACCTCTGAGAAGAATCTGGTTCCCTCTTGTTTATAGCCTTCTGTTAGGTAGTTTGAGACAGTAGGAGTTCCCTTGCCCTTTGTCCTTCTCAAGACTTGACAGGTCTCTCATCCTTTCTGTCTGCGTCTTATGTTTCAGCCCCTTATTCAACTTCATGATTTTCTGCTGTACTTGTTCCAATATATCAATATTTTTCTTGAAGTGGGGAGCCCAAGACTGAAAAAGTACTCCCGATACTTCTCCCTGAGAGAAAAGGGGAATAGAAGAAAATAATCACTTCTCTTACCAACTGGCAACAGTCTTGGTAACTTATTGGAGGAAATGTTTTCACTGTGCAGCTTGTTTAATACTGATAATGATGAGTCCATGTAAGGGTTATGGGTGGTACAGCATAATTTTTCTTCATTCTTTCACTTGTTATAAAGCTGTCTTTGTCACTTTTTGAGAAATTGAACCATTTTGTGAGAGCAAAGTGTTTTATAAAAATTAAAACTTAGAGCTGGAACAACGAGGAGTATCAAAGCATAAATTGCTGATGGGATTCTCGTTGTAATGTATTGAAGACAAAATGTGATTTATTTATTGACTCAGAATTTACTCTTGCCTAGGATAAATTTGTAATTTAAAGAGATCTAAGATTATATGTTTGAAAGAAGTAGGCAAGGGCAAAATAGAAAACCAACTCCTTTGTCATAGGTTACTAGTTCAGAACGTGGAAATATTTCATCCATACAGGGACCTATATTTTCAATGTGAGTACTTGAGAAAAGATTTGATAGTGACTAGAAAGTGTACATACATACATATCTGCAAGAAAACATAAGCATTTATTGTGAGATGCCTCAAGAAAAAGGCAAACAAAAGATTCTGGAACCCTCAAATCTTTAGCTTTGTGTCAGCAGCTAAAAGAATATAAGTAAGGAGTGAAATCACTGCCTTAAAGATCTCAGTGTGGAAGTAAAGTATATGCTCCATGGCTCTCTCCCTACCGGTGGTGGGGAACAGAGAAAGTAATTGAGAAATGCTGAAAATGAGGTGATGAATGTGAATGGTTTGTATGAATGATCTTTGGTTTTCTGACAACTTTTATTTTACAATTAGGATTCGTGTGAAGGGCAGTTAGAGACTTAAAAGAGAAAGAAACAACAAGAAATACCAAGTGTCTAAGATTCATCAGCACTGTACTCATGGTTGCAGACCAATGAAGAAAATCTGTGAAAAGCCTTTTTGGCACAATGGTATCAAAGAAATCTCTTATCTACTATAATTCTTTGAAAACATTAAGTGAATATATGACTTAAAGTTAACTGGTATGTGAAATATTGAGCAGCAGAGCTGGAGCAAACCTTGTATGTACTTTGATATTATCTTAAGCCTAAAAGATAAGATGAGCAAACAAAAATGCTCGGTATCGAATGACAACTGCCTTATAGTAGGTGTATTTGAAGCCTGATGGAAGGAGAATAATCACTGGTGTGTGATGCTAATGTGCTGCCAGCTTTGCTGCAATGAATAGACACACAGGCAGGGGAGTGGCAGTTTGCATAAAAGGTAGCATGAAGTGTAGCAGCGTGAAAATCTTGTGTGTGTGTGTGGAAAAGCCTACTGTGCAAAACCTTGTGAATGTAAATTCTTTCTAGTAATATAATATTATACTGTATTAATAGTTCTCGGATCAGATGATGTTTGTGATGAGAAAATGCTAAGTGGGATTAGAGAAGCGGCAAGTTTTGTGGCAATAAAGTAGGAGATTTAACTACCTGCATATGCGTTGAATTGATTCCTTATCAGGATGTTTCCAGAAGATAAAAGCTTTAGAGGCAACAAATTACTGTTTCAAATATTCCTGTAACCTGCGTGAAAGGGAGCTTTTCTGGGAATGGGCTTAAGTCTGCAGAGGACCCAGGAGGTCAGAGTAGGAGAGGAAGAGAGAATGATCACTGTCTTAATGCTGTACCAGGAGCGAACAATCCAACCAAATCTATTACACAGGTGTCCAATGTCAGGACAGGGAGCTGAATGAAAGAGGCAGACGGTCAAGCAAGCACGACACCCATGCCTACTAGCAACCCAGAGGCTATTCTGAAAATGCCACATTAAAGATTTGAGTAAACTTTGTTTTGTAATATAGAAAAAGCCCAACAAAGGCTATGGGGTAAAAATATGCATGTGACTCAATAGAAAAGTTAAAGACAGCATCACAGGGAAAAGGGTAGCATTAAAAATGTGGAAAT
This sequence comes from Limnodromus scolopaceus, assembly GCA_028565335.1. Taxonomy (NCBI): domain Eukaryota; kingdom Metazoa; phylum Chordata; class Aves; order Charadriiformes; family Scolopacidae; genus Limnodromus; species Limnodromus scolopaceus. The sequence goes on from JAOXNO010000001.1 coordinate 173,850,375, forward strand.
GCCCAAATGAAGATAACAAGAAAAGGTAGCTAAATATAGCTAGATGAATGTAAAACAGGACATTATTCCCATGTTCTTTTAGAATTCTGAATTTTCTGTAAAGGATACTTCAGCTGATATTGAAAAGTGTATTTAATTTTTTGAAAAAGAAGTTAGGGAATTGGTGGGACCCCTTCGTGACAACTTCAAACAATCAGCAGTTTCATAGAACACTAGAAAAATTCAGGGGTAATAGGTCCAAAAGAAATAGGAAAGGATGTAACATTCCCAGTCTAGTGTTTGTAGGAAGAGGAGCTTCGTCTTTGGGGAAGTGAGGAGAATGGATTATAAGTAGTGATAAGGCTAGCACAGTGTCTTATTAAGTAACATCTCTTACTGCAGCTCTTAACTGGGCTGGGCAAGAGGGATCACTGGTCAGACCCACTAGGGCATTTACTAGGTTCTTAACCATGGATATAAGAGTGTTTTCTTGGAGTAGCTTCAAGCTACTATGTTTAAGACTTACAATGCTGAAATAAGGTAAGTTTTTATATGCAAATGCTTGGTCTTGTCATTTACAGGAAAGAGAGAAGTAATGAAACACAAGCAATGTACTTCGTTTGTGGGTATACTTTGAAGAGTACTGCAGAACATAGAGCAATAAGTTCGTGGAAATCCTGGAATAAGTGTAATTGATGTAGTAAAACTGAGTAGTGAGGCTTAAGAATAGGGGGAACACGTGCTCACGATAACTCAAGAGAGAACCAGCTACGTGTTGCTTAAAGTCATCATTTGGGTGCTTGAAGTGGTTTGCCAAAGCAGATTCCAAGACTTAGTAGGTTGTGTGGAACTTACAAGAAAGCAACCTCTAAGCAAAAAGAAAACTTTGGAAGCATTTAAACACAAAATGACAATTTGTTTAATGGATGCAAAATATAAGAAAGGTAGTAGTTTTCTGAAATGCATGCTTTCTACTTATTGTGCTTGGTTTGTAAATATCCTGTTAATAAGTTGATTTGACTCGATCCAATGAATGAGTTTTTTTTTAATCTGTTATGTTTAAAGTGTTAAAATCCAAATGAGGATTAGAAATTGCAGCTCAATCAAACAAGAAACCTCTCCTAAATTCTTCATTATTTTTAACAATATGCAGATAACTGCAGTTAATGGGAGGTGGCATGGAAAATAAGAAATTGACTCTTCTTTCTTTTCTAGATATTAAAGGGAACTGATCTAGTTAACTCGAGAGAGAAAGATTGCATGATCTTTCTGTATTTATTTTTTTTTATCAACTGGGACAGATTTTCATCCTAATCTTATTGGAGATGGCAGTGTCCGATCCCATCACAACAGAGCTCCTGCCAGACTTGATTATTCAGAAATAAAGCACTTCTCTGGGAGTGCTATCTCTGTTGGCACTTGTCTTGAAAAGGTCAATATAGTTCTCTAATTTTTTCTTTTTTTTTTCCCCCCTCCCCTGTATACCTTGTAAGAAAAACCATCAAGGCCTAAATTGCTATGGTGCCAACCAATTTTCAAACATTTTAAACCAGAAAAGAGCAAATGCTAGCAAGAAGGTCAAATCAGCAATATGAATTAGTTTAGTGCTGTATTTGACACACCACAGCTTCCCCAGCATAAGCAATAGAACTTGTGGTGAGCCGCTGAAGGAGTATGTCGAGCCCAGTGTCCTCATACTTTCCTCTCCTGGAGGAGGGTTTACACAGAAGTTGAAGGAGGATTTACAGAGAAGTTGCTCCAAACTGCACTGCTTACAGAATCATGTTATTATAAATCTGTAAGGCTGCCAACACGATAGTCTAGTAACTTCTGCTAATAATATAGTACTGAGTAACTTGAGTTACCTGTTGAAGTCACAATTATGGACTCTGTACAAGTAGAAGTAAAGCCTGCTGATGTGTTTAAGTGTGGCTGCCTTGCAGGATCACCTTAACTACACTTTAAATCAAATTATTCTAAAAGATTTTTGCATATAAGATTAGAAAGGAAAGAAAGATTATTTTTTTTTTTCTGAAGAATGAAGGAGTCAGTTATAGGCATTTACGAGGGGCAGCAACCAATCACTTCTATAAAGCACTGAAATGTCAGTGGTATCTTGCAATTTTAATATGTCATCTTTCCATTGAAGGAAGAGATGGTATATTTACTATTATATATTTACCACATCAGTGGTAAATTTATTAGTTGTTTATATTCTTAACAGAAAGAATGATCTCTATTCTTATCTTATTTAGTTATCTATATGAAATATATTTGTTACGTACAGATTGATACATAATAATATGCTTGTGGTGGGTTGACGTTGGCTGGCAGCCAGATGCCCACTCAGCCACTCTTTTATAAAATGGAAAAGCTTGTGCGTGGGCTCAAAGACAGGGAAATCTCTTATCAGTTGCTGTCACAGGCAACACAGACTCAATTTGGGAAAATTAATTTAATTTATTTTAATTTTTTTTTATCACGGATTTACCGTGGATAGGAGGAACCTTTAGTTATTTATTCTGTTAAATGTACTTAAGGAAGTAGGATGTGAATGAACATCCTAAACCCTGACTTTCATAGCGAGATAACCCCACAAATATGTGGCAAACAAAAAATGGAAAACCTGAAGAGGACATTAACATGCTGGTGGTTGGAATAATCTCACAATAACATTTAGTTTGTAGTTTGTTTCTTTTTTGGAGCTATAAATTGTGGTATCTTTTTGCCTTTATTCTTTTTCTGCAGCAATTTATTAGGATGAATTCTCTCCTAATCAGTATCCTAATCTGAGTGCATCAGAATCGTCAGTAACATCAGATCAGTGTTCTAGTAGGACTGTAGAAAAGAGGCAGTCACAAAATATTAATTTTACCTTCATTTTAATATGTTTTAATTGTTTTGCTTTACGGCACAGTTGCAGTATGTGTTATTAGGTTATTGGTTCTTACCTTTTACATGCAAACTATTTATTATTTCCTGTCAGCTTCAAAACAGATTGAGTGCTTTCCCTTCTCTTCAGTGAAGTGCCTTGAAGGAGTAGTTCCTGTAGTTCACCTTTACCTCTTTCTTTCAAACAAGCGATTCTTTTTTTTTCATAGCTGATTTCTACCCAAAATGCAGTATCTGTCTGCAGTCAATTCATGTTTGATGAAAATATGACAGTATATTCAGGCTAACAAAAGCACTACACTCCCATTTTGCAACAATGTGGTAGGAAAAGCCTTCAAGGGCTTGATATTTTAGAAGGAACAAGAGTGTTCCTTTATTGATTTCTAGTAGAGAATGTTTTTACAATGTGAATAAGTAAAATCTTAGAGGAGATAGATAGTATTTTCATGTATCCAGAGTGGAAAAAAGTCTGCGCAGTATCACAACTCCTAAACCATAAATATCAATGGAATGGAAAAACAGCTTTGGAACTTAAAGTACAAGTTAAAGGAGTTCATCACAGTGCCCCTCCTCAATCTAACAATTCTGTTTATTTAAGGAAAAAACCCATTTAAACAACTTGTATGTTTGTCCCTATACCAGGAAGGATCTTACAAGAATTAATTTCATGGAATCATAGAGTACTGGGTTGGAAGGGACCTCAAGGATCATCTGGTCCAACCTTTCTTGGCAAAAGCATGGTCTAAATAAGATGGCCCAGCACCCTGTCCAGCTGAATCTTAAAAGTGTCCTGTGATGGGGAATCCACCACTTCCTGGGGAAATTATTCCAACTACTGATTGTGGAAAATGTTCCTTCTGTGTCCAGTTGGAATCTCCCCAGAAGTAACTTGTACCCATTACCCCTTGTCTTTTCCACGTGATCCCTTGTGAAAAGGGAGTCTCCATCTTCTTTGTAGCCACCCTTTAAATACTGGAACATGAGGATAAGGTCACTTCTAAGCCTTTTTTTCTCAAGGCTGAATAAACCCAGTTCTCTCAGCCTTTCCTCATATGGCAGGCTTCCCAGTCCTTTGATCATCTTTGTGGCCCTTCTCTAGACCTTCTCTAGCCTGTCCACATCTTTTTTTGTATAGCAGTATTCAGTGTAAAACTGAACACAGTATTTCATTTGTGGCCTGAAAAACAAGACCTGACACTTGTCCTTGTTGAAGTTCATAAGATTCTTGTTAGCCCACTTTTCCAGCCTATCTAGGTCCTCCTGCTGGGTTGCTCCCCCTTCCAAAGTGTCCACCTCCCCACTCAGTTTGGTATCATTGTCAGACTTCATCAGGGTACACTTGATCCCATCATCCCTATCGCTCATGAAGATACTCAACAGTGTTGGACCCAGTATCAATCCCTGGGGGACCCCACTTGTGACAGGCTGTCAGTTGGAAAAAGATCTATTTACTGCCACCTTCTGGGTGCAGCCTGTCAGCCACTTCCCCACCCACTGCACAGACCACTTGTCTAGACCATAATGCAATTTGCTAGTGTTTGTATCGCACACGAGGTATAAAACACTATACACCTACTACAAACTTATTTTTATGGGTTTTAACTCCCTTTCAGTTTTGTTACATGTTTATGCACTAAGTGCTTTTGATGAATTTCTAATCTAATGTTACAAGCATTTATACCTGACTAAAGGTAACGCTATATTTGAGTGCAACAAAATCTTCATTACAACAGTGCTTTTATTGTAGCCTTGTTTCACTGTGAGCTAAGAATAATTTAAATGCAAGAAAACAAATGTTTAACAAGCCTTATTTGGCAAACCTTCAAAGTTGCTGTTGATGAAAATTATTAGCATTTAAATTTCCATGAACAACACTTTTTGTCCTGTAGAAAATGTACCATTTAGTATCTCAGTGAATGGCTTGATTTAGAGAAAAATCATTTCAAGGACAATTCAGGTTTTTTTAAAAAAGTAATAAAATCAAGCAAGGAGATTATGTGTCAGTGGAGGAGTTGCTTCCGATTAGAAGTTGTTAGACAACACTTGGGTAGACACTGGTATGCTGTGGAGAATATAGCAGTGTATTGGGCAGAGCTTTTGTTTCTGTTTGCATTTGATCTGATTCTGCTGGAACAATATTTTGTTATTCACATGCAAAAAGCGTATAGACATTTTCTTTCCTTACCCACCAAGATTACTGTTGTGGTTTGGGCTGGGTTGGCCAATGATAAGAGGACAGATGCTCTCCCCCACCTCTTGTTCCAAGGAGGGGAAGAAGAGAGATAAAGAGATTTATGAGTTTAGGAAAAAACCCTGAACTAACGAAATATTATTAAGAAAATAAAGATTGTATATACATTTATATATAGTATCTATTTTATTAGTTAGAAAACTGTATCAAGTCCCCAGGAAGATGTCACCAGCACGCACTGGGAAAGTTCCAGACTAGACTCAGTGATAAATGGGAACTGGATTCCAGAACTCACTGATGGGGACTGAAGGTAGACAAACTGACAAGCTGGTCTTCCACAGACATTGAAGAAGAGCCCACCTGACTCCTTTACTCCCTCAGCTTTTGTACTGAGCATGGCAGATGGGATGAAATACTCTATTGGTCAGTTTGGGTCACCTGACCCCACCCCAAACCAGGACAACAACATATTCCTCTTTACCTACTAGCTCCATGTGACTATGATCTGACTTTATCTAATACGTAATATCTTTTCTTAATTACAATGGGGTCTTATATAAAAGACAGTAAGTTGATTACTTCATGTGAGCATTTGGGAAACAGAATTGCATTGTGGGCTGCTCTTCTGTACCTGATCTCTAAATGACAGATTTGTCACAGTTTCTTCATTCTAAATAGATTCTTCTAGTCTGAAAATATCTTGTCTTGATTGTTTCCTAACAGACTTTTTAATGTTTCAATATGTTTTATGAAACAAACGTCACTATAAAGGATGTGTATTTTGTAAATGTCCTGTGGCTGTGGTTTCCCCACCCCCCATTAATAGCAATCAGATTCTGAAGGGTATATGAGAATGGAGAGAACTTAATTGATCTGAATGGCAGGATTTTGTGGGGGGGATTAAATCAGTTTCAACAAAATATTCTTTTACACTGCGTATCATCTATCTCAACATTCTGAAAACTTTCCTAATATGACAGGACATGTTTGCAGGTTTTTATTATTATTATTGCCTGGCACAAAAGTTAACTACTGTTTCACTGTAAATATTTGTGTTTTCAGATACATTTTTCTGGATTACTTTGTTGCTTTCAGTTTCATTTAAATTAAGAGAATGAAGACAGCGGGCAACAACATATTCTGCAGCCTTTAACAACTCTTTAGTTCTCTTTTATGGCTTTGGTTCCCCACTCTTCCTATTTTTACAAGTTACTGGTCCTCTACTTATATTTTTAAATCACAAGATAGTTCTTCTATAACCTTACTCACCTCTAACAGCTCCTGAGTAATGAAACTTAGAAACCTTATCTGCTCTATTATTCAGCTTAACAGTTGTAAAGACTAACTGTTTCCTGCTGTGCAATCTGACTTGTCCTTTGATATAGAAATGCCTGTTTCTAAAATTGTAAATGTATATGTATAGCTGGCAAGGGTAACAAGCCAGAAAGAGCCTTCTTGGGGTGACTGCTTATCTTTGCAGTTCCTTGATCATGCGGTGTAATGCCTTGTGGTGCTTAAAATTTGGCTGGAATGTACTTGATACACGTGCAGCAGAATGTTGTTTTTTGTTGCTGGTATTTCGGTGTAAGATCCCAAAGTATCAGGTCACCTATTTGAACCAGTGGGAAGATGTAAAAAGCGACTTAAATGTTCAGCAAGATTGTTTGAGTGAAAGCTGCCATCGAAGCTGACAAAATGGAGGGTAGTTTTAACTGGAACGCGTGAAGAAAAACTGGGAATCAAGGCTCAGTTGCACGTAGCAGGAGAAATCTTGGCATGTGGAGTTCAACAGATCTATAATGCTGCTGTGAAAAGAAGCAAACCTGGATAGATAAAGCTAAAACCAAACTGTGTTAAATCATCCTAACTGCAAAAAGCCAAGACAGAAAGTTTATTGTCAGTAGTAATGTAGTAGTATGAACTAAATTGCTCTTTTAATGCTCTCTAGAAGAGAAACAGTAGTGATAAATGGAGGATTGGACTTGGTCAAACTTGAAAAAGGGGAAGATAGAATCCATTCACTGCTACCAGTTGACTCTCAGAATACACCTGTGAGTCTTCCTTATTCAGCAAAATAATAAGAGAGGTAGTGAGCAAGTGTGTACAAATGGTGAGTTAAGCTGTGCTGTGCTGATACATGTTTTATAATAAATGGAAAGAATCTGAATCACTTGAACAAAAAGAAATTTTTTTTTGAGAACAGAATACCAGTATTTACTGCAAGCAGACAGTTCTGATCTTCAGGTTACTGCTGCTATTATGGAACAAAACTCTAAGTATAAAGCATATTTGGGACTAAATAAAAGCCTTCCTGAAACAACAGTGGCAAAAATAAGTCAGTATGAAAAGAGTAAGAGAGATTAAGGACAAAGAGTTTCTTGTGTCAAGGGATTATCGTGCCTCTGATTTGTTAAGAAAATACTGTGATTTATTTTGCTAGAACTTGTGCCTACCTTTAGGGTGAAATGGAAATTGTATAAGGCTTAACTTCCTTAAAAATAATAACAAAAAATTGTTCATTTGTAGTGCTATCACTGTTTGTTCTGGACTGTCTCGATAGCTCTCGGTACTTACTAGACTCCAGTCTCTGAAGATAAGGCTTATTCTTTGATCACCAGTTGGTTTTTTCTGTTTACTTCAGGTAATATTTGTATTCAGTCTTTAGGGGGTGAAATAAGTCATATAGATATAATCAAAGTATAATTCTGCTGCAAGAACCACATTTACTGATAATGATGTTTCCGATAGTTATATATTCAGGTCAGTTAGAATGAATACTTTGTGACTGTTTACAAGTAGAACTAATACATAATTTTGATGCATATGAGATTAGACTAATTCCTCAAAAGTCAGTGAGGTCTAGTGACTCAGTCATTAACTGCTATGCATATGTAAATGTAATGGGAAGAGAGGAATATAATCCTATTTCACAGCATTTAGAGATGTTGATGTAATCAATGTGGAAAGGACTAAAACTGATCCAAAGCAGACTTATTTTTCCCTTCTTATTTTTCCAGCATTTAAAAATTTAAGGCTAATAGGAAGATGTGTGACCAGGTAGAAAACAAATACTATTACTGTTGTTGTTACTGTGTGATAAATTATATTTTTCTTCATAAAATATATGTGAAATAACTGAATGTGCACGTGACCTGACTGATTATTCAGAATCTCTGTAAAAGAATCTACATCATCTTCAGTTTCACAAACTATAGCACAGACTTTGAAGACCAGGAATTCAAGAAGCTTTAATGATATGAATTTCATTTTCCTGAATTGCTAAAGGAACGGCAAGTTTTCTGGACAGTTTTAAATGTATGCTATTAGAAAGTCTTTTAATATTTAGCCTAAAACTGTATTTGCAGTATTTTTCTGATATGCTAGCTTTGGTAGGTATATTAGGTTTTCTATTATCTATTTCTAATGCAGAAATACATACCTTCTTTTAACATAAGAGGAAATAATTTCCAGTGAAGTTAGACTCAGTTTTATAGTACGGTGTGGTATTTATGTGTCCTCTGGCCAATAAAGATGAGAATTCACTTGCAATTCCATCACCACCATCATTTAGTCTCTGTCAAATAATATGTGAGAGGTAACAGTTTTTTAGTGAGAATGAACGCTGTAGCTCTCTCCCACTTGCATTATAATATAATATTCTGAAATGCTGTATCTTAAAGCTTGGTACAGATGCTTTCTTGGTTTGAAACTCTTTCTCAGTTTACGATTGGCTGATAACTTCATTCCTTAATGTACCACAAGAGTGTGTCATAGCACAGTGAATGATCTGTATTACTGAATAGCTATTACAGATTTGAGGAAAGATGAGAGAAAACTCTAAGAAATACAAACTTTGGCAGTAACATCTTTTGTACTAATGTAATAAGGCTGAAGAAATGTGGTTCTGGAATTGCAAGATAAATAGGCGTACTTTCAGCTAGAAGAGTTTCTGCAATTTTTTGGGAATAGTGAGGTCAATGTTATTTCCTGCAAGTTTGAATTTTCAGTGAAGTTGGCAAGCAGCATCTTGTAACCCAGAACCTACTTTCCTAGTTGATTCCTCTGTGGGTTTTTTTTTTGTTTTTTTTCTTTTAATATATTTGTCTTTCATACTAGGGAAAACTTTTAACAGAACATTTTTATTTTAAGAAAACTATAGCATTTTATTAGCTATTTAGCTGAGTACAAGTAAATAGCATGTACCTTTTTTGTGGGGTTTATGGTGCTCTGTTTTGACTAAGATAAGTAAATTTATTTGTTATTTTGAAATGCTGCAGTTAGATTGTATTTCATTAAGGTATCTATGTCATTTTAGTGTTACAAGTTACTTAATTTACTCTAAATTTTTCCCGGAAAATTTGCTCATGGCTCCAGCTGTTGTTCATATCTGTGATGTTATCAGCAGTCATGAAAAATATGCTCTAAAATATGGGGAAACTGATGCAAAGGGGAAATATAGTATAAATGCAAACATGGAAAAAAAATTAAGTTTCTTGTGAACGTTTTTACTATGTGGTTTTATATTTCTGAATACAACAAGTAAAGGTAGGCAATAGTTAGAAAAATCACATGAAGACAGTGTTTCATTTAAACTATAAAGTATTTTAACATAGGCTTCTGGAAAGAGACAGGAGGAAGCAAGGACTATTTGCACAAAATTAGCTTGTGGATGTATGAGAGCAATGCTAGTCTAAGCTTCATATACCAATATATACCAATCTGATAGCCCTCTATGATGTTATAACTGGATGGCTGGATGAGGGGAGAGCAGCAGATGTCATCTACCTTGACTTCAGCAAGGCTTTTGATGCTCTCCCATAACATCCTCATTAGAATATTAAGGAAATATGGGCTAGATGATGGGGCGGTGAGGTGGATTGAGTCCTGGCTGTGTGACAGAACTCAGAGGGTTGTCATCAATGTAGCAGGGTCAAGTTGGAGGCCTGTAACCAGCGGCGTCCCCCAGGGGTCAATACTGGGCCCAGTCCTGTTCAACATATTCATCAATGACGTGGACAAGGGGACAGAGTGTATCCTCAGCAAGTTCGCTGACGATACCAAACTGGGAGGGCTGTCAGACACTCCAGAGGGCTGTGCCACCATCCAGTGTGACCTGAACAGGCTGGAGGGCTGGGCAGAGAAGACCCTAATGAGGTTCAACAAGGGCAAATGTAAGGTCCTGCACCTGGGGAGGAAGAACCCCAGGCACCAATA
>JAOXNO010000001.1:173860750-173881853 GCA_028565335.1 Limnodromus scolopaceus
ATAGGGAGAAGTGTGGCCAGCAGGGTGAGGGAGGTCATTCTCCCCCTCTACTCTGCCCTGGTGAGGCCACAACTGGAGTACTGCATCCAGTTCTGGGGTCCCTAGTTCAAGAGGGACAGGGAACTACTGGAGAGAGTCCAGTGTAGGGCAACTAAGATGATTAAGGGATTGGAGCACCGCCCTTACGAGGAAGGACTGAGAGAGCTGGGGCTCTTTAGCCTGGAGAAGAGACCTTATCTACATTTACAAGTATCTAAAGGGTGGGTTGATGAATGATGGAGCCAGACTCTTTTCAGTGGTTTCCAGCGATAGGATGAGGGGCAGCGGGCACAAGCTAGAACATGGGAAGTTCCATTCAAATACAAGGAAGAACTTCTTTACAGTGAGGGTGACAGAGCACTGGACCAGGCTGCCCAGGGAAGTGGTGGAGTCCCCTTCTCTGAAGACTTTCAAGACCCACCTTGATGCAGTCCTGAGTAATGTGCTCTGGGCAATCCTGCTTTAGCAGGGGAGTTGGACTAGGTGATCTCTAGAGGTCCCTTCCAACTCTGACAATTCCATGATTCCATGATTCATTTGAGAATGAAATGTATGCTTTTTGGTTCAATATGTAGGTTCTGGTACAACAGTATATCAGACTTGCAGTAATCAAGCAAGTTTTTCTGCTTTTACCATATAACCAGTTTTTCACATTGATTTCATTGGAGAGAAGAAAAATTTAAGCTGCTTGCCTCTTTCAAAAAGTTGGAAGGGTGCACTATTGTCAGGAGTAGCATGGGGAACACTTGATGTTACTTCCCCCCCCCTTTTTTTTTTTTAAGTTGGAAATCTAAAGAAGAGATGTTGGCATTTTCTGTAATTAACCATATCAACCTAACCCCTTCTCTCTGTATTATGTTCAGATATACTTTTGATAAAGGTATTAATATCAATCAGGGGAGTTCCGGTGGTTTGTTTCCCTTTTGTTTGTTACTGAAAAAAATTGTTTTCTGGTGTTTAGTAAGTCTAACTATAGGAAGCTATAGCTCTTACTGAGCTTTGTATGAGAGCGTCCCTCTATCCCAAAGAAAAGAAAACAGATTGGTACCTCAATAATCTGGTGTTTTCAAGTTATGTGATGCAGTTCCCTCATACTGTAGACACCTTCATCAGTATATTACGAACATAGAAGTTTTGCCTGTTACAGTTCATAGTTTAATGTTTTCCTGATAAATGAACTTGTGATTACAGTTACTAGAAGGTACTTGCTTTCTTTTTTACTTTGTTAGTTTTTTTTTTCTTTTTCAAGTCTTTCTTCAAGACAAGCAGAACTTTAGACATTCCATGAGGTCATAAAATTACATAAAAGATCATTGAGTCATTTTGTATGTTTTTCTCAGTACTTTTTATTAGTTTTTTTCTGTATTAGACCTGTCCAAAATCAATAATTAAAATGGGCACTCTTCTGAACAGCCTTGAATAATTGGTTTATTACAGGAAATATTATAGCTTATAATCTAAATGAAGGTACGCTCCGTTTACCTTTACTTGCAGTCTCATTATGGCTTGAGACTGAGAGTTAAGTGTTTAATATGATGAGAACACAGAGTCTTAATGGTGTAAATCACATGCTTAGACAATATACCCTATAATAGTGTAATCTTTTGCTTGACACACAATGCACTGAAACTCTAAAAGCTCATTAAGAATTCCTAATGTCCTATTTCAACCACCGTTAACGGACTAGGCAGCCTTTAAATGTGTCTAAAGTGATCTTACAATTTGATGTAAACTGTAGCGTGTTAAGTAGAAACTTCCTAAACTAGAATATGTTGGTAAATCCAGTTGTTTCCAGCTTGACTGTATGAGGTTGATCAGATCTCTTGCCCTGTAGAAGTCTCATAGTAATACCTGCCTTTTTGGAGCTGTTTAACACCCCTGATCCCCCAAGGAAAACAAAATGAAATGAATAACATCTTCCCTCTCCCCCGGCCCTCCAAAACAGCATGCCTTCCCTTGACCTCTGGAAGATGTAATCTCTTTCACTAGTTAGTTTTTTAACATTATTTAAAGACATACTTTGCAAGTAAATAGAAATTATTTATCAGACGTTCTAGCAAGAGTTAAGACAGAAGTCCTTAAGATTAATTGGTGATATTTGTGAGCTTAAGCCAACCTAAATTGTATGAACTGGCATCAAATTTTAAAAACATTTGGTTATTTAAATCTTTTTGGCGATATTACTCAACACATCAGGAAGAGTGAGGATGTCAATGTGGAAAATCCAGTTTGGGTGACTGAATTACCTTCTTGTAGTTTTCTACGAAGATTCAACATAATTTTCAGGTCTTTGACTTTAATCTGTGCCATATTCGCAAAACTGAGCTAAGAGTGTAGTACTGGTGATTATGCTCAGCCCAAAAGTTGTTGGATGTTTTTTGCGTGTGGAACATCAAATATGGAATCCATTCTGTATGTTAGATCATGGACTTGTTCTCGGTTTTGAAGTACAGGCCCTTCTGGAGTAAGTATCTTAACATCTTTTGCTAATTGCTGTAGTATACTTCAATTAAGAGCAAAGTAATACTCCCAGCCCTCCTCCACCCCCCAATAACTGCTTGAATAGTAAAAGTGCTAATTATTACTTTAAGCTAGTAAATGATTTTAAGTAGCTAAATACTTATTAAGTATACTTAAGTACTACTATATAAATAACAGGTAGATCAGGAAGAGGTAGCTACTAAGACTAGAAAGGTTTTTGCTCTTTTTCAGAACAGCTTGTGCGTTGTGGTCAGTGTTTGACCTTTACATCTAAATAAAACAGTCCAAATTTAGATTCTTCATTTATTACTTTTTTTTTTTATTGTTCCCGTTTAGCTTTTGTTTTCTTGTAGGAATTGTTAAAAGAATAGTTTTAATTTTTGCTGCAGGATCCTTCCACCTAAACATGAGGAGGAACTTCTTTACTGTGAGAGCGGTAGAGCACTGGAACAAGCTGCCCAGAGAGAGGTGGTGGAGTCTCCTTCCTTGGAGACATTCAAAACCTTCCTGGACAATTTCCTGTGCAACCTGCTCTAGGTAGACCTGCTTTGACGGAGGGGTTGGACTAGATGATCTCCAGAGGTCCCTTCCAACCCCATATGGTTCTATGATTTTATGCTATTTTGATGTCAAGACACTGTGATTTGATACCAGCTTAAGCCCCCTTTTCAATAGTATCTTGCTTTTTTTTTTTTTAATTCTGTTTGGTTTTGGTGTCAATGTACTGTTGCTATGCTGTTCAAGAGAAGAGAGTCTGGCTCACCCTACAGGCACCAAAATATAATATCAAAAGGGGGTACTGAAATTTCGGAGAAAAATAGAGCTTCCAATTTAAAAATAAATAAATAAATAAAATGGGTAGGCTGAGGAACCCCTTCAGTTTAAAGAAACTAATCGTTAATGTTCCGTCTGAAGTCCTCAAGCTGTTGTCAGAAAGTTACTATTTATATGGAGTGTATGACTGAAAGCTTAGTATTCATGTTAGTTAATAAATTCCCATTGCAAAACGTGTAAAGCTATTAATCTAGCTTATTGAGGAGTTGGAGTACAGACTTGTGCAAGGCAGTTCTTTATTCTTAATTAAGTTTTTTCTACAGAACGTGGACGATGTTGTTTATATTCACCTATGAACAAGTTAATGCTGTTGATAATACCTGGATTTATTTATTAAATATGACAACTGTATCCACATGGGGATTTTGTGTGACCTTGCTTGACACTGGCATTAGTTATAGAGCTGTATAACTTGTTTATCCTTCAAATACTCTGTTGTGCTCTAGAGATTAGATGTTCATTAAGATTTGCTTATTACACTTAAAAATGAATTGATTTGTTTTTTGTTGGTTTCTAGCTAGTTTAAAAGATATATTAATGCTGCTTTCAGTAAGTAAATGTTCTGGTTTGTTCAACTTCTTGTCAGAAACTATTTTGACAGATTTTTGTCAAGTGTAATGTTCCCTTGTGCAACTGGGAACTCACCTGTAGTGTGATTGCTACATATATATTTAACTTCATATGCCAGATCAGATTCCTTCACAGAGATTTTTTTCTGAAAAAAAAAAAAAAAAAATTGTACATACATGCAAATATAATCTGGGTTTCAGAGAGAAAAGATACCCCCCTCTTTCTTGGACATTCAATCCTCAATCTATAAACTGCTCATTGTACAATAGCAATGCACTTAGTGCATTCCCATTGCACACTGTCTGCTTTCTCTAGTGGGTATGGTGTCTACTTCCACAGTGCTAAAAAGCGTATTTTAATTAAGGTGGAATATAGTTTTCTTTAGAGAGGTAGATATGTAAAATATGAACGTTTCCATATTAGTGCAAACCAAACTTTTTTGCTTTTAAAATCACCACAATCATGTTTGTCTTTTTCTCTTAATTGCTATTTTCAGTTTTTGTTGGGGAGGAGCAGGAAATTTCCTGAAGCAAATTTGTGCTTTATGAAACCACATTTTGTGTACTAGAGTAAATCTCAGTATTTATATAGTTATTAAATTTGAACTATTCTAATTGTAACTTCTATTGTTCATCTCTGTTTTCTTACTTATAGCTTATTTTAAACCTCAGTCTCTTGATATGAGGAGATTATATATTCTTGTAAGAATAGGTTGATCAAAAATATAACTATTGCTATTACTGTTGTTATTTGTTCTGAATATTTTGTCACCTTAGATGAAAGTAAATGAGGTAAAAGGGTTTCAGAGTAAATGACGTACTATTTATAGATTAGTGATTATGTCATATCAATGTAATACGATTTTGTAAATTTTATGTAAGCAGTCCTTTCGTAGTCAATGTTACTCTCATAATAAAAACTTAATGAAGGTCAAGAATTATGGTTGGCACTGTCATTTTCTAATAGAAATAGTAATGGTCAGTTAAATGTCTCTGGCTCTTCGCTACTTCAGATTTCTCAGTTTTCAATGTATATTTCTGTCTCTGTATACATTATTCTTTAATTTCATGTATATTGTGTGAAATCAGTTTAGTGTCTCACGTTGCGTTCTTGCATCACATCTTTTTGTTCTGTATCCAAATACTTTTTAAGAACTATTTATGCATGCCGTTTTGACTTTCTGCTTCATCCTGTCTTCACCATAGCAACCGGATTCTTGGATCTTTTTTCAGCCTGTATAATGTCTTATATTACTTTGACCTTTGTATATTTAAAAAAGATTCCAAACTTTACTCATCTTACGTTCTTACTAGAAACAGATCTCGGCATCATATTGGATAACGTACTAATTTGTGCTTCTATGGAAACCTTGCAACCTCTGCTTTTTTTATTTATACATATGGGTGCTATGGTTTAAGAGACTGTGAAGTGAAGAATCCTTTTCCTCTCTATTTGTGTTGCTGTTTAGAACCATGATTTGTTTCAAGTGTTTGGTTAAAAATCTGATGTTTAGTATGTATTGAACGTAATGGCTGCACAGCTTTAGGTATGGATTTTTTTCCCCAACTCTCTGCAACAGTAACACGTTTTTAAAATGTATTTTCTATTACAGTTAACTTGTGGTTTCAAATATACCTGTAAAGAACTACAGAAATACTACCTTTATATTTTCTGACAAAACAATGTCTTAAAGCAAAGTGTCAGAAAAGGCTTTTATTGTGGCAGTTCTCAGAATAAATTTGTAAGGTAATGTGTTGTAGACCTTTCTAACACATAAAAAAGGATTTTTTTTTTTCTACTAACCATCAGCTGAGGTCATCGTTTAGAAATAATTATGCTTCTATGTAAGTATAGTATTTTGTTGTTTACATTTATGCTAATAGCTTTGAATATCCATTGACAAAAGCATCTGTGAGTGCCATGTGTAGTCAGCCTAGATCTTAGATCTAGTGTTAATTTAAAGTTAACTGGACAAAAAAAAAGGCATATTTTAAACATTGAACAGTCATGTTTTTATTTGTTTTTTATTTGTAGCTTATATGCTTGCATCTTTTTTCAGAAGTAGATGCAAGAAGGCAACTCTGTGGATCATTTTTATAGTGAAATAGCTTTAGGTAGTAGAATTGCCATGTGAAGTCTCATCGTATTCTAGATCTCATTCAAAGTGAAAAAGTGGCTTAATAGTAAGGCAATTCTGTATGTAAAGTGCATGTCCCAGCCACTTACTAATGAATGGATTATGTTGGTACTGATGATCAACAACAAAAAGATCAACGTTATAGAGCTAGAATAAGCTCATGGATTTTTAGTCTCAATGTCCTATTATTGCAAGTGGATAGTGTAGAAAAACAGCCCTTCTCTGTGTTTAGTTTGAGATGGTACTGGACATAGTTCATTTTGGAAATTGCAGTGGCACAAACTCTCCAATATTTGGGGACCTAACTTTTGAAACACTAGTCTATCTTTCTGACTTCTAACCTAGTGACTATTTCAAATACTTGGAACTTAATGGAAGAAATACAGCTAAAAGAACTGGAAAGCTTTGGAAGTAGAATTTTACATTTCTTCAGTGTCTAATACAGTACAGTCCTGGTTATCTGCTACGTTAGTGTGAACTGTTTCATAGTAGTCATAAAAAATTGAAGGCTCTACTTTGAAGTGGGAAACTGCTGCATAGCCTCCCTCCTTCCTGTTGTAGGGCAGTGTAAACACAGCCACATTTCTGTTGAGGTTGACTGGGCAAAAGACATTTTGGATCCAACTGCTGAATTAAGTTTGAAAAGGCAGCAGCTCCCTGTTTTCTTTCTGCAAAACAAAGGCTTAATTTTTAAGTGGTAAAATTGTGGTGGGTGTATGTTTTTGCATCTCTGGACGCATTTCAAGTCTAGTGGAGCCCTCGCAGAGAAAATAATTATAACAGGTAGATGGAATTGCATCTAACTTCTCTTTTCCATAAAACACTGTTACCTTTGACCTGTTCAGAGCCCCATTTTCCAAAGTAAATATGGGAAGTGCAAGAAACTCTTGAACTTACTCTTCCTGGAGAAATCATGGGAAGTGTGAGAACTATTTATAAGCAACGGCCAAGTAGACGATAAAATGTTTGTAAAGGGCAAAGGTGAGGAAAAAAAACCCAAAGAAAAACACCACCAGCAGCTAAGATGAAGATTTCTTAACACCTCTGTCTTCTTGCCTTAAATTGGTCAGGTTAAACCAAAACAAAACACTTTCATCCATCGTGAATGTGTCAAGTTCTGGATTGTAACGTGCCAGAAACCTTCATTTACAGACGCATCGCGCAGTGTTACAAGGGAAATTGGTGGGCTTTAGGATGAATAAGCATTGATTGCCACATGGAGAGATCTTTATGATAATGATGTGGTTGTCAGTTGCTTCAAGTGCATTTATGCTTTTATCAGCTACTCTGTTGCTGATATCTCTAAGTTTCATATTGCTTTTGAAAGAGCGCTATTTATGCAGTTAAAACTCCAGGCTGCTATTCCAGGTAAATGATGGTGCGCGACTAGAACTTCTTGTTGCCCACAGTATGAACGCCTATATAAACAACTATTTGAGAGAGAGATAGTACTTGTCAGTGAAGTAGTACTTACTGATGTAAGTAAAGATCATGCACCGCATTTGTATGGTGACATGTTCAGCTTTGGGGAATGACATGTAGCAAGGCATGTGGTGATATACTGTGTACCTTGAGAAATGGCAGTGGCAAAAATACAATGGTTTACTTGTGCTCTTGTGCTGGAAATGGTAACTGCAGATGTATGTCTGGATAACAGGTCTCAAAGATTTTCAGTTACTTAAAATAATTTTTTTTTTTCTTAAAGTAATACTGGCATTGCAGTACTGATGTGCTTTTTTTACTCCGTGCTGCCTTTGGAAGGTGGTTACTATTAATTGATAAACAACTTGTTTTAAATTGTACCTGAAATCTTTCCCACCTCCTGAAGGACTCTTACTACTGGTTGGTTGATGCAGAAAGGAAAAGTAGGTCTTGTGCTCTCTTATTTTATTCTTGTTTGTTTTTAATGATACTTATCCAGCATTCTTTTTGGAATAGACATATTGCTCTGTTTCCCGTACTGTCATTCTGTGTGCTCTTCCCTATAGCAGTGGGAAATTTAAATTTAAATCTGCGTTGGTTTTTTTGCATTAAAAATATTTTTTTTCCATTGCTAATGACCTTCTGTATAAATTCACATCACTAGTTGTTGCTGCAGTCCTTTGTATTAACTTACTCCAAAGTGAAGAACTTGGGCAGGGTATAGGTTTCTAATGGACCTTCAACTGCAGTTTTTTTCTGCATCTGAAGCCAGACTTGCTAGCGAAGATCTGCTTTCCTTTTTATAGCTCTTCTTTCAGCACTGAACTTCTTAATTTTTTTAAAAAAAACACAACCTAGTAGTTTCTGCAGATATCTGTCACTTAACAATAATGAAAACACAAATATTTTATCATGAAGGCGGCCTTCTAACTATGAATAATTTTTAAGAAATAATGTTTCTCTAGATATGGAGATTTTTCTGTTGCTGGAATGGCGTGCTTCCATTTCAACAACTTCCTCAGAAACTTCCAAAAGATTGGAAGTTTTGGGACAAGAAAAGCAAGAGGTAATGCAACACTGAAGGGATTCTTGTAGAAGAGATGGGGAACATTATTAGCACACAGCAGTTTGTTAACAGAGATAAATGATTTTTTTACCATGCTTTTTTATAAACAAGTAATCTTGTTAGGTTGTTTTTTTTTTACTATCAGTACATTATAATAACCATAATCTGGACTAGGTGGGTATACTGTTTTGGCACAGAAAGGCAGATATATCTTGGATTTTCCACTGATATTTCCTCTTTTTCAATTACAACAAATTGTATTCAAAGTTTTGGGTAAGACCAGAAGATTTAGGGATAACCTTTTTCTTACCCTACAGAAAGAACAATATTAAGAAAACCAAGAGCTGTAACTTCACTTAGCTTGTTATGGAATGCAACTATATGGCTATATATACAGTTGCTTTCCTTTGTGGTTCATTTTAGCATTGTGTAGTTCATTTGAATTCTTTTGTTATTTTCTTAAATATGACACTAATTTTCTTTCGAAGGAGTACAGTAAAGTTGCCATCAGAGAGCTTTGTAAAGATGGTTTGTAATTTGGGAGTTGTATAAATTATTCTTGTTATTTTATTAGCATTTAAATTAGATAATAATGAATGGCAAGCTAAGCTTCAGTTTATGTCATGTGACAATTTCATAAATATTACATCTTCTACCGAATTGTGAGCTCACGCTTTTCCATATTTGTCATGTGATCTGGAGAAATTCCTGTGTTAGAATATACAATGCAATTGGATCATTAAAGCCTAAAATATGTTAGGATTTTTTCAGTTGCTAATGAAATGTCCCCTTTTCAAAGCTGCTGAACAGGACAGATGACTTTTTAAACTAATTGTAATTCACTGAGGCACCCTGTAATCTATAAGAAAGTTCACCTCTGCACTGTTCCTGTCCAGCTGTTGTCTCGAACAATTATCAGCAAGTTATTGTTCTGGTATGAGCCATGTCATGCTTGAAAGTGAGATGAAAAAAATTAATGAGGGTGCATGAATGCTGGTTGATGAAGGTTAAGTAGATACAGTTACGCTCTCCGCATTCTTTACTATGACTGTTGAGATTGAGGCAATGTACTCTAATGAGACCACACAAACAAATGTGCTGATTGACAGCTCTTGATTTAGCAACGAAAAAATGTTGGCTGAAGCCGTATTTTGTTTCAGCCTAATACCTGGGGTGCTTGTGCACATAAGGACCTTGAATTTAACTTATACTATGGCACATTATTGTGTTGGTTTTTTTCTTTATTCAATTATGTAAACCCGTTTCATTGCTTTTATTAGGAACGGTGTATATAATTTTTAGTGATGATTGCAAGGAAAACGTACATCATTTAGTGGTTATAGCAAGGGAAGAGTGAGGATTTTTTATGTTTATTTTTTCTGGGAAAAAAGGCTTAGTACCTTTCCTATAAGTTAATTTCAAAAATCACAGAGGACTTTGTGCTGTAGATTCATTAGTCCAGGGCTATCAATGATATGCAGAAATACTGAACAGTTTTTCTACAAAAATGTAATGAAGGTTATAGAGGTAGATGGTTGGTTTGCTAGTGGGTTTTTTTTAATTTCTAAAAAAGGTGTATGTGTGTCAGATTCAGCATATGAAAAGTAAATTATGCCTGAGAGTTGACAAAATTTAATTTCTTTTGAGAAGATGATAATTTTTCTAAGCAAAGTAAATGTGATTTAACCTCTGGATTGTAGTACGACTGCCACTGTGCCAATATTAATGAAAAGTGGGATTATCTGCAGACTTGTAAAACAGGTGAGTTCAAGAGGAGGTGTGGAATAGCAAAAAAGAATGCGTTGGACTATGAGGCTATTAGTAGAGCTTCTGAAGGATCAGTTTTGAGAATAACTATTTATTAAATAGCTTCAATAATTTGTTGTGTATGTTAAGGGAAGGCAGAACTTTGTGATGGCAGAGTTTGGAGGCATTCTCAAGTTGAAAAAGATTGGGATGTCACAGGTAAGAAACTGGATGAGTAGTAGAAACACAATTAAATTTGGAAACAGAGCCAAATACTTAAATAAGATTGGCAAATCTTGCTCTTCTAAGTCTATCAATTCTGAAAGAACTTGTTCTAGTTAGGTGCATTTCAAGCCATTTCACGATATTTATACTACATATATGATCTAAAAGTAAGAACCACAAGACTTTTTGCACAAACCTTGATCTGTGACTTCATTTGTCTGTATTTAAACAGAACTTATGGCACATAACAAAGAAATGTCAGTATGTTCAATTCCTTGTTCGTGTTACTAAATGCTACTATATTTGCCTGACTGGTATTTAACAGCATTCTACTTATTCCAAAGGGTCTGTGTCTGATGTTGTGAGGAAGCAGTGGGATGTGTGTGGGGGAATACACATTAGGTGTTGGAGGAGCACCTAGTAATGTTCATGTTAAAGTCTTGTAGCAATCACTAAAAAACTTCTTACTATCTTTGTTTAGCCCTTGTAGCATCCATTTGCTAATACTTTATTATGGAGACCTATAGTAGCTGATTGATTACTTACAAAGTTGCTGAGTACTGGTGGTTGCTGAGAATGGAGAGTGTTGAGTGCAAGTGTCTCAAGACAGCAAAAAACCTTTTTTATGTGTTTTATATTGTGTAAGAGCATAGCGTAGAACTTGCTTTTCCTTGTGATTTGTCAGGGTATCAAAGCCTAAACTAAGAGGTGCTTATGCCCAAAATTTGTGTGAACATAAGCTTTAGGTTAGTGCTAAAATCTGTGATTTTTACTTGGGTTTATGTAGATATATGTATGTATATGTATGTATCAGTTGTTTACAAAAAAAGAAAAAAAAAAAAAAAAAGAAGGGAAGAAGAGCAGAACAAATCCTGGATTTCACAGAAGTGTTTCCAGCAGGGAAGCATTGTCATTAATATGTTTACAAGTCACGCTTTATAATGTGACTTTCAATTCTACTGTCCCAGACTCAAGACAGATTAAATCACAGATGCATAGAAGCTGCTGGTATCATCAGGTGAAGAGATTAAATGGATTTGAATTCTTTAATTAAGAAAAAGCAAAGATCATGTTGTAGTGCTAAGATATTTTCTTATTCTTTTAGAAGAGCATTAAGAAAAGAACTGTTTTAACCGAGAGAAATAGGTATAAAGCAGTCATGAATAAATTTAAACTGCAGATTGGTTCCAATCAACTAGATCAGAGAGGTTCAGGCATGCTTATCTAGTGAATGCATCTTTAAGTAAAAGAGCTCAGTATTTTGAAGGTAGACTTAAGAAAAAATATGAAAAATGTATATGTTGTGCTTTCATATAGCAGTGACTGTGATTTCCTATTTCACATTTATTAGATGACACTATAGTTAGTATCACTGTTGCAAAAATTTACAAGTAGGGGGTAGACTTGCTTTCCTTCATCTTCTCTGCTCTGTTCCCATGTGCCACATAAGGTAAATCTTTATCAGCAGGAGGTGCATCAGTGCTGTGTGAGGAAGAGGTTGGGCTGCAGATTGTAGGATGGGCAATCCTCAATGATTTGGCTGTTTCTTGCCTCACCTCCCAGTTTTTCCAGCTTCCAGGGGTTGTAATAATGAGTATGTAGTTTTGCTCTGGAGGTTCAAACCCAAGGATTTGACCTGCAAGTCCACTGCTACTTTGGGTTGCCAGTCAGCATAATGACATCATCTTGGAAATCTTGACATACTGCACTGCCTGGTTATGTACCAGTGTCTGGTGTCTTAAGCTGGTACAAGTGACCCACCCAGATCTCCAGGCATACTTCAGGGTGCTTTAGGTGCTTTGAGGTACTTCAGGGGCTGGTGTGAGGAAGTGCTATTTATTACCTCTGGTGTCCTTGGCCTCCTGTTATCTATGTAACTTGGCAGTCCACTGATGACAGTGGCTTTCTCATTTAGTTTAATTCAGGATATGCCAGGTCTTCCCTAGTAATCCTAGTTTGCTATTCTTTCCCCTCTACCCTTTCAGTTGGGAGTTCCACGTACTGCTGTTTCTTCCTACAAATTAATGATCCTTTGCAAGTTAGGCTTTCTGCTATGTGAGGCGCCAACAGCGCTATGAGGTGACAGTGGTAGCTCAGTAAGTTTTTTGTCTCTCTTATGTCAGATCATTCATTCTTGCCCTTGCATTCCCCATCTCTTTTGCTGCTATGTCCTTTTTTTTGTATGCAGGCACTTGATGAATTAGATTGAAAGCCTGATCCAGTGTTTCCCTGCTGGAAAGATCTTGAATTGTTTTAAGTTGAGATCAGAGGTTAATAAAAGAATTAAAAATAACATCAGAACACATAGAGTACCCTTTCAAAGTCTGTGTTCAGCTAAAGTACTTACAAAAGCATACTGTATAGTGCAGTGAGTGTTCCGCGATGAAATGACTTTTTACATAATAAGTAGTATAAATTGTCTTTTTTGTGAGTACCTTGAGGTATTGTTCATCTATAAGGATATGTAGTAAAACACTGATTTTGAGAGCTGAGTGCTGGTGAGACTATACAACACTGCATGAATTTATGAAGTGAAATTAAAACCATAGTTTAAAGGAAGGAGATGAGATTTTAATGGAATAATTTTTCTGTCAGAAGTAGGTCTTCAGCTAAGCTGTAGATAAAGACAGTACTTTTTAACTTTAAATCTTACGATAACAAAGATCGAATCAACTATGAAAAATATTTATTTTATTACGGTGTTAACGTACTGTTCTGAGAGAAACAACTCTTAAGTAAAAACAAATGTTTAATTGATAAAGTTTAATTGATTATCAATTAAACATTTGTTTTTAATATGGTAGCCAATTTTGTGGATTTGTTTTGTGCTGTATTTCAGGGACAGGTGAATTTGCTGCTGGGAGAGTCCAGTGCTCCTTCTTGTTAGACATGAGTGTTCGAGTGGCTGGGCAGGAAACTGGCATAACTGTAAATTAGCTTCTGGATTCACTATACGGATAAAAATATGCTGCTCAATGTAAAGTTGTCAGGAAAAAGGGTGGAACAGCCTCTTTCAGATGCAGTACCAGCTTCTGCTCAACTAGGGTCACGGGATGGTGCTCTGTGAGCAATTGAGCAGATCCATCAGTTCATTGATGCTGAAGGGAAGAGGCCTGGCTGAAGTTTCTGCCCTTACATTACGTGGGTTACGTGGTCTGCCCCATTCTGGTGCTCATTAGGTTACTCCACAAGCTGATTGAACTTGCTACTTTGATAGAAAACTACCTGCTATTTTGGGTTTTGTGCTTGATAATTTTTCTATCATTTTAGTGAGTTGAAGAAGTTTTTGAAGCAGCCTGATTATTGCGCTGGCTTTTTCAGAAATGATAGGAATAAGCAGCCAAGATAAAGCTGAGTGTTTGAGGTGAGGAATGGACTCCCATCCGTTACCAGCAGTGCTCTGCTGTGTCCGCATACTGCGATTTGTGGAATCATAGACTAGTTTGAGTTGGAAGGGACCTTTAAAAGTGGTCTAGTCCAACACCCCTGCAATGAGCAGGGACATCTTCAAACTAGATTAGGTTACTCGGAGCCCCATCCAACCTGACCTTGAATGTTTTCCGGGATGGGGCATCTACCACTTCTCCGGGAAACCTGTTCCAGTGTTTCATCACCCTCATCATAAAAAAATTTCTTCCTTACATGTAGTCTGAATCTCTTTCAGTTTCAAACCATTACCCCTTGTCCTGTCGCAACAGACCCTGCTGAAAAGTGTGTCCCCGTCTCTCCTGTAGGCTTCCTTTAAGTAGACTTATTTGATGTACACTGAACAGATTATTTCACTTCTGTGAAATGCACTTTTTCCTAGCATGCTCTTAAATCTCTAAACAGATGCTGTCTTTCAGCTTTGACTGTTAGAGATTGCTGTCTGAACAATAAATGTATTCCATATTTATAAAAAGGTATTTGAACTGTAAATATATAGTGAACTTCTTGAGTACCTTGCTGGAACTCACTCTAGAACTGTAATCCTCCAAATGTCTTTCATCTTTTAGGATGGAATAGTATTGGACTTTAAAAACTGGCAGTAATACAAATAGATGAATTTGTTTGTCCTGTATATACTGTATAAAACCAAGACAAAAAAGGAGATTGTTACATTTATGGACATGTACATATTATGTCTTTACTAGTAAGCATGCAGTATATGCAATAATCAAAATACTTTAGAGCTGCTTTATCTAAACCTCTGAGGGCAATTAGGTCATTTGAAAGTAATGGTATCAATGGTCATTGTGTGTTCTCATTATTTGTACCGGAAACCAGTCATTATTTTTTTTTTCCTATTTTGAAAAGTATTCTTGTCTTTCTTTTGTACTTCATGGTACATGTGTCTCATTCAGATTTTACTTAAGAGTATCTGCTTGTATTTAAATCTCAGGGACTTCAGTATGTTTCAAATGCTGTTCTAATTCTTACTGCTTTGCTCAGTTAGAGCTGAGGTGTTAACATGTTCATACTAGTGTATTTTGAGCACAGACAAATACTTAATAACAATGCAATACAAAAGTATGATTTACTGCTTCTGATCTGCCTTCCAAAGGAAAAAAAAAAAAAAAGTTTGAGTAACAACCCTCTTTCCTACTTCAATACTTCAAAATGCTAAAGTTTAGAGTTATTTCTGTTTGTCCAGTAGTGGAGTTGCCTCCCAACTGGTCTTTGGGGGGAGCACTGCATTGGAGGATGAATCACAACTTGCATGGTCAGTAGAGGAAGTTTTAGATTAGGTCAATAAAGTGGACAGTAACAGATTGCTAAGATCAGCTGGTATTCACCCCAGACTTCTAGGGAACTGAAGGATGAAAGAGCTGAGCTATGAACTGTGCTGTGTAAACTATTATTTGAACCTATGGCAGCGTCAGAGGAAAGGAAGCAAGGTGACAAATGTGAAGACAGTTTTTAAAAAGGTTTCTGGGGTTTGAGGATCTGCGATTAGCGAAGTTGATACCTATAGTGAACATACTGTAGATAATCACTAATAAAGGGCAGAAGTAGTTAACAATTCGATAAATTACTGATATACTGGCAAAATCTTCTCTGTCTCAGTCATGACTGAAAACAGGATTTTTGGAACTTTTAGAAAAGAAAAAAAAAATAATAAAAATGTGTCACTGTATAAGTTCAAGCTGTGCTCACATCCTGCATACTTTGTGTGGATTTGTTTCCTCTCACTAATAAAAAGGTGTAGTATCGGTATGGCAAAACTGATCTACTATCAAAACAAATAAAAGGAAGTCCTTCTTTGTACAATGCATAATTACAAATATGAACTCTGTGTTCAAGGACTACATCCATGTTTAAAATTTTCTAGGTGTAAAAAGCAAGTGCAGAAAAGTATGGAAGAACAGTATGTTGAGGATTATTAAATGGAAAAGTTTTGCTCTGGAATTGGACCACCTCTGAAAAGCAAATATATGGAGACTTGCCAAGAAGTGTACGCTCAACTTCTTCTTGTACTTTTTCCTGTGCCTCTTATTGATACCTGGAAGAGGTTGACTTTTGACAGAAATAGGGCACAGTTATTAAGAGATTTCTGGAGGTAGCAGTTAATGATTCCAACTGCTTTTTTAACTGTGGTTTTTTTTCTGTTGTTGTTCTGTTTTTCTGTTGTTCTGTTTTTTCCACTTAATCTGACCTATGCTCACTCCTTGTCCGATACTTTTGTGTGGTTCTCTACCTCCTTTCAGATATTGGACCCAAAAAAGTGGAGTTGAACAGTTGTCATTCCATTTCACAGGATAATAAGTAACGTTGTGTTTCTTGGTTCATCTGTGCTCACCTTGGGTGCAACTGCACTCGAGTACTTTTTTGGCTTTTCATATCTTTCATCAAGTGACAGATCAGCCTTGTAAGTCCAAGCAGCTAAATCTTAATGGTAGGAATACATCCTACCATGGGGAGGTCTGAAAATGGCAAAATTATCTATCTACTGGAACCAGAATCTAAATAACTGCTGGGAACACCACTACGTTTTGCTTTTCCCTTTTCAGTTAACTCCGTTGTAGCAGAAAGCTCATCTCACTCCCCCTTTTTTCCTTTCCCCTCCCAGGAGAATTAGTGAAGTTTTAAGTCCTTCCAGGAGTTGAATCAATCTTCATTAAGATTTGCAGTTTTAATGTGGAGCCAAGCAGGTGTTCAGATTTTAACTAAGGAAAAGATTCTTCTGATTTATACATGCCATATTTCTGAGAGAATTTTAGATAGTTACTTCTTAAGAAATAAGATTTCAGAGTTGATTTTTTTTCCTTCAGAATTTTATCAGCTACCATTTAAAAATGTGAAAGCTTAATATCTTTGGTTTATGAATGAGAAACTATTTAGCCAGTATGATAACACTTAGGTTTTCAAAATGAAATGAAGACAGTATTTCTACTTTAAAAAGCTTAGTGACTTAGTTTAGCTATCTGGCTAAGTTTGTAAAGGCAACACTCTTAAACTGCATACTCGTGTCTTCACTGTTATAAACAGGGAGGGAAAAGGTAGAAGCACAAACACAAGTCCATTTTCTTAATCACTTGCCAGTGTGCTGCTTCTTGTCACGTGATAGGTTGGCCTTTGCCTGTTATTGCTATGTCTGCTTGCAAGTAAGGACCTTATATGTCCATCTTAATTAACTATTGTAATTTTTGTCTTGTTCCACCTATTCATTCCATGATTGCACAGTATTTCAATGGGCAGGATGCATGTGCTGGAAACTGTGAAGATTCTAAGCTGAAGTACTTATGTTTATTTAATGTGATGTACATACAGAAAAAAGGCTGTATTAAGTAGTATAAAAGGTGCTAAGTGCTAAAACCATCTGAAAAGATGATCCAAATTTTTTAAATTTTTTTTTTTACAGAGCTATAAGAAAATGTATCAGTTTATTACAATTATAAATAATTTACTGTCCAACTACTGTACATCTGATATGTGCTTTAGTTGTTTTCTCATGCAGATTATGTAATTATACAAGTTTAATAGGGTGGGTATTTTGTGGTAAATGAAAATATTGAAAAAAATAGGCTGATTCATAGAGAAACTTTGTGTGAAAAGTATCTATAAAGCCAGTCATTGGATGTATTTAATAGCTGATTATTGAGGCATAAGTTACTTTTTCTGAATTACCTTGCAATAGCCTGTCAGAGGTAAAATGCCTGATTACATTGTTATCAATGATGCCAATTCTTATTTACTCTTGAGAAACTATTTGTGATAAAATCCTCTGTTTTGAGTTACCATGATGTATGCATGAATTGAGTTGATTCAACAGCGGCATTGTCAATATAGGAAAAATAGTGCATTTGTGCATGACACGTGTTTGAGGGAGGTAAGAAGTGACAATCTCTTACAAACTGCTCAGAAAACAAACCATGAAACTTAAGTAGTATTCACTATTGCAGCAACTATTGTTCCACAGATGTGAGCTACTGATTAACAGAAGTTGTCAAAAGGGACAGAGGCCTGAATAAACAGGAACTTGGAATACATTGGCACTTTTGCATCGCATTTTCCACATACCTATAGCAGTGAATAGTAAGAACAATAGCAAGTACCTGTACTTCCTAAGACTTTGCCATCCAACTAGATATAAAACAATGGAAAATATTTCAGTTTCAAAAGTGACAAGTAAAACTGAAACATTATTTGTGTTCCTAACATAGGTAATAGCTCGTTACTGATTTTTCAAGTTTTAGATGTATGTAGATGTAAAGTAAGATGGAGCATGAAAGCTTGTTCGTAGTACTTGAAACATAGTCTGTACCCTGTAAAAGGGCTGGATTACATTATTAGAAGTGATGGACAGTCCCTGAAGCTAACATTTGTGTTGGTACCAAGTTGGTTGCTCTGTTTGGAGAAAGAACGTTTACCAGCTTCCTGGAATCTCAGCCTTCAGGTGTACTTCCTACTGCTGTGGGCTGTGCCCAGTATCCTCATTTTGTCTTTGATTTTTATAAAAAAAGCAAATAGATGTCTTCAGTGATACTGCAGAATGATTTAGGTCAAGTTCATGATGTCTTTGCTGTTTTGAAGCAGATTGTCACAAATAACTCTACTAGTGAGCCCTGCAACTTGGTATTGAATCTGCAAATGGAGCTGATGGCACCTGTGTAGTGTCACAGTCTAGGCAACAGGCTTGTCGGTGTCCTTTTTTAGACTTAACTTTTCTTTCCTTTGTTGCATGTCATATTGTGGGACAGTAGTTGTGGAACTGTTAAAATAATCTGAGTCTTGAAAAAAATGCTCTGTCAACCAAAAGACATGGTCAGCACTGGTGAGGACACACATGGAGTACTGTGTCCAGTTCAGGGCTCCCCAGTAAAAGAGAGACATAGACATACTGGGGGAAGTCCAACAAAGGGTCATGAAAATGTTGAAGGTGTGGGAGTATTTTTCCTCTGAGGAAAGGCTGGGACTGTTTAACACGGAGAAGAGAAGGCTCAGGGGGATCTTCTCAATGTATATAAATACCTTAAGAGATTGTAAAGAGGATGGAGTCAAACACTTTTCAGTGGCGCCCAGTTACAGGACCAGAGGTAATAGGCACGAACTGAAACATAGGAGATTCCTCCTGAACATCAGGAAATGCTTTTTTTACTGAGAGAATGACTGAGCACTGACACAGGTTGCCACAAAGGTGGTGGACTCTCCCTCCATCCTTGGACATACTCAAAAGCCACCTGAACACAGTCCTGGGAACCTTGCTCTAGGTGGCCCCATTTGAGCGAAGGATCCCTTCCAACCTCAACCATTCTGTGATTTGTAGCAAGTTATTCCATGTTTTTGCTTTGAATAAGGAAGAACTTCTGCAGCATTTGTTATTTAGCTACAAACTCATCTTCTATTAAAGAACTATTCCTTTGATTCCAGAAAACTTTTTGGAGTTAAAGAATGCAGCTCTTTCAGTTGAATATTCTACTATATCAGGCACAAATTATCATTTACTTCTAAGAGTTAGACTTCTAAACAGATGAGGTAGGCATCTACTTTCATAACGAGACTCAGTAAGGGTACATCCTTTGAGCCCCTGACCCTAGGCTTGTTCTTTCATTTTTCATTGAAGACAGACTGCAAGATGGCTGTTGCCTTTGCTAAGAGGGTAGGAAAGGTGCAAGGTCTTGTATAATTTTCTGTACATTCTGTTACTTAGTGACAAAATACCTCCATTGAGTGTTCTGTAGATTTCTGTGTAATGTAGTTTTCAAATTTCATCTGAACTAGGAATTCAGACATTTTAAAATAAATGTTCAGATCTGCATGTTTCTTCTGAAGCCTGTATTTCAAGGGTATTTTGTTTTTATTCAGCAGGATGGTGTATTTTAGAAGATTATTTTTTTTTCTTTAGCATACAGCTGCACAAACATGATTTTTCCTACACAAAAATTTTGAGTAGCAGATGATATCAAGACCTGTGACAGAAATGGAGAATCAGATAGTAATTCATGAATGTATGGATTATTTCAGTGACACCTACCAAGAGTGTTATTGCTTCAGAGACCTGTGGAGTAGCTACGTAGGATTCAATCCACATTTTTATGAAAGGCTATTCTGTAGGCTTCCAGCTGTGATGTTATATTTGTAAAACAGTCAAACAGTCCTATCACCGCTCCCTTCAGGACTCTGATTTCAGTCGGATCATCGCCACATGCGGAGGTAGTTGACTACAGTTCAATTTGTATATGAAAGTGTGTTTGAAGATGACAGTAAAAGCCATCTTTCTAATAGGTAAAACTTCTTTGAGTTATTTGTCTGTCCGTCTGTACACTGGCAACCACATCTGTTAGTTCTTGAGTCACAGAAAGAGTGGTTGGTCATTGGAATAGGCTGCCCAGGGAGGTGGATGAGTCACCAGCCCTGGCTGTGTTTAAGAGCTGTTTAGATGTGGAGTTGGGGGATATGGTGTAGGGGAGAACTGTGTAGAGTAGGGTAGATGGTTGGACTTGGTGATCCCAAGGGTGTTTTCCAACCGAAAATGACTCTGATTCTATTTTAATAAAGGTGTGGGATTGTGGAAATAACAGGAACTGTGAAGGGTGCGAGTTGAATTCTGTGTGTTTCAAAGTGCTCTAGCGCTTTGTTTCCCAGCCTGAGAGGGCAGAGCAGTTGGAGCGACTAAAAATTATCCAGTCCAGATGCTGGGGCCATGTGTATACCCCAGTGTGATAGATGTAGCATATAGACGTAACTTAAAAGGATGCATGGTTCTTGATATGTAACATTCTTTTTTAGTTGTATAATACCTGAAATAAGGCATGTGATTTTGAAAAAGTTAATTGTTTGATATGATGGTCTAACTTCTGGAGCCGTTAAAGCTTTCTGTGGATTTTGAGATCCCCTGGTTTGATTCTTGTTATCACGACAATGTCTTACATCCATTTCCCTTGATAGTCACCTCCTTTCCGTAGCAGCTGCCCACTTTCACTGGGCTGCTTTCTCTTTTTTCAGTATAAGTAGATATTTACTATTTTATGTCTTCTGTATACGTTCCTCCCTCATCCAGTGCCCTCCCCAAATAGAATTCTAATTGCTTATTTTCTTTGACTTCCTGTTAGTCTAGATATTTTCCTCACCTATTCAGATCATTGTATTAATTTATTTCTTGG
>JAOXNO010000001.1:173881953-173898528 GCA_028565335.1 Limnodromus scolopaceus
TCATTGTATTAATTTATTTCTTCCCCGCCCCCCCCCCCCCCCCAGTGGGCTTTTACCCTTCTTTATTGTTAGAAATAGATAATAGTTTTGTCTCTTGTGTGTTTTTATTTTCTCCCTTAAAAGTTAATAAGCAAATGAGGCAAAAATTTCTAGGGGTGGTAGGAAGTATCAAAGTTTTCATTGGAAAGTGCAATATTTTCAATAGGCAAGACACGTGATGTATATCCTCTGCTTCTTATTGCTGCCAACTACATAAGGATGTGACCTGGATTCTCCTGAAGAAGTATCATGTAAGTTTGCAGTGATTTAGTTTGCTGCATAATGGTGTATCTGCGTAGAGTTCCTGCATGAGCTCCTAGAGTAAAAATGTTCTATGCTTTTCCTTACATATGCTCTATGTTTTTCCTTAGGATGATGATGTCTTAGGTATTGCTGTACCATTGTGTGTAACCCCCTGGGTGAAAATTCCAGAGGGAATTAACCAGTTCATTTGCAGTATTGTTTCTTATTTTTTAAGTTGGAAGTTAAAATAGCATGTTTAACTGCTGATTCTTTTTTTTTTTTGTATGTTTGTATACCTCTGTATTATCTCTGTTATAAGACTTGTAATGCATAAATATTGTTTTCTAGTGCTGGAGAAGGCAAACACATTTGTATTTTTTCTATTTCCACCCCTATTAGTATCTATTTCAAGGCTGTCAGGGCAAGCTTAAGTAAATTAATAAATTCAGATAATTTCTCTCTTTTTATTGAGACTGCTAAGGAAATTACTGTTTCCTGCGAAACGATGATTTGCAAAATTCCAAGGTAGCCGTAAAGCATTACTGTATTTTCATTATGATTCAGATGAGTAAGGCATGAAGATGGCATGGAACATGTGCTATAGCAATGCCCAGGTCTCCTAGTGGAATCTGCAATTCTAGTGTTGACAAGACAGGCAACTCAAAATGATCTTTTAAGATTGTTTTCAACATGTAGCTGATAAGAAGATCGAGATGGGTAAAGGTGTGTAAAAGCAGGAGAAAACAGCTGCATGATCCTCAGATCTGTAGCACCTAACATGCCATTCTGGGATCAGTAAAGTGGTCTTCTTGAAGCATAACCATAAAAAAAAGTGAAGCTTTTGTGGTAACCTCCTTTTTATCCAGTAGCTGAAATGTCATTCTGTTCCTTTTGAACATGGGGTATTGAGTTCTCACATTGGTGGTTAAAACCCACTTCTTTTGCTTTCGCATGCGTAGTAAACAAAGTGTGTCATTTTTCCTGGGACAGGAGAATGCTAACTTTTCTTTTAAATCTGTGCTAAAAGAAATTCAAGGACAGCTGGTTGTTGTGAGAAAGGTGGGGAGAAAGACAAGGGGAGGATTGTGGATTTGTAACCCGTTTGCTTGAACCTTGGATATTGCTCCTCCTTCCAAGGACTGCTTATGTCTTAGATCAGTACTTTAATTTTTCAGAATACCAGGTTCAGTTTTGCACTGTGGCATGTCCTCAGGAGAAGCATCATGGTGCCTAGCAGGTGTATGGCATTAAAAGTGATTTGGCAGGTGATTCAAAGTCTCCAATGACTTGGAAGGGACAAGAATCCAGTTCCTTCAGTCCCCATGTGGAGGCTTTTAAGTTCTTTTCTCTTCAGTGGTATCCTAAGCAACAAAGCTTGAAGACCTCAAGACATCATTTAGCCCGTGTCCCAATCCTAGGCAAAATTTATTGTGCTTAGAAAAAAGAAATTAAGAATCATAGAATAGTTTGGGTTGGAAGGGGCCTTGAAAAGTCATCCAGTCTAACCCCACTGCAATGAGCAGGGACATCTTCAACTAGATCACGCTACTCAGAGCGCATCTGCCTTGACAGAGATCTCTCTTAAAATTTACAGAAGTAATTTCAAGTTAGGGAAATCCACCTGATAATTCATGTTACATCTAGTTTTGTCAAGAATCATCAGTGAATTGGGAATTTTAATCCTATATCTTGACAAGACTTCCCATCTACATCCCTCTCCTTCTGAAATCAGTAGCATGCACTTCTATAACAACATGTTTTCTACTCTCAAATATTTGAAGCATGTATAACTTAATTTGGAGCAATCATGCTGTAAGGGCTTGGAAACTAATTTAATTTGTGAAATAGAGAATTAGATAAACAATAGTAATACATTGAGTGAATAACATTTGACAGTGAAGATTTAGGGGAGAGGGGAAGGGAAGAAAGAAAGAAAGGAAGAACATAAAAAAGGACAACCTGATTGGATTTAAGGAAAGATTTGTGGTTTTTGTCTTTTTTGCTTGTTTGCATAATAATTGGAATGGTTCCTACTGATACATTATCAAGCCTATGCTGGTTTTTTTAAGTGAAATTCTTATGACAATGTGTGCATAATGAGAAATAAATTCAGCTTACATAATGCATTTGGGAGATACTATTTATATGAATTATTTTCTGAAAAGAAAGAATAAGCCAAAAATTCCAGCAATATTAATGTACTTCTATATAATCACTTTGTCTTTGTGGTATTTTTTAATAAGGCGATTACATCGTATATTTAAAAATACATGTTTTGCGAAGAGGTAAGGAAAATAGGTGTATAATCATTTATGTTCTAAGGTAATGATAATTTTTTAATATGGCAGTGGTCTCTGATAATTTTAGTGCATATATTTAGACAAAAATGGTCACAAAAATACTTAAAATGTGGGTTGGCTCTTTATTGCTCAATCTTGAGACATATTTACGTATCTTTTTTAAGATTTCTTATTGCTAAAATCCAGTTAAGAATATTAACTTGCTCAGGCTGAATGAAGTATGTGGTATGGTATTTTAAGTGTGACTTTCATGACCTCAGAACAT
Organism: Limnodromus scolopaceus; assembly: GCA_028565335.1. Classification (NCBI taxonomy): domain Eukaryota; kingdom Metazoa; phylum Chordata; class Aves; order Charadriiformes; family Scolopacidae; genus Limnodromus; species Limnodromus scolopaceus. Next base: position 173,884,801 of record JAOXNO010000001.1, read on the forward strand.
TCATACAATTAACGTTAACATCTTTATTCAATTTCTACATATTTAAAAAAAAAAATCTCTTTCTAGAAGGCTAACATGCTGACAAAGTCGACTGAAGAGCAAAAAATTTGAGAATAGAAGCAATAAATGCAAAACCTCTTTTTTTTTTTTGTATGTGTTCTATGATATGTTCTTTTCTTTGTGAATTGACCACACTTGATAACAAATAGATTTCCTGAATTCATTAATGTTTTCTCTAAATATTAAGAGTTAACAGTGAGTGTATTTGTGTTTAATTTGGCAGTAAAAAAAGAGGAAGAGGATTTTGAAGAGAAGAAATCCATTAAGAAACGAATCAAAGAATTAAAAGTTTTAGACCCAAAGATTGCACAGAATCTGTGTAAGTAGATTCTATTTTTATAACAAAGTGATGTTGTATAAATGTTCCGTAAAAACGTATTTCTGTCTTGTCTGACTGCCCCATAACCACTTCTTTTCAAAGTGTGTGAGAATATGTACATATATGCAGTAATTGGTGTTAAACCCAAGCATGTGAGCTGATATAACTGAAATATATAGAAAACAGATAAAGGTTATCCCTTATTTAAGACTGAAGTTATTCTCTTCTGTATGTGTTGAAGTACAAGCATACAGCTGTATATCTGATTATCTATCTATGTTTTCAATCTATTCATCAAAGAATATTGCCTGCCCCCTTGCTCCACAGCCCATCTCCCCAGCAAAGACAACAATAATGCCTATGAGATGTCTGGTCAGCTCTCATGTACTTTATAGAAAGAAGGCAATACTCATTATTATACAGTATTATGCAAATAAAGATGATAAAGTTTTGGCAGAGAGGAGTTCTATAAGAAATAGGTTCCTAAATGCCGGCAGGAATAACATAGGAAATGATTGGATCATAGTGAAAAAATAAACAGTTTTTATAAGAGCATTTAGGTTTTTAACTGTTTGTATGATTTTCATTTCTCATGAGAAACCTCTGACAAGACCATTGAGGAAAAAAATGTAATTGTCACCTCAGAACAAAATGCTCATAAAGGCAGTGATTATCCTACAGAGTAGACTCATCACTGGCTGCTTATGGAGGTATTCTGTGGTGCTGGGTGTTGTGCATAACAATTGGACGGAGAAGGTAGGCATTGTAGGAGAACAGTAATTAAAAATATGTTTAAAATTGTTATCTCTTTTCTATGTTACTTGGCATAGTGTATGTTAACCTGTAGATGCTATGGCCTGTTTAATTGGTGTTCTGTAAGAAAAAGAAAGCTTGTTGTCTTGCTTTCTTCATTATGTGTTGAATCTTTGTTTTAGCCATTTTCCTTGGCTCTTTCCGAGTGCCTTATGAGGAAATCAAAATGATGATATTGGAAGTAGATGAAACACAGCTGTCAGAGTCCATGATTCAGGTAAGGAAAATGACACTTTAAATCCTAATATTTCAGGGTAAGTTTCTCATTAAATAGAAACCTGTAGCTAAAAAGCCTCTTAACATAAACTTTCGGAATAAATCACTGCAAAAAAATATATATATTTTTTTTCTGTGGTCTAGAGGGTTTTTTATACTTCTAAAGCTAATTTTTTTTATGGAAGCAGCTGAGTTTATATTATCTATTTTCTGCACTGATATTTTCCACACCTAATTTGAGATTTTTCTTTAGTATTATTTATTTTGAATAATAGTAGGAATTCTATAAAATGGTATGAAAAGCTGAGAGACGGAATATGCTGCGCTCTTATATTCAGCTTGGACTGTGTCTCAGTCCATGCTCGCTCTGAGACTTTCATGCTATTTGACCTTAGCATTGTTTTTCAACAGTGAAAATTTAGCTTGTTAATGAAATTGGGTCCTCAACAATATCATCAATCAACTTGTATATACGAAATAAATATTATGTACCAAAATTATGAAAAAATGACATCTTGATAATGTCTATATGTAAAGAAGGCAAAACATTTTTTGCATCTAGACTCTGGGAACAAAGATCATCAAACTGTTAAGGGCAGTTAATTAATGGCATACTTCTACTTGAACATGCGGTAAATATTCCATCAGTTGCAATAAGAAAAAGAAGGTTTACTTTTACTGAGAATTTTTTTCTTTTTAATATCTTCAGTGGACTATTATTTTCATTTCAATGGTATATAGCTTGGTATAAAGAGTGCCTACTTTTCTGTTTATTTAAAACAGCTAACACAACCTAGCCCCATTTTATTCTTCATGCAGTGGGCATTGTTAACAATAATAAGAGATACTTCTCTGACACTGTACTGATAATCTTGTGGCTCTTTTAATAGGTATTAAGAGTAGAGTATATTGAAAGTCAGTGTATCCAGTAACCTCTCTATATAGTTCTTGGCATCAGAATTGAGTCTAAAGTACTTTGGGCAAAGTTTGAGTCTATTTGTGCTTGCTTTTGGAGGGGAGGGAGCAATTTTATTTAAGAAAAGGATAAAAGCAGTTGAAGAGCCAAAACCGAAGTGAGAAATAACGTTCTACAAGAGGACAGTGATGTTATCAGCTGCTGTGATTTGAGTGAGAGTCAGCATTATCTGACTTGACGTCGCACTTCTACTACTCTTTCAGTATCCTATATGAACACAGTAATATATATAACAAGGCTTACTGTTGGAAGATGGCAACTCTTGGGGGATTTAAGCATATAAATGATGCAAGAGTATAGATTGCATGTTTTGGTAAAGTGATTAGACACTCACAGGCCTAAATCAACTGGAAAATTCAATAGAACTTAGGCTTCAAATTTACTTTGCAATTTTGAATGTCATAATTTTTATCAAATGGTTTCATCCAAGTTTCTTGTTTCTGGGGAAAACAACCCTGTAATAATTTTGAAAAGTGGACCATCTGAGTTTAAACTTGAAAAAACACTTAAGTAACCCATCTTCCTTTGAAAGTGGTAGAATAAAATGCCTCGTTGCTTTAGAAATTTAGTATTTACTTTCACATATGGTTAGTTTACTAATAAATTTAACTTTTCAGCTGTATAACTATATCTACCTTTAAGAACCTTAACAAGTATGGGTTATGATCATGCTATGAAAATGTAGTCCTGTGTATTTCATGTTTCTGAGAAGAGAAAAAGCATACATAGGTTTGCAAGCATATGGATTTTTTTATTTATTGATATAAGGTGTCTTAAGATATTTTGATATTTTTCCTTTCTAGAAATTTTTTGCCTTCATTAATTTTTTCTGTCTAGTTTTAAATATTGTTCGTGTATCCTAATGTCACAGTTTCTGAAGCTGGAAATTTGTCCTTAATTCTGATGTTCTGTTATGCTTAAGAAGTGAAATGTATCTTCTTCCTGACATACTTTCTCCAGTTAGAAATTAAATCTAGTCCTTAAAGAGGTAAAAACTCCACTTTATGTTGTAATCCAAATAGTCATTGACTAATTATTGGAATGTTTCTTGTGAAAAGTGAAAATTCTTTCTCCTGCTTTTTCTCTGCTTGATATTCAAAATGTGTTTCATCTTTAGTAGTTCAAAAGCTTTATCTGAACACCATAAAGCTCCTTTGATATCAGCTGCTGCTTCAGTTGGTTTCTTTTTTTCTGATGCTCAGTATTGAAAACACTCACACAAGGCTTGACTGTTTTGCTTTTTCAAAAAAGTTTTGTGGTCAGTTTTTCTACATGTGAAAATTATTTTAGCATCAAACAATAACATTTTAACCTCAGTAAAGATTAAGGAATTGTAGTATATTTAGAGGTGGTTATACAGATGTATATCAAGATAAGAAATAAGCGGGTTAAGAATTTCATGAGGTAGCCTTGAAGTAGCTAATACAGGTTCTGAAGACAGCATAGAGCCACTGAGTTGACTACTGGTTTGGGGATATTTTTGAAGTACTAGTTAGAGTTAAATTCTTTCTTCTTAAATTAGGGAAGTATGTTAAGCAAAGCACAGCTATTGCTTTTTCTCTCTCTGGCCCCAGAGAGATAATTTCTATATCCTAACTGGCTGAATTTTCTGTAGAAGAAGAAATTGAGATCTCTTGTAGATAAAAGCAGGGTTTTTTTTTTTTTAAGACTTTCAGATGGAGATGCTGTTCAATAACTTCAGTAAATTATTTTCTTTTGGTTGTATATCACCAAAACTATTTACTTGTAGAGTAATAAACCAGGCTTTGATTAAGCTGAAGTGTCTGCCTTTTCTGTTGAGTAATGGGGAAATGCTAGTCTTTTGGATCCTTTCTTGAAATGTGGTAGGTGGTGGGTTAGCTGTGTTTGCTAGACTTGATTAAATCTTTATTTCAGTTCAGTAGAGTGATCTTATCAGTAGACAAGAGAGCTTTTTAAGAAAGAACACAATCTCTCTCTTGTTTTCTTACTGTGATGGAAGCTTAGCTGTTGTGTAACCAGGAACACAAGAGCTATAGATGAGAAAGAGAGCAGGCTAGAGGGACCCTGACTACTGCCTACCAGTTACATTAGTCATCTTGGGAAGGGACTGAGCTGCTGACTCAAATTATATACCATAATTAAATGTTTGAGAACCTCTCTACTTCCGGAACCTCAGAATTGCCATTTTTAGCCAAGCTATCTGATTGTAGGTTGGGAATCAGATGCCTATATATAGGCATCTATACATAAATACGGGTGTCTAAGTGTTCAGGTAGCTTCAGGGAGTCTGAAGTCTCTTCAGATGATCAGGTGAAGGTGACCTGTTTATATTCTCTTACCTGCATTCACAGGACATTCACTTGTATAGGTGTTCAAGCTACCCATGTAGACTCCTGAATTCAGCTGAAGCTGAGTCCCACCTATGAATTCCTACTTCTGGCAAGTTTTCAGGCGAAGTAGTGTCTAATGGGTTTAAGCTTTTTTTTTTTAAATATTAGAAAATAAATACTTTTTGTCTAGTTTGATAATTCTTGCCACCCTTTAGTTGGATACGTTACACTTGAAATTCCTGTTCTGCCTTCCCTGTTCTATTTGCTTCTTGGTGTTCTGTTTGTATAATGCCTATCAAGCACATTTTTTCTTTAAAAAAGGTGTTTAAAAAAAGACTAGAAAAGTTTGTAGTATCAGCAAAGGATGCTATGTAGCAGTATTTAATCACTTGCTTTTTGTACTCTCAGTTATGTTAGTTTGTGTGTTGTCAGTTTAAATTCTACTGTCTTCAGGGAGGAGCATTGTCTTTGGGGTGTATGGTAATGATACATATGTAATACCATTTGCGTGCAATAATATAAGCACCATAGAATCTGAGAATTTTTTTAACCCTATTTTATTTTTCTTGATAGAATTTAATAAAACATCTTCCTGAACAAGAGCAATTGAACGCGTTATCCAAGTTCAAGAGTGAGTATAATAATTTGTCTGAGCCAGAGCAGTTTGGAGTCGTGGTGAGTTCCGTTTTAGTATCATGTTTTTTTGTCCTGTCCTGAAATATAGTTTTAATATAATATTATAGAAAAAATACCACCTGCTGCTTCCTAAACGTGAAGAGGTTCCAGACTGGGAGAAGAGTACACGTGATGCCTTTTAATCTGACTTCTAGTGGACATATCTATGGATGTGTAAGGCCTGATAGTTCGAATATTACTGTTGGAATGCTTTGGGATTCTCTTTCTTTAAAAAAGTTATGTAGTTTACAAAAAAAAAGTAAATACTGTAGTTCTATTCTGACTCCTTCCTCCTATGTTTTATAGTATGTTCTGTCAACAGTACTTGTAATCGCTTTTCCATTCCCAGTGGGAAGATACATTTATAATATTTCCTATGTTGAATTAAAAAAGAAGACTAGAAGAGAGAAGAGAAATTACTGCTAGTTCAATGCTGGCAGTTGATGCTTTTTTTTTTTTTTTGAAATATAGTTTGGATATAATTTCTACATAGGTCATAATTCATAGTAGTTAATGATTTCATCCAGACAAATAAAGAATAAGGCTATTTCTTTTCCTGGGTGCATATATCTGTATAAATCTTTGATTATTTATTTTTATTTTATTTCATTTTTTGTCCACTCCTAGTGTTTCAAGCTAAAACGGTCGTTGTTAGCCTCATAAGGGAGGATTTTCCTGGAAGGAAATAATTCTTTTAGATGTATCTGTGGGCTTCAGGAAAAGGAGCCTTATGAGAGGAAACTACCTCAAATTCCACCAGGGGAGGTTTAGATTAGGAATTAGGAAAAAATTTTACATGGAAAAGGTTGTCAAGCACTGGAACAGGCTGCCCAAGGAAGTGGTAGAATCGTCATCCCTGGAAGTATTTAAAAGACAGGTAGACGTAGTGCTTAGAGATATGACTTAGTGATGGTTTTTGACAGTGTTAGGTTGATGGTTGGACTAGATGATCTGGAAGGTCCCTTCTAACCTAGGCAATTCTATGATTCTATGTCATTGTAACAGTAGGAACTTGCTGTTGGTAGTTATCTGTGTACTTAAATTTTGGAATGGCTGGAGTAGAGGTGTGGGATATAAGAGCAGTGATTACTATCCTTAATCAACTAAAGAATGTTGGTCTGGTCAGGAAACTTCACTGCATTGAATTGGTGCCAGTTACAGATGTAACATAGGCAGTCGTCTTAGAGTATAGGTACTTATAAAATAAAACTACTTCTGAAGTGGTGCCTTTGCTGAAAGTTGTTGCTGGTTTTTTTTGACCCATCTTTAACAAGAGTGGCGGTCATTGTACATCTAATGTAATGCTGGTTTCTGTGTTCTTGGGAGTCTTCTAACTACAGTTTGGGAGCAATCAAAAAGAAAAGAGGAAGAACACCACTGTTTTTAACACTTTAATTTATTTTCCAAGGTTTTCATACATAGTTTTCTGATTGAAGCCAAATTATCAATTTCTCTTGGTGCAAATTTCATCCTTACAAAAGCTAATAAAATATCTTGGATTTTATTTCTTGTTCTGGTTTTATTAGACATTTAAGGGATCTTTTTATAGTTCAGCTCTATCAGAAGTGGACAAAACAATAGTTTATTTGATGAAATTATCACCACTTATCTCAAAAGGTCATTGAATAGGCCTCTGAGATTCTTTAAAAGAAGTATACTCCCTCAACAAAAAAAATCCAGTCAAAACATATTTTGTTGTTTTAGGAGAGGTGAAACTCAGTTGCTTGCAAAGAAGACAAAAGGTCTAAAGTCAGACCTTTTTACTTGTTTTCTTATAGTATTTATTTATTTAATTGAGAAAACAGCAATAGTTTCATAAAGGTAGGTTTCACATTGCTAAGTTTTAGGTTTGTTTTCCCCCTAGTTTATATTACAGAGCTTTAGCAAGAGAGAAACAGATTAGCGGTTAAATCTACCATGACAAACAGAATTTAACATTTTTGGTGGTGATAATTAGGAGGAAGCTGTGATAATGATTATTGTATTTGATTCAGTTCTCGTGGAAATTTTCATTTAAATCTATACTTTCATAAGTGAGAGTTCCTACATTTTTTAATCATAGAATAGTGTGGGTTAGAAGGGACCTTTAAAGATCACCTAGTCCAACCCCTCTGCAATGAGCATGGACATTTTCAACTAGATAAGATTGCTCAGAGCCTTGTCCAACCTGACCTTGAATGTTTCCAGGGGTGAGGCATCTACCACCTCTCTGGGCAACCTGTTCTATTGTTTCATGACCCCAGTTGTAAAAAATTTCTTCCTTTTGTCTAGTCTCAGTTGTGGTAATCTCTATAGTCTCTCTATTTACTCAGTTTTGGTAATCAAAGTAAACTTAAGATACATCAATATATAAATTTCTTTAAAAAAAAAAAAAAAGCAAAATCACAAACCACAGCCAAAAAAAAAACCCCAATACCCCTATTTTGAAAAATAATTTTCATTGACTTAAATTGTATCTTCTGACTTCTTAAATGCTCTTTAGATTTTTGATGGTTTTAGGCTTCGAAAATTTGTGGGTTTGGTTTTTTGTTTCTTACTTGTATATTATTTCTCTTTCTTGAACATAGAATAATACTGCAACTGATATACAGTAGGCGTTAATTGGGCATCCTAGGAGTATATAGCCAGACTTATGACATGGCAGGCTTCTTGTCTTGGAAGGTTAGCTCCTTCCTCTTGCTTTCATCTTCCCTCCACAAATTTGTTCAAATCCTGTAGGGAGAAACACTTATGTTAGATTCTGCAAATTCATCCTTGTTCTCGAAGTAGTCTTCATCTGAAATGCCAATGAAGTATCTGATGAAATTAGAAATCAACTGTCCTAGATTTAGTCTGGAGTCTCACATGCTCAAAATTTAAGTAATACATTGTAATACATGCATTTCCTAAGATTATGTTTCTTTAGAGGCCCATGTCTCAATCAGTATATGAGATGGGTAGTGCCCTGGGAATGAAATTTCCTTATGTAATGAATAAAAGCTGTTGCTAGAGTTCCTGGCTCATTTGATCTAGAAGTTAAAATGTGGAGAGGAGTTGATAAAAGGCCAAAAGGAAGAGGGGGGGGAAAAAAAAACCTTGTTAGTAAGAGTGAGGATCATAAAATAATGAAACAATCACTTGCATTTTCACCTGTACCAGGATCTTTTAATATAAATCTAGCTGCCTAGACATTTAGATGACACTGTAATAAGCAACAGAGGAGAAGAGGAGAAAACTAGTAATGGAATATTTTACGAAAACTTGGTCAAGCTCCATTTTCTGTTTGTGGTTGGTTTTTTTGGTTTTTTTTTTCTTTTTTCCCCTTGTGCTAGTTGGTGCCACAGATGGCAGGGATTTCTGTGCTTGCCAGAATTGGAACCTCTTTATGTAAAACACTTTTGGGTTTTATATTTAAGTTTTATGTAAACATGAACTTTTTAAGTATTTTTTTTTATGAAGAACTAATCTAGTCTATTCTGGAATTGAGCTGTAGAAATGCTGCATGTTTGTTCAATTATATTAACAGTTCATGAGTTTCCAGAACATTTAGTATTAGAAAACTCAAAGGGTAGACTGTTGATGTCCTGTGCTGATTAAAGTAGATTGAACACAATGCTTCTCTGTGATAACCTTGTTTCAAACTCTGTCTGCCAGGACGACAGAGATAAGCCCATGTCTAAACTTCAGCAGCTTCATTTGAGGTTGACAAATTATGGCAAAATGCCAGTAAAGATGGATTTACACCCGTAGATTTGACCATGAACTGGACTGGCTGAGGAGTAGACACCTATTTGACTGTGCCAAATCATTGCAACAGTGCTATGTATCTAACTGACTCACTGGCGGAATACTTACATAGGACAGTTACATGCAGGGTTATGCATCTTGATTGAATTACTAAAATACAAAGTTAAGTAGCAAAAGTATTTTTTTTACTTTATTATTGAGTTAAAAAAAAAGGCATTCAAAAATTAATGCCATGTAGGTAAAAGCTTGCTTTGCTATTTTTATTTCATATTTGAGCTTTACTCAACTGACTAGTCCATCTCTTACTCTTAAAAAATGTCAGATTTACTACAACTGGACATACCAATAACAGCAATGAATTTGAAATGTAGTGTATCAACATTTTCTAATTGATCAGGAGACCTATAATACTTAATATGTGTTCTGGAAAGAAACTTGGCTTCAGGGGAAAAAGTGCTTTTTTTTTTGTTTTGTTTGCTGTCATCAGACCATCATAACAGGTATTATTTTTTTTTAAGACTGACTAATGTCTAATTTTAATTCTTTCAGAAAGACTACTGTACTATTTCAGCATTTGTTGGTAGTGATTTTAATACCATATTACTGTCTCTGTAATGCTAACACTATGCTTACTATTGTACAATTATAGAATTGTCTGTCCAGATCAGTTTTCTCTGAAAAGGTACTTTAGTTGGCAAGCAAAAAGGTGTCTGCTTAATAATCAGTGAACCTTCCTGGTATCAGTATAGTGTCCTATGGTCTAACTATTCTGCTGCATGTGTTGTGATGAGTAATAAAATTTCTGAACAGACTCTTATATACATTTGTGTTATTTAGTTCAGTCACATTAATCCTTTAATTATTCCCCTTACAGCACAATCTATTTGTTATTTTGTAAATGAACACAAATTTCAAAACACCCCTGCAAGTTAATTCCCAATTTTTTTGAATCTTAAGCAATAATTAATTTTATTTCACTGTTCTTTTGCTGTAGTTTTTTGAAATCTGGTAGTAGTCAAGTATAAATAAATGTGAAATAATCTGTTTTAAGACATCAATTGATTTGTATCAATTGACAAGATGTAACATCATTGGTAGATGTTTTTAACTGCTAGTTGTTTCTTTCAGATGTACCAATTCAGTTAGATGAGACTGTCAGTCTGATGAGAAGAGCTAGATCAGTAGTACCGTAGGTCAGGTTTTGCTGGATATGGCCCAACAGATTTGATAAATTTGTCTTAAAAAAAAAAAGAGAGGCAATGTGATAAGTCAGAAAAAAGTTGCATTAAATAATGACTTCTTATATCTCAAAAGTTGGTGGAGTTTCTTTTCTGAAGGAACAACCAGATTCCCACTGAACAGCACAAGTGTGAGCTTTCCCTAGTTTTCTATGCAAAGCATTAAAAAAAACCCCAACAAATCCCAAACCCATCATTGGGCACATTTTTTCTAATGTCACACCTTCAATGCATCTAGTAGAGCTGATTTCAGAGAACAAGCTACAATCAGTTTTTAACATGAAACGTTCTTTGTTTCTCTTGGAGGGAGCAAGTTTTGAATAAGTCACTTTTTTACTCTCTGAGGATGGAGGCTTATGCATTTGCTCTTCATCAAGGTTCTGTCTCCATCAGCCTCTCTTGTGTCTTCTGTTTTATTGTCACTGGGGAGTGGGCTGAGAATTTCTACTCATTTCTTTGAGAACTGCCGTTAATATAAATATGAGTCTTTTCACTCTAGCTGGGGTTTTTTTGGTTTTTTTTTTGTTTTTCTTAAAATTACTCGTTTATGCCTCATTTTTTTGCTATTCTCAAATGAGGAGAAACAAATTTTAACATGTAATACAAGACTTTAAGGTTTACCTTTTAGGTAAGTAGTGTCTTGTAATTATTGTAGCTCAGAGAATTTGGAGATCCCGTTTTAATTGGCTCTAAAGTTTTCATTAAGGGAAAAACTAAACTGACTCTCAAGGAAGAGCCTAAGTAGTGAATAAACTGATAATGACTACTTGTGTGATAATAAGATATTTTATAATGGATACCTTTTATCCTTCTGGCTTTGAATTCGAAGTCAGGATTTGATACTCTGAAAGAAACAGCTGGACACTTATTGAGACACTGGCCTGCTGTGACTCTTACAGTATTGTAAGTTTCACTTCAGCCAAAGTTAATTAACTTTGTTGTTGACTTAAAGACATTGAGGGCATGACTCTAAACAGTTCAGGTTCCCTTCATGAGCATGGATTGGTTTTGTTTGGTTTTGGTTTTGTTTTTTCTGGTGACTCTATGGGTTGCTTTTGTAGTCTCTGCAATTATCCTCTTCTTTTTAAGTTACTTCACACTTTTATGTTTTCTGTTCATTCAGGAGTAAGTATAAAATAAATCCTTTATTACCCTTATCTTCCCTTCCAGGCTTTAGGTTTTCTTTAGATAAACTACTTTATTTTCCTGTATGTTCTTTCTTTCTCTTAGTCCAGGCTGATGTCTCAGAACACAGATATTATCACCTATTACTCTGGAGTTTGGGGTTTGAGGTTTTTTTGGGGCTTGTGCACAGCTGTGAATTATTTTACAAAAACTGTTAAATCTGTTCATCTTATTCAGCACTTTAAATTAGTTTTACAGTATCATCTTATTGTTTTGAATGCTGTTTTATGTTGCTCAAATTCTTGACAAAGTATGCTTGTGCTTGCCAAAATTTAATTATTCAATTGCATTTTCTTTTACTATAGTTGATGTTTTGTACTTGGGTTAACCAATGCAATAAATTTCCTCCACAAGTTATTTCACCTTCATACTATTTTGTTGGAGGTGTCATTGATTATGACTGATACTGAATCATATATTCTGTAAAACTCTTTAACGATGAAGGCGATCTCTGTGTTTAGAAATAAGTAGTCATTTTCACACTTGCAATGTGAAGACCCATCGGAGATGAACGGGGTTTCAGGTAGATGATCATCTTGGTAGGTGACTGTTGACAGAAGGTTGGGTTTTTTGGAGATGTTTGGTTTTTTGTTTTTTTGGGTTTTTTTTCCTCCCTGGTGCTTTCTGCAGTGGGCAGTTTAAGTATCATGTTGCTTTAGGAGTTAAAACATTTAGCAATGTGTATTTCTTTTACAGTTTTTCCTACTGAGATAAAAGCATTAGTGTACAGAAAATTTTTTTTTTCTAATTTTGGGTGTAGTCTCTGTCATTGTATCAAATAAACAATGTTTAAAGGGAATCATAGAATGGTTTGGGATCCTCCAAGGATCATCTCATACAACCCCTGAATTGGATCATTTATTAATGGCAGTCTCATTTGGTTTTAGTTAAATCTAACTAGTAACTATTCTATCAACTTATTAATCATGAGTGATACTTTAAACGCGGTAATCTGTTTAATAGATTTTCAGTGATAAACTATTGCCATGCCACCATTCAGCCTTACTCCCGCATACAGGTGTGTATTTGGCATTCATTGAAAATAACACCCAATGCATTTGCCATCAACAATGGTGCCATCAACAAATGGTCGACATTTCAGCATCTTTCTCCAAAGTTTTTTTTCCTTATGTAATCTTATCCTGCCTTAGAAGATTTCATTATACCGAAGGTGTACAATATAACCTATTTCTTTGAGTCTTTTGCATAAGAGATAAAAAAGGTGCCAAAACACTGAACTATTCTGCTAAAATTTAGTGCGCAAAGAAGAAATTGAGACTGATTAAAGATCTTTCTACCACACAAATAAAATGAAAAAACACTGGAGAACTATTGCATTACTTTTTGAATTTGTCTGTAATTCTTCCTTTTTTGGTCCTCACAATCAAGAAGTGAATTGGAAACCACTGGTAAAGTTTTGAATATTGTAAGAATATGACAATTAAACTCGCATCTTATGTATCTTATAAGTTTTCTGAGTATTCTATTAAAGGAAGAGTTGAAATCACAGTAATAATAAATTAGAAATTAACATTGGGATTTCAAGCAATAGTTTAGAATTTTTTTAGAAGAAAAATAAAAAATATTAACTAAATAGTGGTTTATCTGAGTTTAAGAAGATATTTTTGTGAAGGAACAATTGAGATTTCTGAAATAAATAGCTGGACTTTGGAAATCATTGTTAGAAATGAAGTCTTTTTTTTTTTCTTTTAAACTCACATGTTTTGTTGGACATTTCTAAATCAGGCCTGAGCAATTGTATTTTATATACAAAACTAATATTTACCTGACTGCACTTTTTGTGCTGAACTATGCTATATTTTTTTTCCAAAACTTTTGTAAAAGAGGATTAGATGTGTGTAAAGAATTTCCTGCACTGTTAGAGCAGTGTAAAGCAGATTTTTTTGTTTGTATGACAAAGATTGAGGAGGAAAGATTCTGTAGGAGAATATTCAACACAATGTCCATTGATTAATATAGCAGTTACTTTTCTTTTAGTTCTTGTCGTCTTCACTTTTTGGGTGATCCTATGTTTTGTTATCGTCCAGATTTTAAAATTTTAACTCTTTGTTTTCTTCTTATTGTAAACAGTTTGGCATTTCTTTATGAGGACTCTCATTTCTTTACGTTTGACTCTTTACGAGGAAGTGTAGCGACAGGACAAGGGGCAATGGTTTTAAATTGGAAGAGGGGAGATTTAGATTAGAC
>JAOXNO010000001.1:173902538-173916526 GCA_028565335.1 Limnodromus scolopaceus
GGGGGGGGGGGGGGGCGGGCCAAGAAACAAACTTTTCCTTGACCATTTTTATTTACTCAAAGATAAAATTGAGGGAATTATGAAATATTGTTTCAGAAATAATTAATGTTCAGACCTTATGAAGTACACTGATAGCTAACCCAAATAGATTTTGGCAAGCAATCCTCACGTGGCTTCACAGCTTGTTCATTGATGGATGTGTTTTTAATGAGTTCGTACCAAAGGGAAAGATTTCACTAGAGTAAATTGAAGATTAGAGTGAGCCCTGATGAAGGCTAGTTTGTCTTAAATAATTCAGCAGACACTTAAAATGATCAATTCCATATTCAGCTGATGGTTTCACCTGTATGTCCTCATTGAGGATAACTCAAAATGTATTAATGTTTTTCACTGTTGTCTGGAAAATATCATACTATCACTGTGTCTGCAGAGATGTAGTCTGCCATGCCTAATGCTTGATGCTTGGGCACAGCCATACCTAGGGACACTTCAGGTTTTTTAAATTCCTGAAGTGAAGTGCACCTGTGCTGTGAGATGATTTGATTCTGTTAATTTCTGTCTGTAAACCTTATCTTCTTCTGTTCTCTGCTGTAAGTTGTGTATCACAGAATCACAGAATGATATGGGGCTGGAAGGGACCTCTGGAGATTATCCAGTCCAACCCCCTGCCAGAGCAGGTCCACCTAGAGCAGGTTGCACAGGAACATGTCCAGGAGGATTTTGAATGTCTCCAAAGATGGAGACTCCACCACCTCCCTGGGCAGCCCGTTCCAGTGCTCTGCCACCCTCAAAGTGAAGAAGTTCCTCCTCATGTTTAGGTGGAACTTCTTGTGTTCAAGTTTGTGCCCATTACTTCTTGTCCAGTCACTGGACACTACTGAAAAAAAGACTGGCCCCATCCTCTTGGCACTCGCCCTTTAAGTATTTATAGATGTTGATCAGGTCTCCCCTCAGCCTTTTCTTCTCCAGACTCAAAAGGCCCAAGTCCCTCAGCCTTTACTCATAAGAGAGATATTCTAGTCCCCTAATCATCTGCTGCTCTGCCTTGTCAGTGTTCTCTATCAGTAATTGCAGCCTTTCTAGGAGGGTTTTGAAAGATTAACTATTAAAGCCATCTGTGACAGTTAAAAAATCTCTAGGTGTCATTCAAACTCTGAACCTGGTTAGGGTGGAGAACCAGGCTCCAGAAATATCTTCTGAAAGTGGCCATCACGATCTGCATGGATCTGAGTGTTTGCAATTGTCATTGGAGTAAATGATGTTACTTCCTCTGTATCACTGAAAGATTGTGATGCTGAATCATAGAGGAACGTTCCTGTAAAAGATGCAGTACCAGCAGCTCTCACTCTTATCCCCGTTTGGTTCCAGTAAAACTATTTTGGGTAGCTAATCTAAAGAATTGATTTAAAAAATTTGTCTTGTTGTTGCCTGATATGGATTCAGATGGCTAGAAGTGGTTGGTCATTGTTTTGTCTAGCACACACATAGGCCATCTCTTTCAGTTTTCTCCTTGGCAGGTATTTCTACAACTTCAGGTCAATAAGGTTGTTTGTCTGAAGGGTCCTCATCTTTTACCTCCAGCCATTCACTTTGCGGTTCCTCTAAATGTCTTAAAAGCCTGGCCTGAGTCTGGTTTGATGCTTTCACTTCACTAGAAATGTAAGCAATCCTCTAATGTTCATATTGTGATTTGAACATCTTAAGAAAAAAACTTTTGAGTAAGGACCATGATCAGTATATGATCCTGTATGACCCAGTAAGGACCATGATCCAGTGCATCTTGAGTCTCATCAACTTCAAGAGTTTCTTGGAATTTCACCACCTAAATTGAGCAAGGCATCCAAACTGACTAATCAGTTGTGCTGAAAGAATCTTGAGGCTGGTCGGTATCTCTTAGATCCCTGGAGCTTGAAATTACTGTGCAGACATTTTACCTGTTCGAGCTTCAGACTTTAGAGCTCCTTTGGAGCCCAAGTGCTTTAGGATTTACTCTCCCTGTGATCATTTTGTAGAACTAGACGACTTTCTCCAAGATAAGCAAACTGTCTTCCATAGTGTTCACTTATGTGACACTTCATGTCAGACTGTTTTTGCCACAGATTATCTGTGGTTCCAAATACGCTCAATAACCATATGGATTAAAATCCCACAGTCATTACTGAATTCTCTAATGACAGGACTATAGAAGATCTACAGTGGAATGCTTTTTCCTTACCAGTACTGTCATGATCATAGACACGTACCTTCCTACTTAGGAATAAATATGAATGTGCTAGAGATCTGAGGTTTTTTGAAACGAGCCATGTCTGTCACATCAAAGACATCAGAATTGGCTGCTGTTGGGATCTGTTACCACTGTGTATTGCTTAAACAATTACATAGCATCAAATTCCACTTTTATGTTGGAGTTATTATGGTGGTTCAACCTGATGGAAATATTAAACCTGCTGTCATGGTTTTCGGTCATTTCCATCCAGACCTTGATTATCTCTCTGTCTGTATCTTCATGGCCTGTATTTTGGGACACTCAAAGTAATATTGTAGGCTTACTTTTCATTAGGAGATGCATTCCTAATAGTAGCCAGACAGAAGGTAAGGGATTTGAGAGTTAAGGTGATCAGATTTGTCCATGTGGAATACAGCTAGATGTGTTATACTTTTAGAAACTTTTCTCCATTAGGCTTGACATTATATTATTATATTTCAAATTTCTCAATGACTTCTGGTATAAATTTATTTATTTTCGCTATCTGGCTGAATTAGAGGTTTTACAGATGATTTTTACCTATATTAAACTCTTGACTTGATTTCCCATGAGGAAAGCTTTTCAGTCTAGTGACATCTGCTCCATATGTACCTTTTAATGAAAATAAGTTTCCTGACATCTGTTAGGTCTGCTAAAAATAGAAGAATTTGGGAAATTCAGACCCTTCCACTCCAGGATGCTTCCTTTTCAGGAAAATACTATTGTCTAAACTCAACCTAGAGAAACAAATGCTGTCTCTGCATTCCAAACTAATCAAGATGTCAGTAAATCTAATTGTATTTTTTGGATAAGACAAAAAAATCACCTCTTTCTTTTCATAGTAGGATATACCTATCTGTGAGTTTCAGCATGAAGACTGTAAACTCAGCTTATTTTGACAGCTGTGTTGTAGCTCCCATTGGCAATTCGGATGTATTTCATAAGGCAGGTGACTTCTGGAGTATTCAACAGGAATGCCCCCATTTCTTAGATCTGCACACTGGCCTTTTTGGTCCATCTATGTTGAACATAATGCCATCAAAACCAGTACCAGGTATTTTCTGCACTGTCCATCAGTGCACTGTCATCCACAACACAAGAGAAGGCTACTTGTGTGCAGCTAGGAGGTCGTTGTTCCTGTGTCACAGTACACTCCCTTTTCTTCTGTCCTGAATATCCTTTAGGAAAATCTTGAATTTGCAAAAAATTGAGTCAGTGGTGCAAATTCAAGCTGTTTATAACTTTAGTTGGAGAAACAGAATATCAGGACCTACCTTCTAACAGTGCTAGTAAGGGTGAAAAGTCTTCAGTTCCATTGTCTGCATGTGCACACATCAACTTTGTCAGTATAAAGACTTTCTGATTTCTTCCAAGTAATTTTAATTTTGAGTTGACAGTTCTTGACTTTATCGTTTATTTGGGAAAAAGAGTGTGTCAAAGGTAAAGAAAGATGTACTATTTCTATGATTCTATGATTTCCACATAGCCATAAAAACATCTCAATAATAATACTGTTTCATTATCGTGGATTGACTTCCCATACCCTGAAATAATGTTTGGTCTTTCCAGAATGCCAGTGGCCTTCACTAAGATTAGAGCGTGTTGACTTCTAATTTCAAATTGAGCAGGGTCTTCTTTTTTTCTTCTTTAAACATGATAAAAAGTCTGTTAAGGTATCAGTTCTTCCTTATGTAAAATGTTTTTTTCCTGCTTTTCAAGGGCCTGAACCTGAAGATAAGTGTTAGGAATTCACACTTTGTATCTATGCACTCTGGAGCACCCACTGACGCTGCAGTGATGAAAACCATAGGTTTTCCACAGGGAATGCCCTTCCAGTTTACTCTTTTAGTCGTCTTGGCTGTAACTGATATTTTTCTCTTTGGATGGGAACACTTTGAGGTGGTTTGACAGTCTGGGCACTGTTGATCCTTTAAGGAAGGTATATTGTGAAACTGGAACCCTTGTGGTGGTTTTCTCTGCGAACTTGTGGTAAGAATGAAACACGTTCAGTGATCAAAATGTAATGTCAGCGTTGTAACTTCTGAAACATGTTCCTTTACTTGACATCAACAAAGCAGGCAGTGAAAGTACACATTTACCAGATGGCATTCTCTTGCAGGTGCCTTCTGGTTTATACTGTATTTGAGAGAAAAACCTCCTTTTGCTGTTGGATAAAGGGCTGAGAGAGCTACTACTGGGTAGCTCAACTCAGTTGTCACTTCCTATTTGAATTTGCATGTAGTGAGAATATTCTTATGGACTGTTACTTGAAAAATAGAACTCATTACCCATACACTGAGTTCTCTGTGACATGTGTAGTCCGCTCTTTTTAGCTTTCTACTTCAACTTCCCTTTTTAGTTATTTGGATTTTCTTTTTTCAGGATTCTGCTATAAGGGCATAAGTGGACTTATGTACCGAGCATAAAAATGTATAGGGCATGAACGTAAGCCTTTAAACATTGCAATACCTAAATTCTTAGCATCTCTTCGGATAAGGTGTATGGATTTTACAGTTTGAATATTTTTGTAGACTATATGTATCAGAGAAAGCCACATATTGCTAAGGGAACTCCCCATCTCCTCCCTTCTCAATTATTGACTTAGCAAATAGGTAAACAAATAGTGCCAACAACACTTGTTATACATGAGCTATGGATTTCAGAGTGTTGAAAAAACAGTAATAATAAAAAAAAAGCCTAATGGCATTTCTGTTGCATGCTTAAGACTTAGGTACAGAACTTCATAATTTGTTGTAGTTCAGCTGGTTCTGATTAAAACTTTACATCTTTCATGCATATGTGCTTGCTTATGTTTGTGCAGCAGATCTTTGTGATCTAAAGTACCTGACTATTTCAGTTTCAAGAATCTGTCTGTCTGAGAAGCCCAGAGTCAATAAATGATAAATCAACTGCTGGTTCTGTAGTATCTTGAGTTTGGAACAATTTAAAATCAGTACCGCTTACACTTTATTTTGTTAATTCCCATGGGTTGGTATTAATGATTGTCTCTATTGCACCCCGAGTATGGGCAGATGTTAGAAATCTGGATTATTTCAGTGGAGTTTTGTGGTTTTCTAGTCTAGTCTCAAAGTTTTCCTGAATGGAGAACAAAACTTAAAATTAAGAATATTCTTCTCAATATGCTGAGAAGTAGCAGTGCTCACATAAATCTAGTAAGTGAGTTGTTTGAGGAAAAGGAGTTACTACTGAGTCTTCCTGATGGAGTTGGGAGAATGACTTTGTGATATTTGCCTCTGTCCAGTACCTTAATATTCTTTTAGGTATTTATTCCTAAATGAGATGTAAAGTTGTAAAAGCGCTATATTCCTTTTAGGTGGGTTTTAAGTATTTCCATTTCTATTTCACCATGAAATACCCTATTTAAATTCAGGTCCTGTTATCCTTACTTACCCATACTTAAGTAAGAATTTTACCACATTTTTGAATGCTATTTAGTGTATGATGAGTCCAGAATATCTATCTACAGTTGTGCTGAGCTAATGTTTAAACTATATACATCTTAGTGTTTTACTTTAGGACCAGGCTGGAGGCAGTCTGTGAACTAAAGCTCAGTAGTGCAGTTGATTTTTCAACCTAGTTTCATCTGCAAGACATCCTGTTTGTGTGCTCTGCTCTGTGATGCAAACCAAAGCGTGGCTATTAGAAAGGATTACTTATTTTACTTCAAGATTTCTTATCTGAAGTATGTTTACTTCAATGCGATGTGGTCAGGTGGCTGCACTGCCAGGCAGGCATTGCAGAAGTAGCTTAGTAGCATAGAATCTTAACTCTACCTGATTTTATTTTCTGCTGCTGTCACAGTAAAACCAGTAAAATAGATTGTAAATTCCATCCTCTTCTACTTCTATATGAAGCCCTTTGGATTAGACAGCCTTCAGTACCAGTTTAAGATAACTTGTTTGACTTTATGCTGAAATGGATGAAGAGGTATCACCATTATCTTTTTTCACTGAGTCAATTGTGGGATAATCAGCACCAAACAACTTGTGAACATTGCACTGTCAGAGCCATTTTCACATTGATAGGCTAGATAAGGGTTGAGAAATATTCTGGAAAACATTAGGTATCTATGTGGTTTGGAGGGAGATATTTCCATCTTAAAGATAAACGTTTAAGGCTACTGTATGAAACTTACTACTTTGTAGAAGTGCCAACATTATTGCTTCTTTTCTTGCACTGAGAAGTATTGATAGCTGGAAACCATAATGTATGTTTTTTTAATTAAAAAAAAAAACAAAAAAAAACCCCAAAAAACCCCAAAACAAAAGC
Organism: Limnodromus scolopaceus; assembly: GCA_028565335.1. Classification (NCBI taxonomy): domain Eukaryota; kingdom Metazoa; phylum Chordata; class Aves; order Charadriiformes; family Scolopacidae; genus Limnodromus; species Limnodromus scolopaceus. The sequence continues at coordinate 173,909,074 of JAOXNO010000001.1, forward strand.
TAGTTTAGGATTTCAGGAATTATCAAGGCAGTATTATCTTGAACCTTGCTTTGAGAGGGACAAACACAAGTATAGGGAAGAAGTTCTTACCATTCATCAAACTGGTGAGAAAACAGGGATAGGGAAAAATGAAGGAAGAGGCTCATGGAAGAATATGAGACTAGTGTTTCTCATGTGCAAACAGAGCCACAGGGCAGGGAGGAAAATATAATTTCTGCTATGGAAAAGGTAAAAGGAAGGGACATGTAATGCTTGGTAGGGAGAAAAGGGGCAACAATGGAAGAAAGCAAGCTTCTGGGATTGTATGTGGTGCCAAACCTAAAACATGTTTGAAGATTTCCACAGTAGAGTGGGAAGGAAAAGTATTATGTTGGAAACTTGGGAGATGGAATGATTTAGTTTATTGAATGCATTCGATGTTCCTTGATTTAAATAAGCAATAAAATTTGGTGTCTGGTTGTTTGAGTATAGTAAATAACGTGCAAAGTATCTCTGGGGTGGGAATTCAGTGACCTAAGTGATATGGGAAGATTGAAACTTCTGTTGAAAATCCCTGACCGGTAAACCATAGATAAAGCCAAGTCTTTTGCATATCGTCTACAGAAGCTACTGTTTTCCTTGGAGTTTTCTGCTTCACCTAATTAACTGTATAAGGTCCAGTAGGATAGTGGGGTATGAATACTGGTGTATATTAGCGTATGCTATATTAAGTGTTTCATAGCTGATATTTTTCAAAACTTATTTTCCTGCAAGTTTATAGTAAGCTCTTATTGAAATCAGCTTTTAAATATTTGCACCAGAAAATGACATTTGCCTTGTTTTGGTACATCCTGAGTTATACAAAATTTGCGAACTACTTTTATTACTTTGCAAGTACTGGGTCATAAACTTGGATTAGTTTTATGGGATTTGGTATATGAGTTGACAGATGTGATATATGATGACACTTTATCTTTTATTGCTTACACATACTAGTTATTGGGAAAGGATGGGGGCAGTTCGTATTAACCACAAGATGGGATTTCAGTTGCTTACCCAAGTGTCTCTCATTCATTCGTTCATTTGCTATCAGTTATAGCAGATATATTGCTTCTTCAAGCCTGTCACACCAATAAATCATTACAGATTGTATGCATTTGTACAGTGCCAAAGTGTAGCATGAATTTTAAAGGAAATCTCCTATTTTCTTTTCAATCAGATGAGCAACGTGAAGAGACTACGTCCACGGCTCAGTGCTATTCTGTTTAAGCTTCAGTTTGAGGAGCAGGTGAACAACATCAAACCTGACATCATGGCTGTCAGTGCTGCCTGTGAAGAGATAAAGAAGAGTAAAAGCTTTAGCAAGCTGCTGGAACTAGTATTGTTAATGGGAAACTACATGAATGCAGGTTCTCGGAATGCACAAACCTTTGGGTATAATCTCAGCTCCTTATGTAAAGTGAGTTTTGAAAGATCCATTTGAACATTGCATTCACTTTTTCATTTGTTTTTATTACATTACTTAAATGCCTTGTTTTGGTGTTTCTTCTGTGGTTAATTTTTTCCCCCATAATTCTCAGCACCAGCCGATGGTTTGAACAATACAGCTGATCTGTGTACAGTCATCTTGAGACTGGCTTGCATTTAAACTTTTAGAAGAATCCATATTGAGGCAACAATAAAAAAACCCCACAAACTAAATAAGGTTATGAAAGACCGTATCACTGTGATCATAGTAGTGTAGTAGTATCTTATATGTCTGAGCACTTTGAAGACTGTGACATTTTAATCTGTTTTAATACAGTTGTTTTCTCTTTTACATAAATTTTCTCCTTTTCTGATTCTCTTTTGTTGTTGCTCAGTTTCATCATTTCCCTGTTTCTTCTTTCAACCTTTATATAAGACATATACAACAAGTTATCTATACTTTATAGACTGAATGATGCGAATCCAGTTGATAGTTAAGTGTAACACTTCCAAACTGAGAAAAAACATTTGGGTGTTTTTAGCTTAGAAATGATAGGACAGGAACATGAGTTGGGCATAATGGTGTCTTTTTGTCATTAATTTATGATAAAGAAGGCATTTGAACATTTCTTTTCTATGAGGCTAAAGTAGGAGATGGAATTATTTGACTTTTAAGCAAACTTCTTTTGTTACCAGCAAAGTTAAGAAAGCTTTCTAACTGCAAGGATAGTTGAGAACTTGATAATGGGGGAAGATTGTAGAAAGCTTTTGAAATCCAGGTATCCTAATAATTTATGAAGAGTCGCTGTAAGGCCAAATTAAGAGCTAATATAAATAATATTTTGAATAGAGTATTTACTTAACTAGTTTGGAAGTGTGTGCATGTTTCTTAGAATCATGGAATAATTCAGGGGGAAGGGATGTGAGTAGGCATCCAGTCCAACCCTCTGCTCAAGAGAAATACTGATCGCTACCAATAGTCTGTAGGTGAAGCAGATACAAAGCTGTAAGGACCAGAGAAGGTAATTTGCTCCCTATGATCAAAATGCTTAGTACAGTGTAATTTTAATATTTTATTATTTTATATGATTATAAGTGGTGATACTGGTGTACTCCTTTCAGAAATTATGCATAAACATGTCATAGTACTCAATATGTTTCATTTACATAAGAAATGCGCAAGTAAAAGTTCTAATGACAAAGACAATGACAAAGATTCCACATGTATTTAATTACTCATCATTTCAAATTGCTAGCTTGTAAATACCAGACTACAGTGCTTAAAAACTTTTATGGGGGAAGATAATGCAGCCTTAACGGTTGTTGAATATGAGTGTATTGACGTCCCTGCCTGTGGCAAGGAGGTTGTACTAGATGATATTTAAAGGTCCCTTCTAAGACAAACCATTCTGTGATTGGGAAAGGAATACCAATTTACAGATTTTGATGAGAGACGGAGCAACTATGGCCACCTTAGAGAACATCTGTAAAATTTCAGATCTGCCACTAGATATTCTAGGACAAGTGCAACCTATCGTCATCTACTTGTTCTTTTGAAGGCTGACAGAGAGGATTTTCAGAGGTTTTCAGATAGACAATCGCTGCTAGTTTGCATTTAATATCCTACAGAATCACAGAATGATAAGGGGTTGGAAGGGACCTCTGGAGATCATCTACTCCGACCCCACTGCCAAAGTAGGTCCACCTAGAGCAGGTTGCACAGGAATGTGTCCAGGTAGGTTTCAAATGTCTCCAGAGATGGAGGAGACTCCACGACCTCTCTGGGCAGCCCATTCCAGTGCTCTGCCACTCTCAAAGTAAAGAAGTTCCTCCTTATGTTTAGATCGAACTTTCTGTGTTCAAGTTTGTGCCCATTATTTCTTGTCCCGTCACTGGACACCACTGAAAAAAGACTGGCCTCATCCTCTTGACACCCACTGTTTAAGTATTTATAGGTGTTGATCAGATCTCCCCTCAGGGTTTTCTTTTCCAGACTCAAAAGGCCCAAGTCCCTCAGCCTTTCCTCATAAGAGAGATATTCTAGGCCCTTAATTATCTTCGTAACCCTACCTTTTCACTACCTTGTAGCGAGTTAGTACTTCCAGTATCATCTGAGACTGTTCTATTTTTATGTCATCCCAAACAACGAAAAAAACCCAAGTATTCAACATATCAGCCACAGTGTTCTTCCTTCATGATACATGGTGACATTCCAATATATCAGCAGATTTGATGGAGAATTGGGATTTTTAATTACAATTTTTCTTGCTTGCTTCAGTACTGGACAACTGGGTTTTAGAGGTAATGGTGGATTATCCAGTCCAATGTGTATCAGGGTACCAGTCACCAATTCCTAATTCACCTCATCCAATTGTGGCCTCATTTAGGAAGTCCGTGAGTGCCAAGCCTTCACTGGTTATGAAACTGTGTCTTACACAGACAGATCACTTTGTCTGGAAACACAGAGGTAAAACTATGTATGTGCAATTTTGGGCATTTTTCTTAACTACGTGGAGTTTGTTGGTTAATGCTTAATCTCCTCTGTTCTGAGAATAATAAGCTGGTTCAACTATTATAAATTAGTGTTAAAACAGGAAAAAACCCACACAAACCAACATTCCTTCAAGGCCCCAAACTAGAAAGCTGCAAATGACAGGCTGCTTGGTGGTCTGCACAGCAGCTTTCAGTAGGGGTTCTGAGAAATTAAGAAATTTGCAGCGACTTCTGTCCTTCAGAGTACTTCAGAGATGTTGGTTTCTGAAATATTTGAAGAATATACAATTTATCTGTTCTTCCTCATTGGTGCTCAACTATGCATAGGGAGCTATATGCAGGAGACAATTTCATATTTTCCCTTGTCCCTGCATCACGTAGAATTGAACTCTAATAGTTCTGCATCAGAGAACATGAGCGCATATTCTCAGAAGAGAGATATGATATTGTTATCCTAATAATATTAAATACTGATCTTTTAAAATTATATGCATGTTTATAACACTGTTTTATTTTTAAAACTAACTATATCTATTTCAAGCTGTGTCACTTTGTAGAAATTGTCTGACATTTCAATTATTGAGACACTTCCCACTGACATTCCTAGTGCAGAAGTAACTTATAACACTGTATACAGTAATGACCATAAAATATATCTTTTTGTTTTGATATGTGTGTTTCATTTTCTGTTTATATTGAAAATTATGTCTCACGTTACTATTAATCCACTTGCCTGAAGAATACACTTTTCCAGAATGTGTATCTGATCGTATTTATTAAGATAGTATCAGTTTGGTCTTTGACAATGATCACTGAATTTTACATTGAAGTATGAAATATCAACCTCAGTGATAACCATCATCCAGATTTCTCCTTTTTAATTTACACGCAGTATGGGAAAAGCAGACAATATACTCTTAATTTAGTTTTTAAATCGGATCAATAAAATGCCCCTTAGGTGATCTCTGAGGATACTGGGAAGCACAAGGAGTGTGAAAAAATTTCTTTATAAGAAATTTGTAACCATGGGAAAACTGTTGTGGTATATTAAAAAAAATAAGTAAATAATTTTGTATGTATATTTAAATTGGCATTGAGCTTGCTCTCAGTTCCTTATTCAGAAGTAATCCCCATATAGCTCTGTGCCTGGTTTTGAAACCTTTGGAAATGAAGGTAGTTTTTCCTTTCTGCCTTGTTGCTGTATTTACTTTTATACCATTGAGCATTGCCAATTACTTGTATTTTTTCATGGTAACCAAACCAAAGAGCAGTCTTGAAGTTGAAGCAAACTAACATGAGTTTTCTACTTAGTTAGTACTAGTTTTAATATTGCACTAAAGATTTTTTTTTTTCCCCAAATACTGGGATGTACAAGTCTGTGTGCAATTGTGGCAGCCCTTTAGCATGTATGCATAATTTGTATGTGCCTATATACACATGTATATGTTTCCTGTTAAATTGTTTTATGCAGAAATAGTTTTTAAGTAGTGAAGAAATTCTGTCATATGAGATGTCATTTTCTATTTCTAAAAATCTCTCCGATGATTTAAGGCTAGCTCAAACAGGAGGCTGTGACAGGAATGTTTAACTGAATGTTTGCTGGTTGTCAATTGTTAGTGGTTTTGCATAAGCAGCTGCAAGTTTTCAAATGGCTGGGCTTAAAATAATTTCATATGAATAAAGGAAAGAAAAGTTTGTACTTAAAAATTTTTATAAGTCAAAGTTTTTAAACAATGAAGCCTATGAATTCTTATTTCTCCTATTGAGAGCTGATAGCAAGAACTTGTGCAGGTTGAGGGTGTACTTTCTGCTGCATAAATGTTTTTTAGGCTAGAGTTAGCTTCACACAAAGGGAAGTCATGTCATGGAGCGGATGTGCAGCATGTTGCTGTTTTCGCTCTTTTTTTTTTTTTTTTTTACACACTTTCATGGGTCTATTCACAGTTTTCCAAATTCCTGTGTAGCTTTCATAATTACATTTTTAAAAGAGAAATGTGTAATGGTTTTGAGTACAGAACTGAAATATCACACAGAATTAAAATATTTAATGTGATCTTTCTGGGAAGTTTTAGCAAGAGGGAAAAAGAAACAGCCTGATACTTAGGGTTTTCTTTAAAAGAACTGTACCAGTTCAACAATTCTTAACTTTTTTTAGTTCACAGTTAGTAATATATATTAATTATCAAAATAGTCAGAAGTAATCTTATTCTCAGCGTTATGACACTTATTTTTTTCTCTCTAGCTGAAGGACACAAAGTCGGCAGATCAAAAAACAACGTTGCTCCATTTTCTTGTAGAAGTGTGTGAAGAAAGTTATCAGGATGTCCTGAATTTTGTTGAGGATTTTCAGCATTTAGATAAAGCCAGTAAAGGTTCGTATAACAAACTAAAAGTTTTGATTCTGCTTGCATTGTAGTGTATTTTATGGGAGATGATGTCTATTTTATGCTAACATTATTTTTAAAATGGACATTAATAGTCAATAGCATAGATCAGTAATTTGAGCTGCTGCGAGTGATCTTGAAGATAATATTTATTGTTCAGTCCTCTAATATTTACAATAGGATTTTCCCTTACATTTCTTCTAACATATCTTCTAGACTCACTGTCCAAAATAGGTTTCTTTTAAAAGTTCTTTTCTAATAACAGATCTTAAACTATTTCTGTCTTTCAATCTTTTATATGGTAAGTGTAGTAGAAACACTCAGTGTCTTTTAATTCAGAAAGGCTGTCATGCTATCATTTAATTATTTTTTTTTTTTTCTAAACATGAATTAGAACAGTATTATCTTCCCCATGTGTATTTTTCATGCAAGAGTAGGATTGAAAGTCTGGAAAAATAATTTCCTCTCTTTACTGCTTCATCACACAGCATAGAATATGGTAAATATCAATATATGCAGCAGCACATTTTTTGTAGTTAATTTCTTAATTTAGAGGTCCTTCTTCATATTTTATCGCAGCTTAAGTAATTTAAACTGACTAAGCATGGAGTTAGAAATTGATGACACCTCAGCACTGTCATACTCTTGCAGGAAAAGAAGATTGGATGGGCTGTCTCCGTTAATCATTTTTTAGTTTGTCAGTTTGGAAAATATCAGTGTTTATCTGTATTGCTTTGTAGAGTGTCACTCTCATGCCTCACTCGGTCTCCCCGCCATGAACTACAGCTTTGCAAAACCTGCTTCTTACGGAGAACTTGAGATAGTGGTCGCTCAAATAGAGTTCCTGTTCTGTTACCATGGTTCTTAAAGTTTCCAATTTTAGTTGGTGCATTATAACCACTTAAAAGTTCAGGTATTTTTAAAGAGCTGTCAAAAGCTTGAAGCCCTTCTGTTTGTACTGTTATTGTACTGGTAATAGGAGTTTCTGCTGTATACAAAATCAATATTTTATGCATTATTTTCATAGAACCCACTGTTAACTGGCCACTGGTTTTCATAGAATCATAGAATGGTTTGGGTTGGAAGGGACCTTAAAGGTCATCTAGTTCCAACCCCCCTGCCATGGGCAG
>JAOXNO010000001.1:173916626-173940470 GCA_028565335.1 Limnodromus scolopaceus
AAGAATTTCTTTCTGGTGTCTAATCTAAATCTCCCCTCTTCCAATTTAAAACCGTTACCCCTTGTCCTGTCACTACAGTTCCTGACAAAGAGTCCCTCTCCGTCTCTCCTATAGGCTCCCTTCAAATATTGAAAGGCTGATCCAGGGAGACCTTATAGTTTTAATTTTTTTTTTCATTAGTAGTATGTTATTGGCTGCATTGTGTTTGAATTTTGTATATCAACCAGAAAAACTAAAATGTTCCTTGTTAGAAACCACTATTTCAGTGTAGACAGTCGTCTTACATGAAGTTGCAGATTGTTTTGTGGAAAGCTTCTGAGATAAGAAACACTTGAACATTTGAAGAGTAGCCGGTAAAATTATCAGTTAGACCAGGTTTTCTGTTCTTTTTAAGGTATCTGCTATTGACCAGATAATTCTTTGATCTTGCTCAGCATGTTGTAGGATGGAAATCAACGATCATGTTTTCAAGTTGATATACTGAATTTACTTCAGTGCATTATGAGATGTATTTTGCATTTCAGTTTTACTGTGTGAAAAAGACAGAGGCTTAGGGTGTCTTGAACAGATTAGCATTTCAATATGTTTGTTTATACTTGTTTCCCTACCTGCAGAATTGCATTTTGTTTTGAAAAACTCCTCCTGCACTGAAATTTTTGAAAATCCAGCAGATACCAAAGACTACAGCTCATGGAGGTTTTTTTAAAACCTTTTAGTACTTTTGCAGAAGTATCTTTTTATTAAGCTGGTTGATTTAATATGCACCAATTTTTGCACAGTAAATTTTTAATGAAGTGGTTATTTTTGCTTGAGCTTACCAAAAGGCCAGTTCAAAAAAATCTATGAACCTGTGGTTGTAATTAGCCTTACCCAACATAATAGACTCACCTGGTCTGACATAACTTATTGATATGCTGATGAAGACAAGTTGACCAAGACGGATGGTGCATGATTTGCCTTGAGGCTTCTACAGTGAGCTGGGAAACGTGTCAGATGTTACAAGGTATCGTGATGGTTGTTAGGGAGAGTGATAGAGGGGAAGTAATAAAAAAATCTTTCCTCTTAATGATCATCTAGTCAAATATACTTAGTCCAGAAGAAATACCAGTTGCCTTACAATAGAATTTGGGTATTGAGGGCTGAGAGTTTCTCTGTCATTGTGAGAAATAGTAGTTTGTTCTTAACAAGAGTAATCCATCCTGGATTGTATTTACTGGAGGCAGTTCATATTTCCAGTAAATTTGGAAAACTGCTGGCTCCAAAGGTTACGTCTAGGGATTACAGGCTGCTGATAATACAGAAGTCAGCCAGCCTGGCTTTTTCATGTTATCTGATAGGAAGCTTCTCTTTACATATATGCTACTTTGTTGGTCAAAGTTGTTGGATGAGGAAACACATCACTCTTTTTTCTAGTTTTGTATTCTACTAATATAATGTTCAATTTTTCTGTGAAGCATATTGGGTTTATTTTCTTCCAGTATTTGTTTCAAATTGCTGTTCTCTACCTGTTGTCCTAGCAAAGGTTAGGGCCTTGCAGCAGTGGTGGAATGTCATTCCCTTCATGGTTTTACTTTCTTCTCTGAAGTAATTTTTAAAAGTAATTCCCAAGAATAAATCAATGATGTTTGATAAGAATATTCTGTTCTCCCATACCTTTCTTGCAAGCTATTTTTTTATTGAGCTGTTTTTATTCCTTGTCTGCATATTCATTTTTGCAAATACAATAATTACACGTTTTATATGTGGCATAAAGGTATTATTTGCAAGTGCCCTTTAAATTATAAATCAAAATTAATGTGGTAGAAAGATGTGTAAATGCCACTTGAACAATATTAACAGAAAAATTTAAGTTGAGCACACTATAAAAACGGAATTACGCTATGCATGTTTGTTCCTTATTGGTTTTGATTTGATCACTGTCAAGCAATTGCTTAGTCTTCTACAAATTTCTTAGAACAAGTTACTTAAAAGATGCTTTTTAGAATTCTTCCTTGTCATGACTGTCCTTGTATCAGCCAGTACACTTGTAGCGTACCTTATATAATTTTTTATTTTGTACTTGTTCATTCTTAAAACTTCTCTCTCAAGTTATATCTGATTTAAAATAGTGAACATTAGAAGACTACAATGTTTAGCAATTAATTTTCTTTTTATCCTTTTGTAGAAAAAACATTTTGCTCCTTTCATTTCATTAAAAAGTGTCCAGTAATTGTTGTTCAGTAAGCTGTTAAGATAACTTGCAAGAGTTTTAAGAGCAGTGACAAGGTCTATTAGATGTGAAGGTAACAGGTATTATATAGCATTTTGTAAATAATAAAACAGTCACAATATGTAAAATAATTATTGCCTTAGAAAAATAAATATTAATTTAAAAAATGTAACTTTGACAGGTAAGCAGCAAGGGACACGTGACCTATGCAGTTGTAGTTTACTTCAGGATATTTAATTTGTTTTTTTTTCTATTATGTGCTGAAGTTTCAGTTTCTACTTTTGTAATACTAGAAGTAGGCTTAATTCGCTGTTACAGTGCATGAATTAAAGATACCTTTTTTGCTTTGAAGTATAACAAATCCTGTTTTTTAAGTACTCTTAGATCAGCAGGAGGAACTTTCATTGCAGCTAATGAGCTTACTGATATGACAGTTCCTGAAGATTCATGTAATTAAAGCTGTCTCTTCTTTTAAACATAATGACTTTCCCACTTTTCTATTAGTATTCCAGACAAGAAATATTTTAGTAATTTAGTACACTTTACTAATTTCTTATTTTATTGTATTCTAAAGATTTATATTGCATTTATGCAGTCTGCTCTTTTATTTGATTGACTCTAATTTACAGAGATCTTACAGGTGACAGTGTATAGAGTCGTCTTTTCATATAACAATATAAAACTGCAGATTTTCGTTCCGCTAAAAGTCATTAACTCATTGTTGCTTTACAAGTAACTTAGGCATTTTTTTTCATTTTTGAAACATTATTCAGTTCTTTTATAAGTAATTAATTTCAGTTTTTAAAAGAAGTTAGGAAACAAATTGTAAATGTGAAGTTTAATATATATTCATTAAAAATCAACACCCTCACCTACAATGTTTGAAAACATTAGGAAAGCATGAGATAAAAATATTAACACATATGCTGTAAGTGATCTATATGTCAAAAATAAAACTTTTTTTTCCTTATAACAGAATTTCTAAAAGTGTATTTCTCAGTACTATTAAATATGTACTTTCTGCTATGCATTGCTTGGGCTTTTGGTGTTGTCTTAAGTAGCAAATTCACAGGGGGTGTTTTCATGTAGTCAGGATTGTTGTGTTTGTTTGGGTGGGATTTTTTTGTGTTTTCACAAAACGCTACAAATTTCACGACTTAATCCATACTCCGATCAGTACCAAGGTTATTTTTATATGTAGGTTTATGAAATAGAACTGAAAGTAGCTATTCAAAGATTTCCATGAACGGCAGAGAATAACATGACAAATGGCTTATGTTGCAGCTTTCTGGTACACGCAGGGCTGTAACTCAAAATCTAGAGGTAACAGCCACAAAATTTCAAGAATCAACCTTACAGTGAAAAGACAGGATTTATCCTATGAGTGAAAATCACTCTTATTGCACCAATGAGAACTTCTAATTTCTTGGTCTGTGATCCCGTTAGTTGCATATCAAGACACGACCCAAGGTGAGGAATCAAACATATTTATGCCATGCTTTATAAGGAAAGAAGCCAATGTATGCTCTGCAAGAGCTATTGAATACTCTTGTAAGTTAGTCTAAAGATAGCTGAATAAGCTAAGCATTCCTTATATCAAGTGGGAAAAAAAATCTTAAAAGAAATGTGAACTTAATTTCAGGGATTTTTGATTTTGTGCTCCACGGAAAATTGCTGTCAAAGTTGGATAAAATGAGAATTAGTGAAACAACTGTATGAACAAGAATACTGTACTTAATTTTGTAAAAAAACTTGCATGTTTGGAAAACAGTTGTACCCATTGCTATTTCTAAAGATTTACTGTTACTAGCAGTAGAAATGTCCTGGTTAAATAAGGCGATGAGACAAAATTACAAAATATTGCTAATATCACAGTCAGGAAGAGGACTCAAGTGTGGGTGTGCAGGTAACAAAGGAGAGAAAAAATATTTCACTTAATTGCATTACAGCAAGTAGAAATTAGTTTAGAAATTAGATCAATATGTGCCTATCTATTAAAAGAGTAAGGTAACGGAATTGCCTTCCTGGGACGTCTTTTCCTTGGTGGGGAAAAAAGCAGCTATGAGCATTAGGAAGGAGTTATATTTCTCATAACAATGATTATATAAATATGGGCCTCAAAATAGCAAATACTAAACTTTGTGGCTCAAAAGATAAACAGTAATAGGAACTGAAGTTTCAGTTTGATTTGGCTTTCAAACAAGACTTGTATTAGCTGTAAAGTAATGGTATTAGCCTTAAAGTAAATACTGGAGTGCAACAAAGTAATGACAGACAAATAATTCCACATGGTAAAAGGGTTTTGATATACCATTGTTTAAAAAGGATAAAAATTTTTAAAAAACATCTTTTTTTCTTGTTTTTTGTTGTCAAGACTGAGAAAACATGTAATGTTTTTAGCAATTAATTTTACAATATTATAGAGCACTAAGCAATAGAGGAAGTTGGAAAGTAAATATTTGCCGATGAATGCAGTACTTACAGCTTAAAGTAGTCTTCTAATCTAAATTGTGTAAAAGAGATTCTCATACAAGACTGAAAAAGTATGTTATTTTATGTCTACTGTATTTTGAAATTATTTGAAGAGAACTTGCGTTTTAATATTGGAAATCTCAGCCTACAAATATATATCTCTATTTACCAGAAATGTACCATTTAAGTAATAAAAATACACTACTGGAGCATTTAATATACCATACGAGGGGCATTAAATATTTGCAGAGGGAAATTCATGGGAGATACATGGTGGTGTGTTTTAAGTACAACTTTAAATATTTCTACAATTTTGTGTTTATTGATGTTTTTCACACCTCTGCTTATGCCTGTAATGGATCAACAACTCTTATATTATTGGGACACAAGTCACATTAGCATGCTACAGACTTACCATGCTCCTGTTGGAACCATTGTATAATTAATTGAGACTGGTTGAAAAGAAGTAATTAAACACACCTTCTTGTGGTTTATTTTATTTTATATTTCATTTTATTTTATTTTATTTTCTGAGTGCATTTGACAATATAAAAATTTTGTTTTTAAAAGCTGATGGAATATGTGAAAACTTATTTCTTTTAATGTTTGTGACTAAGTTGTGCACAGGACTGTTATGTGGTGAGTAATTTTAAGATACAATTATGCAATGAACTACTGAAATCTAAGTGAAATATTCTATTTCCTTTAAGGGCATTAAAATATATACGTTGCTTACAAGCATGAATTAGCAAATCAAATATGAAGTAAGAGTTTGAGTATTTGCACATTTTTACCAAAACAACACTTCAGTTTCTAATATGAAATTATTCCATGTTTCCATGGAAGTAGTCCATGAAAACAGATTTCTTCCTTTATTATCTTACAGTGATGCAAGTGTTAAGTATCATGGCTAATCCCTGGTACAGTCCTTGAGCCCCCAGTTATTTAAAAATGCAGACCGTTTGATCTCTAGACAGATCAGGATTCAGATAAAGCCGTTCAATACTTTTAATTTCATATTTATTCAACTGGAATAGTTCAATGGAATAGAAAAACTGAATACATTGTGCATATGTATAGAACCTTGAAGGTGAGAAAGCTTGATTTTGCTGAGTAGGGAAGTGTTGCAAGTGCCTATATATACACATATGTATGTGGGTTTGTATATCTCACTACCTATATATCTGTCTCAGGGAGAGATGGCAGTGACAGGATTGTTTAGAAGACTGGTCAGTTTTAAACTTTTATTTTAAACTTAACTAGGCTGATATTCATTAACATTTCATGCTAATGGTTCAGTCTTAATCATTATTAATCACCAATCACCACATATTCAAAGCAGTTAGTTATTAACAATCATATCCTAAATTAGCTGTGAATACACAATACACTGTAGCCATCACAGGACTTCATGGTCTGGGTCCCCAAGGGTCAAGGTGATGAGGCTCAAGAGCTCTTCAGTGAGGGAAGCCGCAAACGATGTGCAGGTCTTCTTTCTCTTCCCTCCTCCAAATTTGGTTTCTTATTTTATAAGATGATCCTGTCTCTTGGCAGCTCTTAGTCCACCACTGCAACCTTTCACTCTGTACTGTGCAACACTGGGAGATACTACTTCCCCGTACTGTGGCAGGTGCCGTATCCTGTTGCTTGGCCATTTTTCCCCTTGCCTTAATAGCCACTTCTTGCTTTCAATAGCAATCCAGTGATGAATAACCGACTATCAGTGAATTGTTTCACTCAGGAGTTTCTGTTTTCGACCTTTGCCCATATTTTCAAGTTCTGAGCTTAAACTCTACATCGTAAAAAGAGACACGTGGCATCGGGCTGCATTTCACTCAGGAGGTTCCCAAAAGAAGCTTGTAACAAGTGTAGCAGGCCAGGGATTGTGTATTATTACCGTGGAACTATTATTACCAGGGAACTGGGTACAAAAATGCTTGTGCGTTGTTTACTGATTACACTACATTAGTATGCTCATATTTGAATTCAAAATAGGAGAAAATTAATTAAATCCTGCTTAGACAGCTGCTTCTTTCATATGTGCAGCTGGAGTCTGCTTTGGCCACAGAAGGTAAATTCTGAGGGCTCAAGAGGTAATGGCATTGTCAGACCTTTAGGAAAAAAAGAAGCTTGTCAAAAGCATTGTATACACCTGTTAGACACACACACACACACACTCTCTCTCTCTCAGAAAAAAATTAAATAAATAAAGGGATGGAGGGGGGCAAGAAAGCCAGAAAATGGCTCTAGACTACAAGAGGAAACATCATCTTGGGAGAAAAAAAAACCATAAATATTGTTTTTTCAGTCTTCTGTGACACTGAGTGAATATATCGAACTAGATCTTTTTCCACTGTTAATACCTATTTCAGGCTTTTGCTGGTGTTTACAGAAACTTTCTGATCTTTTGCCTCTGGAATATTTCTTTGTTAGTACTATAAACATCTGACAATAGAGAGGGTGTTTTTAGTTGTGTTTTTAGGCTATATTTTGTCATTTAACTTCACTTTTAAATGCTGCATCAAGATTATGTTGGCAATTTTAGAGAATTATTCAGTAAACTGTAAATTATTCACTAAGGCACATGGAAAATAAGGAGGTGATTGGTGACAGCCAACATGGCTTTGCTAAGGGCGAATCGTGCCTGAAAAACTTGGTTGCCTTCTACAATGGCATTATAGCGTTGGTAGAAGATCAGGTGATGTCATCTACCTGGACTTGTGCAAATCATTTGACATTGTCTCACATGACATCCTTGTCTCTAAGTTGGAGAGATGTGGATTTAATGGATGGACAACTTGGTAGATAAGGAATTGGCTGGATGGCTACACTCAGAGTTGCGGTCAACAGCTTGATATCCGGGTGGAGACCAGTGGCAAGTAGCATTCTTCAGGGGTTGATATTGGGACTGGTGCTGTTTAACATCTCTGTTGGTGATGTGGACAATGGGACTGAGTGTATCCTTAGCAAGTTTGCCAACAACACCAAGCTGTGTGGTCCAGAGGGACCTGGACAGGCTTCAGAGGTGGGCCCATGTGAACTTTGTGAAATTCAATAAGGCCAAGTGCAAAGGTCCTGCACTGGCTTCTGGAATAATCATGGTATTAGAAAACCTGAATCAAGAGAGGAAACTTTAGGAGCAAAGGTGTTTTAACCATGAAAGGCAGAAGGTGAGGAATTATTGCTTATAAAAATGTCAGGAGACTTTGAAAAAGGGGCATGAAAGTTCAGAGGATACAATTGAGAGATTGTTCAGGCGCACATGCGTTGGATTCAATGAAGAACTTGGTTTTGTGAACTCACTAACATTCAAAATCCCATTTTTTGACTTTGTGTTCGAACTGTCATATGAGTTGCTTGCTTAGTTTGGCTTAGATTTATACCTGAATCCTCCCACGGTTAGGGTCAAAGTTAGGATTCTTTTTTTTCTTCCATTCTTCTGTGTCCCTTCAGATTTTATACCACAAGGGAAGGTTGGCAGGTTTTTCATGTGATCTTTTTGTTGAAGAGCTGCTTACATTTACACATCTGATATTTTTTTTTTAATCTGTTTTCACTAAATTGGAAGTTGAAAGACAGTAGTACCCAATGAATACCAGCATATTGGGAGTTAACCTCTGCTTGGAGCTGTCACCAGAAACATAGCCTTAAAGGAAAAAACATCTAATAGTTGTGCACTGCTGAAATCAAAGGAATGCTGAATTTTTTTATTCAGGAACGACTTCAGATCGTGACAGAGGAAACAAAAACCTCCAGAACAAGATAGAGATGTAAAGATTCTTGATCAAATATGTACCTGTTCAAGGTCAAAAGAACTGAGGCAATAGAAATAAAAATTGGCGTTGCTGGAAGCAAGGATTCAAAAGTCTCTTGTATACAAGCTAGTAATCAGCTCTAGGTACTGAGGCTTTTTGTTTGGTGTTTTTTTTGTTGTTGTTTTTGGGGGGTTATTTTGGGTTTTTGGTTTGTTTTTTTTTTTTTTTTATTATTATCTGGGCAAAAGAATGTAGCTGTTACTCAATTGCTACCTGCGATTGATGTAAAGAGTTTTTTGGTGGGTTGAGAATTTTTGGGGTGTTTTGTTCTAAAACCTGTGTATTTGCTGAGTCTCATCTTTCTGACATTTTCTAAGTATGTCAGTTTAATTTATACTGTGAACTCTTTTTATGCAAGACAAACCCTTGGTAAGGGTCCTATCAATAGTTGTATTAAGCACAAGGTATTATACTCTGTGTTTCTTAGCAGCTTTCTAATAGATCAGTGTCTTAAAATTGTGTGTCTTCCTACCCTCAAAGGCTTCTTATGACAGCAGAAGTGTGACTTTATATTAAAATCAGGTTTGCTTCTGGAACCCATGAAGACTGAAACAGATCTGTAGTCAACATTGACAGCTTCTAATTTTATCTCTGCTTCCCAAACAAGAGTTTCTTAACTGCTGAAGCCAACTGACCTACCTGGTGATGATATGGGCTGAACAATTGCTGAGTGAACATCTGCCAAGTGTAACATACAGTTGGAAAACAGTGTTTCTGACTAAACAGAGGGTTTTAAAAGTTGTGATTATAAACCAAATAATGAGTTATAAATTATAATATGAACATGTATTTGTATTTCCTTATTCTTTTTAGAAAAGTTGATTGTCTCCAAATTGTTTGGGTTGGGTTTTTTTTAGGTTACATTAACATTTTAACAGGTTGCCATTGATCATTTTATAGTTGTGTTAACCTTTCTGCTGTGAATGGGATTGTAGTTGCTATGCAACCTTTTACTCTAGTCTGGGAACTCTGTCAGGCTTTTATGAGAGAAAGATGTGTTCAGTGTGTGTATCTTAATTTCCATCACATAACTTAACTGAGTGGGTGATGTCATGGATCAACAGATCCTAGTAGCATCATAGGGCCACAGGCTTTCTCCAGGGATGTTTTTAGATGAAGTTTAAGGTAGCTTTACCTTTACAGTTCCACTGTGAAATAAATAATGAATAAAAGAAAACAAAAAATCAAGTCAGTCTAAAATTCAGAGTATGTTCTTATCTATATACATTGTTCCTACAGAACATATTTAAATGTTAATTTTACTTCATAAACAATCACGAAATAAGTTTTAACTGATCCCAGTAATATGAATCCAAGACAGAATGCATGCTAACTGAAGTTATCCTCAGGTTACTTTTATGATCTTGATATTTGAATCAGCTATTTACACATCAAGTATTCAACATCCATGCATTGATTCAAATGGATGAAAGTTTTATTTCTCTTTTTCTGATAAAGAAAATCTGCACTTTTTCTACATCCTTCTGTAAATCCCTGATGTTTCACCTCTACTGTTTCCTTTTTCCTAAGTCCCTGGTTTGCTCTGCCGCGCCCTCTCAAGTGCTTCCACTTCTCTCCAACTTGGCAAGCACTTTTGCTCTGACAAATTTTGCTGTGTTTTTTGTCAGGCATCGTGCTTTCGAATTAGGGAGTAGAGGCTTAGGATTCATGCGTAGGTGTTTAATAGCCCCATTTTCTCTGTGTTTTGAGGGTCGTAATTTCTTTGTGCTCTTCCATACAAATGTTCGTATTTTCTGTTTTAACAGAATGAGATTGAGGAAAGCTTGGTGGTTCTTGGAGTTACTTCAAAACTTATCCTTTGGTTAATCAGAAGAGACAGACTGGCATAAGTATGTCTCAGGTTATTTAAACCAGACTGTTAATTGCAGTGCAAAACCTTAGGCATAAAAATAAAACAAAATGCAGCATTCAAGCAGCAGACATCTGATCAGCATAAGGCAACCGCATAAGTGAGGGGAAGGGAACGCTGTAGAGTAACCCCATAGTATTGTGATTAGTTCAGCGTGCTTTTATTTTAGAATTAAAAACATAGCGTGCTGGTCTGGGGAAGGTTTTAACTCATGCATTTCACAAACAATGTTTCTTGTTTAAGGTGTTAACAGAATGAATGTTCTGTATTTTAGTCTCAGCAGAAAACCTGGAGAAGAGCCTGAAGCATATGGAGAGGCAACTCCAACAGCTTGAGAAGGATTTGCAGACTTTTCCAGTTCCTGAAGATAAGCACGATAAGTTTGTAGCAAAAATGTCTATATCCTTTGGAGTATTCTTTTTAAAAAAAAAAAAAACACAACAGAAGTAATTTATCTGCATTACCTTAAACTTTAAATTTCTGTGCATAACTTCTGTCTAGTCTGTAGCATATGTTTTTGAAAAATACAGCTTTTTTCCCCTCAAAAACTGAATAGAGGAACAGTCCAATTAAAGGATTCCTCTGTAGTGAATAGAATGAGGACAAAAATGCTTCGTGTCAGCTTTTACACTGTATGAGTTTCTTAAGTTAGGGAAAAGTAGTTATTATAGGAATGTTAAGCATTTCACTTTAGTGTTAAGTGATTTTTTTATGTGAGAATATCTTGTAAAAACATGTCTGTCACCCTGTGTTTATTTGTTTTCTCGTAGATGCGTTACCACTGTGAATTTTTTTGTACGTGCAATCACAGAACCAAAGAATTTCTCTCTCTTATTTCAGAAATGAGATTCATAGCATATGAAAACTGGGTTCTGGTCTTGTTTTTCTCAAAATTACTTTTCCCACTATTTATTTCAAATCCTGCAGCCAACTTCACTGCCTGTCTCCCTCGTAAGAAAGCCTTGTGACATGAAGATACTTAATTAAAGCAGAAAAAACCTATTCTTTCACCTAAACCTCCCTAACAGATGATGGTCATCTATGCTTGGCACTGAGACTAACCTAGAAGCAGAAGTATCAGCAGGTAGAGAGGAGGTTGAAATATCCTCTGCAGGCACTGTTAGGTTATTACCTAGCTGTAAGACTACTTTGTTATGTACAAAGGCAGGGGCACTCAGGATGAAGTCCTCTTGATTAATCTCGTACTATTAAATAAAAGATGGCAAAGGACCTTGAGGCCAAGTGGATATAGCGGTTCTTGCTGCATTAGGGCCAGTTTCCTCTTCAGGACACTAGCTGCAACCAAAATGTTTACAACTTAGCTTTAGGCCTTCTCTGTACTCTGTGAGTTATCTGTAACCTTTCGATGTTGCTACTAATTTTTTTAAGGTCGGGTATTTTGTTGGTGAGGTTGTTCTGTTTGTTGTTGTTGCTGGCTTTTTTTTCCAGCTCAATGTGGTTTTCAGAGATATGTTGCAGCCCACCAGCATGGAGTCTCTGTAGTAGGAAACGTAAGTTTTGTCACTGAAGAAGCCAATAGCATAATAGGAGAACTAGGAGAGGTGTCCTGAAGGCAAGAGATAAACTATTGCTAGGAAGTTAGAGGAAAATATATCCCTGATGCTTTCTTAGAAATACTACTAGAACTATGCAAAGTCTGTGCTTGGTTAAGAAAATGATGTGTAGGCTAGGAAATTAGGAGTGGGAAGCACTTACTCAAAAATCTAACCTATGAGGAAGGACAAACTCTTTGTAATCCGTTAGAATGGAATAGACTGTTTCAGTTGGAATGGACCTACAATGATCATCTAATCCAAAATAGTTGTGATGCTAGCACTTAAAATACCCCATAACCTTTTGCATTTTTAAGCTGAGGACCAGGGTTTGAAGTAACACATAATTTAGTATGCAGCTTTCTTGGGAGATGTGGTTATAAAACTTCCATACCTATAAAACAGATAGGAAAGAAATTAGCAAAATTCAATTGAGAATGAGTGAAGAATAACCTGAAAAATATAGCTTCACTTCAGAAGGAGAGCACGGGAAAAGTAAGTTGAGGAATAACGACGTACTCCTATGCTAATATCAAATATCTAAAATAAAAAAAATAATATGATTGTGTAGGATTCCTCATTTGCCTTTGTGTTACTGACATATAGGACATTTCGGAAACTTTGTGTCAGGAAGTGAATGGAATAATATTATATACGTTTGTAAATTGTATTTAAGACACAATAAGTCACAGTTGGAGAGAAATAGTGTGAAAAGTTAAAATACAATAAAAGTCAGATAAGGTAAATAGGCAGGCATTGTCAGTAAACACTATAACTTTTCTAGGGGTTGAAATTCCATTCCTGTATATGAAGAGCATTAGAGCACTTTACTAATCACTTAAAAAAGGTAGTGATCGTCTTAGGAAATGCAAAGGAGGATGTCTATGTCATCTTTTTCAAGTGTCTCAAAAGCTGTAATCCTGCCAGAGAAGACATAGATTGTCAATGTGTGCCAAGAAGATAAGCCATAGTGGTAATTTTTTTACTTTGCATTAGTTTTCTTTAGGTAGAACTTTGGTTGACCCCACTGTGCAACATTTTGCATGGAAGGATAATCTCAAGTGAAGGAGTCAGTAAAAGTTTTTTTTTTTCTTAAAAAAAAATATAAAATAAATAACAATAAATCCCCAGGAGTAGCCAGTGGTCACCAAAGACTTGAAAAGATTATTTTAAAATAAACTCAAATATAAACCTATTGGACTAGAGGTTACTTAGCCCAAGACACCAAAGGAATCAAAGCTGAAAAGAAGCACTTGAAGTTTTTTAAAAGGGCTACAAGGAGGATCTGCGAGTCTGGCTTCTCTAGCAAGCAAAATAATGAAGACTAAATAAAGACAGAACCAACATGTATATGTTGGAGATGTAAAGTGATGATGGAGAGTCAGCGTGGGTTTTGTAAAAAGAAACTATCCCTTGCGGATCTGTTGCAGCATGCAAATAAAGGCAGGACAGTTGATAGAACATAACTGAATTTCCATGAACCTTTCAATGAGGTGTATTAACAAAGACTTCCAAGAAATAAAATTTCTTGGGTCAAAAGTGGAATGATTTTTTCTGGATTAATATCTTAAAAAAAAAAAAAAAAAACCAAAACCCAAAACAAAAAAAAAACATGTCAAAAAAGAGATAGTGGCAGATGCTGACAAAAGAGCAAGTGAACTTCAGTGATTATAGAGTAATAGATCTGGAACGAATATAAGTGTTCATTATGTTGGAATAACTGTAGTCAAGGGCAAACAGAAAACATAAATAAGTTGCTATAAAAATTGTTAATACTCTTATATCTTGAGTGTTTCCATCACCCCATCTCAAAAAGTATACTATATAGCTCCTGATGTGGCAGAGAATAGTGACAATGATCCGCAGTATGCAATAGTTTCTGCATCAGGGATGCTTTAATAAATTAGGACTCTTAAGGCAGAAAATTTAAAAAAATAGGAAAATATAGTAAAAGTACTTGTAATTTTGTATGCCATATAGAAGGAAAGTTAGTAACATATTCATTCTATCTTATAAATAACCAGGGTTCATCTCATGCAAAATACTGTCCAACAGGTTAAAATAGACAAACAGAAATCTTTTCTTACACGACAGACAGTTAAACTGTAGCATCTACTTTTAGGATGTTGTAGAGGCTGAAAATGTAAATGAATTTCATAAAAGGCTTTGTTAGCTAAAGATAGAATGTCTGGAGCTATTAAACACAGTACTCCGGAGGCAGCTTTAGCTCAGAAAAATCACTGGTGTCCAGACTGTTAGAAACTAAATACTACATCAGTTGAATTATCATGCTTTACTTACCAAGTTTCCATCTTGTTTTCCCTAATCTTTGAGTATTGACTGCTATCAGGAACAGGGGAGATCTTACTGATCTGATATATCTGATCTTACTCAGAATAAATCAGTACAGGTAAAACCAGCCATACTACCTATTTCATTGTATTAGACTATTCAGATACAATATTTTGAACAGTAAATGTTATGTATAGGAATAATCTGCCCTCACCAACTTCCCCTCCAAGCAGACAGGCAGTAATTTCAAAACAGTGAAGTTGCATATGGTTTCTAGTAATGTCAGTGAACACACTAATTAAAGAAGCTCACTTTTAGAAAAACAGGAACCTCAATAAATTACGAGGCAAAAAAGGTTTGATGTAAAGGTTAGATAATCCTGCACAGCGTGATGAAGCCTGGACCTGCCTTTACTTTTATTCCTATGACAAGGAAAGCTGAATGATGCTGATGTCTTGAAAAGCATGCAGCTCATAAAAAGAAACCAGCAGGAAATCTGAGAAAGGAAGGATGGTGCTTTGTTGGAAATAATTTTTCATCCTGAGTACAATTAGACTCCATGGACAAGCAGGCTACTACATCCTGTCGCTAAATATCACAACCCAAAGGCCCCTAATGAACTGATTAGCATTCTTGTTTCTTTAGGAAGTCAGATACATGCACAGTTGGTGCACTCTTTTATTGACAAAGTCTATAATTATGAATATTTCTCCTATATATTAGATTGTGCTAGTTCGTCAGTCATCTTATGTATACTAGCTGAAAAGAAATTACAGTTATTATTGCAGTTCTATTTGCTTTAATTAGGGAAGTCAAAGAATATTGAACTGATACTGATCTAGGGCATTAAATCCATTGAGCGAAATGTTCAATAAAAAGCACGGTGAACAAAATACACTTGTACGTGCAAAATAAAAATTTAATGGGCTTTTGGAGAGTATTTAAATTGCATATTAAAAGCTTAATTAAGTAATTTAGTCAACATGCTCCTTATCAGGCCAGCTCACATCTCCTGATTTTCTAAGTAGCAGCTGAGAAACTCTCAACAAGTTTCAGCCTACCACTGATCGTAGTGTTGATGGTGATTTTCAGTGAAGCTTGTGGAACTAATACTTGAGAGACAAGTCGGTTACTGCCTTTCATCGAGAAACAGAGTCCTTTCTTTTTGTTTGGTTCTCTATTCCTCTTTCCTTGTCATTTAAGTTAATTTGTTGGTGTTTCGAAAAGGGAAGGAACAGCACTTAACCAAATCAGTGCCTGATTCAAGTGAGGTAGAAGAAACCTATTTTAGCTGCAAGGAAGAGATTACATGCTGCCTTTAAACTGTTGGCTACTTAATTGGCCTCATAGTTTGAACTTCCCTCTGTGCAACATAAACTGAAGCCTGTTAGATGTCCTCTAACCCTCAGGACTTTGGAAAATTTTAGCATGTGAGCTCATTAGGTGAAAAAAGATTGTATGTTGCTCTTTGGGAGGGGGTCAAGATATTGACTGCGTGGACAAGTAATGAGGTAGGGCTTTGGCAAACAATGTAAATTTAACTTACGTGTATAATTCCTTTATGCAGATCTTAAACATCTGGTCTGAACTTCAGGTGTGTGTTACAGCTAGCACTGGTTTTGCTCATAATATATGGGGTTTGCAGACCGGATGCAGCAGCTCTGTGTGATACAAATACATGCTAATTTGTTTTAATAGTATAGAGATAAGTAGGAGTGAGTTAAGGAAAAGGTATTATTTGAGAAATACTCTTCAGAAGGTACTGATTTAAAAATCTAAACATTTTTATGTGTTTCTTGAACTGTTATATTCAAATACAGAATTTTACTGTTGAACTTCCTATAGGCATATAAAAGGAAGTCTCTATTACACTTATTTTTCAGACGGTTGCAACTATTTTCCCAAGAATTGGGTGGGGGTAATCCTCAGCAAAGCCCTACAACAGTCACACTCTTTGGCCTCAGAAAAAAATAATTTGTTGAAATCCTGAAGTGACCTCAAAGTCTTTTTGAACTAGCCTTTGAAAAATTTGCTGTTTTTACAGACTGTTGCTGGCTAACGTGGTGGCGCTCTCAGGTCCATTTTGAAAATTCTGCTAAAATATATGTAGCATCTATGCATTCATTAATCTTTTGTTCTCATACAGAATCATATTCCTTTTATGTATTGTCTACACTTAATGTGTAGGTTAATTTGTGAAAAAAATCACATGTGGTGAATATGGGATCTTTTAAAGAAATGTTTGGTACAGATCAACATCATTCATTGTCTGCTGTAGGGTAACAGCTGCATTTACTTGTCTTGATACCCTGCACTATACTAGTATTTTATGTCGCACAATATGTTAAAATCAGTATAAACTTCAGACAAGCAATTCACTATGAAAGAGCTACCGTGAATACGCAAGACCAAACATACAGCAGTTAGAAATTTTGCCACAGATATTACTTGTCTCAGCCCTGTGTTGCTTTCCTGTTCCATTAGTGAGCAGAATGATGATCTGTAATCCCATGAGGCCAAAAAGGCAGCCCATGAAGTGAAGTCACTTCAGAAAAAGTTAACAAATACCTAACTTCTTGATTTCCTTTTACTCCTGCCTGTGTTGCAGCTCTGCTCTACTTCTGTCTTCATTCATCCAAAGCCAATGAATTCTGTAGCTGATAATGCATATATATCAACCTGTTCATAATAATTACAGTTGGGATTGCTGTACTCAGTAGTATTCCCAGTTGTCTCCAGTTTAGCTAGTGCTGGCTAACAAAAGCCATATTTAAGGCAAATAGGAAGGGGACTTATTAAAAAATACCTAAATTGAAGCACAGTCTCAGTAGAATGCCAAGAGCTTAAGCTATCCCATAATGCACCAGGCGGAAAAGAAAAACCTCAGGATTCATCATGTCTGGCATTGAAATACTGGATAATAAAACATCTTTCCAGAGTGCTGTATTTTGAGTTTAAAATCACATATTCAAGGGGAGTCAGTTTTAACAGTATTAAGCTAAGCAGCCTATATGGACTCTATTAACGTAACTGTAGCTATGAGTCGCAGAATATCACAGAAATTTTATCTCTCTTGCCTTCCCACCCCCTCAAGTTTCCTTTTCAGGGTATATTTACCTTCCTAGAAAACTGAAGAAAGTTACTGGAATGTTTGATGTGTATGGCACTTATACATAGTGACAACAACAACAAAAATATATCTAATTTTCCTTTACCCTTCCATTCTGTGGAAATAAACAGCCTCATAATTGCAAAAAAAATAGTGTATTTTCCCTAAGTTCTTTTAATGATCTAAGAATCACAAATAGTAAGTATCCTAAATTGTGCCATCAAGAATAAACAAGTTTTAGAAATGCTTGTTTCTAATTTCACTCAGTGTTAATTTTACTGGTTTTCTTTATTAAAGTTCTTTGTTGTTTTGATTTGTTAGGGGGTTTTTTTGAACTGCTGAGATTTCTTTTGAAGTTTCTAACTTGTATTTTGTCATGCCTTGTTTCTCATAATACTTTATTTAATATTTGGGCAGTTATTACATTCTAACCTCTCATCAGCTTTCCACACTGTCCCACCAATAGCTGTTTAGTGTCCTTAATAATTTTAAAGAAACTCAACTCTGAAAGTTTCCTATAAGCTTTGTGGGTCTTGGGAGTTAAGTAGAGGAGAGAGATTCAAACCGATATGGAAGAGAAAGTGGGCCAGCAACATCAATTCTCTTTGAGCTCTGAAGTTGCTCATGAGCTGCATCTTACAAAGTGAATAGAACCATAGAAAGAAGCTCATATTGGCTAAGGAGCCTTGTCAGACAAAATGAAGGTCTGAAATCAGGTGGCTGGGAGGTGATGGAGGTTCTATCGTTTAAAATCATCAAAATCTAGGCTTTGTTAGACCTTTCCTACAAGACTTTCTCAGAGGAGACTATTTTGCCCTTAAAGACCCAGCTAATAGCCATCATAGTGACGACTTCGAATGTTGTGAAAGTGCTTTATGTCTCCTTTCCTGCATGTGTCTAAGAACACTGTGTGACTTCTTGGCATGGAGTCTAAATCACAAAAAGAAAACCATTAACTGCTTACTTAGCATTTTTCAAGCAACCTTAACAAACCAAAAGGACATTTAATAGTGAAATTCAAATGGATTCAGCCTCTAAACAAAACTAAGATTGCATTGCAAAACCCCTGAAGGGTGAAAGCTCTTACCCAGCAGTGGATTGTTACTGTGTATCTAAAACAGCGTGGTGGATAAAAATTGTATTTGCCTACATTTTAATGACCTTGATTAAAAATCCCATGCTTCATAAAATAAGGTGACCATAGTGTGTGTATCTGTAGTATGAAGTATATGAACACAGTAAATTCTCTTTTGTAATAGTTTGGGTGGGCAATTAGAAGTAAAGGTAAAAATTTCATTTCATGTCTTCTGTAGTCTTTCCTGGAGCAGGAAAATAATGGAACACAAATATTTGTTTAGGTACCATTCTATTAAAGTTAACACTTCATGAAGTTGTCCTATATAAGGAAATGACTACACATAGTGTTTCTTTTTCAAGCTTCTTTGTCTAACTATATTATCAAAATTATTGAATAAACACAGGTTTTTAAATTTAATTTATGTTATGCAGTGTTGTGGTGCTATTTATAAATTGTCTATCTCTTGTAGAAGTAGTTCTGTTGTTTTCATTGCTAATTTAATTAAGTTGTATTGACATTGCAAATAGCTTTAGAAAATGCATAAATACCTGATACAGCCACCAGGAATAGAAATGAATGCATTGCTGTTGGTGCAACAGAATTTAAAAAAAAAAGAAAAAAGCAGTTAAGACGAAGTTTTTAATCTTTCATGGTTTTTACGTTTAATACTGTTGTTTATTAATATTTCTATTTTTACTTCAATTTTAGTAGGGACTATACTATCTCTTGATGTATGAAAGTGTTCAGGTTGACTACTGGTATCTGTATCTAAATTCCAAATAAATTGTAATTTATGTATCTAAATATTTAGTGTCAATAAGCAGACTGATACTAAATAAACTACATAGGTGCTTGAGGTTAGATTAGTCTCATACTTTATATCTCATACAAAATTATATGCTAATGAAATAATCTTTTAATTTAAAGTGGCTGAGAAAATTAGATGAATACACCCTGATTTATTCATAGGCCTAATATACACTGTAAATACAGGGAAGCATGTATGACATGGAAAAGTTCTTTTGATACTTCAATTAGATACAAATGAAAAATGTGTGTGAAATACAGATCAATGTTAAGTAAAGACTGGATTTGACTGGATTTGCTGAGTATTCTTGCAGCCTTAACAGCGATGCACAGCTTTCTAGTTCACGCCAAAGAAGATTTTCAGAAACTTTCACGGATGCATGAGAACATGGAAAAACTCTATCAGAATGTGATGGGATATTATGCTATTGATCTGAAGAAAGTTTCTGTGGAGGAGTTTTTAACAGACTTAAACAACTTCAGGACAATGTTCATGGTACAATATTTTTATTTTATGCTTTATGTTTCTTGGAAATTATTTTTGTAATCTTTCAGTTACTGAACAAACTAAACCGAAATTTCTTCCTCCTCAAATGGTGTCTGATACTCATATCACATATCAGAAATTTTGCTTTGCGCATCCTAAATTCTTAGGATATCCTAAGGATAATGGAGTTTTGAATTACTATTTGTGGATTATTTCTTTCTGAAAGAATTGAAAATTCCTAATAACAGTGAATGTCATTTAAAACTGAGCCTTTTATATGCATATATAACCTGAAGGGAAAAAATCTGAAACTCTATCTTTTTATAAATATAACTGCATTTACTATTTAAAGGATGCTTGTTATTTACTTAAAAATAAATATTCTAACAATTATTTATATTTATAATGCATTCTTTTCCCATGTAAAATGCAGACTAAAGATTTTATTTAATTTAATTTTTCATTTGCCTGCAGCACTTCATCAGTGTCAAGGTTTGCATGTGTAAGCAGGTTCCTTGCTATGGAAACTCAGAGCTCCTTATTCTGGCTTGAAAAAATAGCATATTTTCTTCAAACTTGGTCTGTTTCTAAGGGCCTTTAATTTTTGTGACAATAGAATGTCTAGGCTTTTAGATCTTACATGTTTTAAATGCTTACTTTTTTTTCCCTTTAAATAGGGTGATCCTTGGGGATAGGAGCTAAAAATGGTTATTCTATTATTATTTTAAATATTTGAATTATATTTGAGAAGCAGACATTAGGCTGATCCAGGTTATTGTTGGGTAGTTCCTTTTGTGCGGAGCTCAAAATATAATCTGAACATAATTTGAACTCGCTGTTGGTTATCAGAGCTTTGCCTTAGAGTCATCTAAAATAGTCATAGATATGGAGGTGTAGCTCTGGCCTTATACCACAGGGCAATATCTGCATTATGTATACAAACATTTGCACATACTAACTCATCATAAAAGCTTAAGCTATTTTGGAAATCTAATTTTATTTTTCTTTAGGTATTTTTCCAAATGCATTTCCATTATGTGTACAAATATGTATTATTATAGGGGTTTTTTTGGGGGGGTTGTCTTGTTTGGTGGTTTGTTTGGGGTTTTTTTTGTAATTCTACCAAAATATGATTTAGGAGTTTTAACAAAAGACCTTTCTGAGATATGAGGTAGAAATTTCTCACCAGGGTATTTCTTTATGTGTTTGGAGTTGATTATATATAACTATAAACAGTCTTAGGAGATTTCAGGATAATCAGATGTTCTCCAAAATATTGCAGGTTCTTTTACCATTGTCAATGTAGTTCTTCTGGAAGAAGGATGATTAACTTGATGATATACTTCAGAATACATACTCAATATACGTGGAGGGTATATCCCTCAACTTAAAGTAACCAAAAAAACTTTGGGAAAGCTGATGGCTATATAGGTTCAAAATACTTTTATAGAGCTCTTATTTAAGATTAGTGAGGATTGCTATCTTGGTGTTTTATAACTATGTTCAGATTTGGTGAAGTTAGGGGTGAAGGGAGAGTTTGTTGATTTTGTGTGGAGGTTGTGGTTGTTTTCAATTATTGTTGTTGTTTAAGCTTTCTTTGCAAAACTAGGTTTTTCTCCTGGAGTCTGAACACTTGGCTAGTAAGTAACTCTTTCTCAATGAAGAGATGCAATAATAAAAAGGCAGATCCCCAATTGTGTATGAATTTATTAAAGGTGTCTCATGTCACATCTGGCTACCTGTTATTATGTCGCTTAACTTACTGGCTACACTCCTGCAGGAATGTTATCCGAGCATGAGCTTTGTGACAAAGTCTGGAGCAGTGATCCAACTCATGCCTTTGACCTGTAGAAAGATTACACTAGTCATTTTGCCATCTAATCCTCATTGTAGCCTGACACTATTACAACACACTTATTTAAGTTGCTTGCGTGTTTCCCCGGTCTTGTTAGGTTTTGCTTGGTCATTCTTTTTTCAATGACTTCAGACATGTCTGAGGGTGTAGATAGGGAAAAGTACTTCTTTCATAGATATTGAGAAAGGGTTTCCTATGTCCATCTATTGTGAGGAAATGACTTCAAATGAAATCCGTATTTATCAAGCACATATGGAACATGTGAAGATTACCAAGCCTCTACTGCTTCAGAGTTTAACAGCTAAAAAGCTAGAAGGCACAGATCAATCAGAATGATTTTGTTTGGCAAGTTACGTATGCCAGATTTTTCAACATGGACATTGTTTATGTTTTCTTAACTAGATCAGGGCCTACTTTGAAACTCAGGAGTCTGATTTCAAAATGGCTAAATATTATGTAATTATTGTATTACTTTAATTTCTGATGTTTAACCAGGTGTCCCCCTTAAATGCTGTAGAATAAGAATTTTAAATGCTTAAGACTTAAAGAAGTGGTTCTGCTTTACCTTAATTTCTCCATATTTCTTTTCGGTGTCTGTAAAATTAGCACTGATACTAACCCCTGCTCACAGCAGTGTTATAAAGATAGATTAATTAGTGCTTCGAAACAGTTAGATATTATTGATGAGCATGATGGAAGAAACCTTGAGGAAAATTAATAATTCTGTCTTGCAGAGCACAGTTTGAAGGCTATATGAAAAAGGTGTGTAGATAAGGCATGAAATCACTTATCATTCAATGACACTAAACTAAATATTGGGTACTTGCTCAGTTTTGAGACTTTTGGGAAAAGATTTTTGAGATGCCCAGCATGAGACACTCAAGGTCTGATTTTCAGACTTGTTTAGCATTGGTCTTGACTACTGACAGAAACTTAAGGTGGTTCATATCCTAGAACACTAAGCTCAAAAGACTTTTAAATTTAGTGCTGAAAAATCATTGGATTCTTAAAAAGCCCAAAATTAAAAGACTACTGAAGTCACCAGTTGGTGTGGGAAAGTGGAGTTCAGTCATCCTTGTTGTCAAGGGTGTCAAAGTTGATAACTTACATACAGTACTTACCTACTTATAATGTGTTTTTTGTTCTCAAATAATAAAAATGTTTTAATAGTTTTAAAAAACATATTTAAATCTGGAGCCATAGACTTCAGGTACATAGCCAACTTTAGATTGCACTTTGAATTCACTAGTATTTGGTGGCTGTGGCTACGATTCAAGTTCACACTCTTTGTACACTAAATCTGGAGTACAGTTAGTTGGCCAGATCCAAAAAATGGGTGAAGCACACTACCTTCAGTGCTTTAACTCCCGAAGCTAAATTCCTGGTACAGTCAGTGGAACATCTGAGGTATTGGACATCTCTATTAACCTCCTCCTGTGCTTTCACAGCATCAGAGGTACTGCTAAGAGGCTCATTCCCTTCCTTGGAAGAACAGCTTTCTGAAATAAGATGAAGCAATTTTAGTATTTCCTCTCCTTGTGTTTGTGTAATGGTTAGAATTTTCCTGCAGCTGTAGGAGAAGGAGGGAAAAGGCCTTGAGTCAACAGCTCTTATGTCCAAGAAAGTGTGCTAGTCATAGGGCTACAGAAAGCCCCTGCTCCTGTTGATGCTAGGTTGCTTTGCATCAGAAACATGATTTAAGGAACCAGAAGAAGAGCAACCAAGTAAGAATTTGTTCCCTAGACACTAGAGTATTTTTCTTTCATATTATGCAAATACTTGAATTAAAGTCAGAAATCCTGGAAAGCACAAGAGAGAACCCAAGGATGTCTCCATCTTGGAAACTCTAGGCCTTGGCATGGTATGCAAAAGGTGTATACTTTGGTAATTCTTCTGAAAGTAAGTTTGCATACGGTACCACATGCTGAATGCAATGCTGCTTGTATGTAGCAGATGCAGTCAGAGCATGTCTCATTTTTTAGGCCTTTTGAGCAGGGAAGCGTTAAGACATTTAGTCTTTGAAATGCAAACTGTGAGAGATAAACATGTTTGATTCAGTCAAGTTTGTGACAATTCTTGGTAAAAACATTTTCACAGAATCACAGAATCACCTGGGTTGGAAGCGACCTTTTAAGATCATCTAGTCCAACCAACAGAAATAAAAAAAAAAAACAAAAACAAAACAAAAAACCAAAACCACACGCCCACACACAACACACACCACCACACCCACCACACAAAACACCACCCAACACTAATCCATATCCCCGAGCACCATGTCGACTCGTCTCTTGAAT
>JAOXNO010000001.1:173947719-173965540 GCA_028565335.1 Limnodromus scolopaceus
ACCCACCTGGATGCAGTCCTGAGTAATGTGCTCTGGGCAATCCTGCTTTAGCAGGGGAGTTGGACTAGATGATCTCTCGAGGTCCCTTCCAACTCTGACAATTCCGTGATTCCATCCTAACTTGAAAAGTATGTGGAATTCATTAAAAATTTTGAATGTTTAGGAAGTGAATGATAGTTGGTATTTTGAAATTTATGATAATAAAGTCTGTCCTCTAAATAATCTCTGGGATACAAAGTGATAATCATCGTAAGACGCTTTGTCAATAAGATTGCTTTACTTGCTTCCGTGAAGCCAGTTCAAACTATCACATCGTATCGTTCCAAAGGTAAATAGCCACTGGAAAGGGATCTTTATGTAAATGCCACTTGTCTGCATACTATTAACATTCAGATACATACTTTCTCATGCTGTTCAGATTCTCAGTAGAAAACACACCAATCAATTATTTTGATCTTATCACAGTGTAAAGAATTCTAGAACTGTGATAACACCAGCTAAATTTATTGTAATATAATTGAGAACTCCATCATTGTGGCATCTTCATTGTGTCTTACTTTGAATACTATTTAAGTAACAAGCCACTTTCATCAGTGGTTATTTACAAAGGCTGCCCTTTCTTACGCAAAAGCAGTGAAGTGATGCCAAACAATGTCTTAAACATCTGATTTCCAGTTGAGAATATTAGTTTGTTTTCAGTTGTGTTACTCAGTTTCACTTTTACCATAACTAACTCGTTTTAAATCCGTTTTCCAGTTCATTTAGACAGTTATGACCTTATTTGCAGTCAATTTTTCAGCATTTATTTTTACAGAGTTTTTATATTGTTGATCTGGTTTTGGAAAAACACATTCATGTCTCACAAATTTGCTGAGAGTGTATAAGGTTTTGGTTCTTCAAATATTTACTACTTTAATACTGTCTGCTAAGTTTTGAAATGTGAATATTTTCTTTAGTTCTGTAGTGTTCTGTAAAACAAAATGACACCACGGATCCCAGCGCTGATGGTTTTAAGCAAGGAAAATAGTAGATGTGGTTAGGTAATTAGAAATCAGATTCTGAAAGATAAGATGCTTGCCTTTGAAATAAATTAAAAAATCCCCAAACCTACTTATATTAGTAGGAACCGTCAAAGACCCTATTTTCCCTGCCTAGCTCAAGTTCATAAGGCCTTCATTTTATTAGTTTCTTCTCACTGGGAGAGTAGAATCAATACTACTTAATAGTATTCCTTTCCTCCAAGGGGATTAAAGGACTGCAAATGTCGCAGATTATAAAAATCTGCTTGTGTTCCATTACAACTGAGGTGCCATCAGTAGTTTTTAACTTAAGTTGATAATTTGTTGTTTCAAAATATCTGCTGGGCCACTTGCCTGAAAAACACAGGTTTTGGACAATATTCCTAGATTTTCGACATTTAGGTATATGTTTTATGCAATTCAATTTACTGTGAAGGAGACAAAAGATCCGATAATGCTATAGGTAAAGAAATCCTGAGGGTATGATATTAATATCCAATAACAGTTTTGTGTAAGGGCTCAAAAGAGCTCTAGGGAGTTTCCCATTTTGGAATTTCGAGTGTTCCGTTCACCTTGGTTCCTTCCTGGTGCTGATTATTCTTTCCAGTTGTCCATGGCTGCTTCCGCTTATCCTCAAATCTGACCCTGTTCACCAAGAGGATTCCTGAGGTCACTTTTTGTTATTTAACTTTATTCTTAAAGGTCCCTTTTATTATGAGGCCAGTGGGGAATATATCTGTTCTGCAACTGTGAAGAGTGTAACTTCTTCCTCTTTTGGTAAATACCAATGAGCAGAAAGAACTGTGGGACCTTATAGACTTGCCTACTCAGTATTTACTCATGTTAATACTTAGAATCATAGAATGGTTTAAGTTGGAAGGGACCTTAAAGATCACTGAGTTTCAACCCCCCTGCCATGGGCAGGGACACCTCCCACTAGACCAGGTTGCTCAAAGCCCCATCCACCCTGGCTTTGAACACCTCCAGGGATGGGGCATCCACAACTTCCCTAGGCAACCTGTTCCAGTGTTTCACCACCTTCTCAGTAAAGAATTTCATCTTATTATCTAGTCTAAATCTCCCTCTTTCAGTTTAAAACCATTACCCCTTGTCCTATCTCTACACTCCCTGATAAAGAGTCCCTCTCCATCTTTCCTGTTAGCCCCTTTTAGGTACTGGAAGACTGCTATAAGGTCTCCCTGGAGCCTTCGCTTCTCCAGGCTGAACGACCCCACCTCTGTCAGCCTGTCCTCATAGCAGAGGTGTTACAGCCTTCTGAATGTTTTTGCGTCCCTCAGCTAGACTCGTTCCAACAGGTCCATGTCCTTCCTGTGTTGAGGACTTCAGAGCTGGACGCAGTACTCCACTTGGGGTCTCACCAGAGTGGGGTAGAAGGGTAGTTTGTGGGCAGTTGACAGTACGTTCATGACAAGCTTGGAGAGTAGATATAATTTTTGCTTTATGCCTGTTAAAAAAAAATAAATAAGATCCTATATACGAGGATCAATTTGTGACAGGTGTTGACCACAAATCCACTGGAAAGATGATGTCACCTGACATGTTACTAAGTATGGAGGTTATTTTTCAGCTGCACTTGTATTGTTTTGACAGTAAAGAATAAATCTGGGTAAATTACTGAGAACAGATGTTCCCTCAAGAATAATTGTCACATTCGTACTTGAAATGATGCAGAGGATAATAAAATACAGGTATGCTGAATTGAAAAAAAATCTGGCCTGGAAAGCAATGTGTAATACATCTGCAGAAGCCCTAGCAAAAGATGAGATACAGCAAAACCTCATCAAGTCTCATACTGTAGAACGTTCAGGGAATTTTTGCACTAAAATGCTTTTAGTGCAAAAAAAGTAGAACTGATCTGAATGTATATTAATTAAAACCCAACAACTAATAGTCACAAGTCATGTTCTAACAAGATGTCAAATGGGCCAAGTCTTCTGAAGCATGGAGGTGTAGTTCATACACTTGTTGGCAACCCATGGGCTCAGAATGCAGCAGCTGCTGTTTGTTTGTACTAAGCAGTAGCTCCAAAAGAACAAGAGGTTTAGAAGAAACAATTATTTTTCTTTCTGAAAATTTTACTTAGAAGTGGAACCTTTGGAGATAGTAGCTGAAAGGCATTTGTGAAACTGAAGTTTATACAAAGCCCCTGAAAAAATAAATAACAGCTGTATTTGGAAGAGAGAGAAATAGTCAAAACAAACAGAACTGTTGAAAAAATTAAGGGTCATTAAAGTAAGGTCTCTAGATAAATATTCTCATAAGACTTGTCATTTATGTTGTGGTAGTAAAATTTCTAAACAAATGTGAAGAGAATGCTGCAAACTTAAAATGGCATTACCATGAAAAATAATTCCATGGATGGCTCCAGAGATTAAATTAAGAGCTGTAACATTTATGCAGATAGTAGGTTTTGATTTGAGTAAGCATTTCCTCCTCCAAATACTACCTCACATCTCCTCCATAAGGACTAGACATCAGAGTCCTCTTTAAACTTTCACTCCTGCTATGGGTGCAAATGCTTTTATTCTTTCTTTTTTTTTTCCCGAATAATCAAAAGTTTATTTTCTCAAGTTGCAGAGGAGGGCAGGAATAAATATCTTTACCAAGGTATTGGAGGGTATGCTTTATTTTCGCTTCCCTTAGTCCAGGGTTGTGAAAGAGCCAAGAACCTCCTCTGTCATTGTTGGAAAGCTCACAGAAGAGAAGGTCATGTCTCTGACTGTTCCTTCAAACTGAGTCTGCCGCTGCTTCTATTTCTGTGCTGTTCACTGTGACGCTTATCTTCACTCGACAATACCTCAGTGGTTGTACAGAAGTACAGTCTTGTTACTGCATACCAAAATATTCTTGCTCTGAAGCTTGCTGACAGAAGTTACTTGATTTCTCTGGCAGCTTCTATCCATTGAAAGCTATTAAATGCAAATACAAAGTCTTTGAATCACAAACTGCTGGAGACCAAGAGACCATTCTAGAAATGTCACTGCATATTTATCCTGTCCTTTGTATAGAAGTTTGCTATTGACTAAT
The DNA here is from genome assembly GCA_028565335.1 of Limnodromus scolopaceus. Classification (NCBI taxonomy): domain Eukaryota; kingdom Metazoa; phylum Chordata; class Aves; order Charadriiformes; family Scolopacidae; genus Limnodromus; species Limnodromus scolopaceus. The sequence continues at coordinate 173,951,787 of JAOXNO010000001.1, forward strand.
AGTGGATAGAGGATGCAGGGGTAGGTGGACCACTGATTTGATCCTCTTGGATACTGTTGTGCGTTTATAGCCACCCGATCAAAAAGGGTCTTTCCCACCCAAAGCTGTCTGATAGCTTTCCTTTGACTAAGCTCAGTCATGTAATCTGCTCAGAACTTTCTCACTCCACGAGTGAGAAATTATATAAATTTTAACTTCCTTCAGCCACTCATGTCTGTAGCACAGCTGTCAGTGTGAGTGATCATTGTGTATATTTTCTGATTTATCAATTGTTTATAAATTTGAATGGAAATAGTAATGTCTTTCCCTGTGCTCAATGAACTCCTTCAGAGGTACGTGGTAACCAAGAGACAAGATGTTCATACACACCCACACTCATATTTTATATTGAGCTACATATATTCTTATAAGAAGCTACATTCAGTTAAGAATGCTAGTAGAGTGGTTCTAACTGCTTTCTAAATGAAGTTGTAATTGATATGTCTCGATAACAGATGATCTTTTTTCCCCTCTGTGAAACAACGCTAACGGAAATACTATTTTTTTTGTTAGTCTGAAAAATAGATCGGTTGCGTTCTTGTCAGTGTCACTGGAGTTGGAGCTGTGCTGTGTAAACAAAACAGAAAAATCATTCATTAGCAGTAAAAACTTGTTGACTGACTTCTTCATATGTAGCTGACAGTTCTATTAGATGTCCTATCAAATCTTCATCTTAGATAACAGACCAAGCTTACACACTGTTACAGTTACGAGTGATTGAATGTAAGTTACTAAAACTTAGCATTCTGCTTAATGTAGCAGTTTTGTTTTTCCACTAAAAGGCAGAGTAATCCCTTGTGAACAGAAAATGGGCTATAAGAAGACTGTGTCTTTAAACTGACTTTTAAAAAATATTATCAGGTAATGCAATATGTAACACATTACTAGAATATCCTGTATTGTTGAGCTGGTGAGAGTGTGTGTACACAGATAAATAGTTTCATTTTCAGATTGTTAGTTACTGTTTCTGTAGAATTAGTGGATAGGTAACCTCTTTTTTTATTGTAGGCATGTTTAGAGTTTCCACTGGAGGTGGACAACCTGTTCTAGAGTTTGACCATTCTCAAAAGGAAAACAAAAAGCAATCTTACTTTTGAATGCAATTTCCTGTAATTCAATTTGTGCTCATTGCCTCCTATCCTGTCTCTGGGCACCTCTGAGATGAGCCTGGCTCAGTCATCTTTACACCCCACCCAGTCCCCCATCAGGTATTTATATACATTCATAAGATACCCCTGAGCCCCTGCTTCGCCAGGCTGAACAATCCCAGCTCTCAGCATGTCCTCATGAGAGAGATGCTCCAGTCCCTTCATCATCTTCATGGCCCTTGACTGGGTTTGCTTGGGTACGTTTGTGTCTCCCTTGTACCAGGGAGTCCAGACCTGGACCCAGCACTGCAGGTGTGTCTCACCAGTGCTGAGCAGAGGGGAAGGATGACCTCTCTTGACCTGCTGGCAATGCTTTTCTTTGGTCATCTTTGCCATAAGGGCACAATACTGACTCACGGTCAAATATGTTGTCCACCAGAATCCTCAATTACTTTTTCTAAGGCTGCGTTCCAGCCAGTCGGCCCCTACCTGTGCTGACGTATAGGGTTATGCCTCAGCACATGCAGGTCTTTTTTTATATGTCATTAAGATTCCCGTCTACCCATTTCTACAACTTGTCAAGGTCCCTCTGGTGGCCCAACCGTCTGGTGCATCAATGATTACTCTGAATTTGGGACCATATGCAAACTTGCTCAGAGTGTACTCTGTCCCATCATTCAGGTCACGAAGGAAGATGTTACAAATATTGGCCCCAGTGTCAAGTTCTGGGGTACACCACTTCAAAGGCTTGGCATTCTGTTTATTCTTCAGTAAGTCCGATTTACCTCAGGAAAACTTTTTACGGATCTCTCTCAAAAAAGCTTGCTCTGGTAAACTCTTTATGGGATTTGGAATCAGTATAAATGATCCTGGATAATCTCTGTGGAAAGTGAGTTTACAGTGGATTTCTTCTGTTGTCACAGAAAGAAAGGGATTTATAGACTCACAATGAACATCAGAAACGTTTACATTTTTATTAAAAAGTTTGATATTAAGATGATTTCACTGTCAGTCCCATTACTGAAATGGGAAATTGCAATCCAACCGAGATGCAGAAATAGGTATCTGAAGTATTTCTGTATCTCTGTGGTCCAGAACAACCTCTAAAACCACAGTTTACCTTTTGGGTTTTATGGTATGAGTTATCCTATGGAAGTCAAATTGGTGTAGTTGCCAACCTTAATTTCAACAACTGATTTGAAAGGGACAGCTGTCTTTCAGAGTTCATGAAGGATGGGTGCTTGGTTTGCATTTCACTTGTTTTGAGCACTTTGGAACATGGAGCACACTTTCATATGCTCAGAGTCAAAATCTATCTATTTCTGTACCGTAAAAACACTTTATGACAAGTCAATGATGGAACAATTTCAGCAAGAGCAAACAAGATGGCGTGAAACCCACTCTCCTCAGCTAGAAGATTTATGGAATACGTGCATCAGTCATTAAGGGAAGTAATACCTTCTTTTAGTACGCTTGCCTAGGGCTCTGAAGCACTAGCAAAGGTGACTACTTTGTGTTGGGCATCGGTAAGAAATGTAACTTCTCTGATTCTGGATGATTCTCTGATTCTGTTTATGTGATTCCTGTGAGGTATATACACGTGTTTTGCTTTTGGGAAGGGCTGGTATGTATCTTTTGTTTGAAGTCACCACTGGGGAAAGATAAGTGAATAGTGATATTTCTGGGCAAAGTTTGATTTAACATTTTTTGAATCTAAAGGGAACTATCCTTTCAGCCAGTCCATCCAAGGCATACTTGGCAACTATTTCTGCTTTGTATCTGTACATTGGGAGTTTTCTTTTCGTCACAAGGTTACATGGGAGGTGTCCCTGCCCAGGGCAGGGGGGTTGGAAAAAGATGACCTTTAGGGTCCCAAACCATTCCAGGATTCTATAAGGTTCTTGCAAGACTTGATGAGGGTCAAAGGAACCTGTGTTTTATTAGGAGTCACAGCTCCAGTCCATGCACCATTACTGAAATTCAAACTGGTAGCCATGTATTCCTTCTCTCACCTGTCAATGAAGATTGTCTGTTTGGTGCTGTGGCTTTTACCAGGAAAAGTTCAAAGCCTTATTGCAACTTCAAGTTAAAGTCTGTATATGCTGTGCATTTTCTGGACAAAGATACCCTTAACTTCCACTCACAATTTCTTTGTAAGATTGTACCTGAATTTCATTGTAGTGAAGAGTTGGAGTTTAGGTGGACACATTGTTAAACATTTTTAGATCTTCCCTCCTCTGGACATTAAGATTGCTTTGCATTTTTATGTTGACAATATAAGAGCCTTCAGAAAGTCTCCTGACCTGTTCGTATGTCCAGCTCAGAGCTCTAGAAGTTGTTATGTGTCAGCACTAGGAGCACTTCACATAATCTCTCTGCCTGAGATTTTGAGACTGAAAAGATGGAACCAATTCCAAAACATTGGGGCTCACTCTTCCTTAAATTATCTCCCTCTCTGTGATCTGCTGTTCTGCTCCCTGGACTATATCGACACTATACCCTTGCTAAAGCTTTCCTTTTTTAACCTTGTTCAGAGAGTGGTCCTTCAATTTTTACTCAGATGGAGACCGTTAGTCAGCCAAGCATTGCTTTGTAGGCTGTACTGGTCAAAATCAGTCATTCTATAAACAGACATACAGGACTTCTTATGATGTCTTGAAAGGAAACATACAACATTAACAAATTAAAAGATGTATCTTTTTTTCCTTCTTCTTTGCCTCGTGTGAATAGTCTGGAAAAATCTCTGTGTCATTGTCCGAAGCCTGGTATTCACTTCCCTCAGAAATTTTTATGCATTAAGGCACAAGACATGATGTAGCTAAACCTGGAAGCAGGCTGCGAAAGGATTAAATTTCACTTGATCAAAAACTGGGTACAGTATATCTGACCTGAATTATATGCTGAGCTGAGGACAAAAAAAAAAGCAATTTCTGTCCTAGTAAAACAATAAAAAAAGTATTCATTCTGGTAATTACTGAATTGTGAGATCAGTGTTGCCATGGAGTTACTTCAAAGATGATATAAAGGTAGTTAAAGTCTTTGCTAATTCAGATAACTTGATGAGTAGCCCTTGATTTTTGCACCCTTTTCCTCCTGTTGCAGCTACAAAACACTAAGGTCCTTTTTTAATGTATACATTCGTCCAAATTCTGCAGTTTTAATTTCAGATGAGGCTTAGTGTTCCAAGGTTGGCTTTAGGAGCTGGTCCTTTCCAATACTTGGAGCATAACAAAAAGCTGTATGCAATTGCAATGCCATAAATAGATCCCAGTAGAAAATGACAGTTGAAGTCTCTGTAGATAAATCTCTTTAAGTGTACAGACTTGAGAAACCATGCTAAAGAATTCTTGGTTTGGATTTTCTGAAGCTCCATGGCATGGTCTTTCATTAAAAAATAAGCTTGAATAAAGATCTGATTCCTTGAAAGACAGGACAACAGGAAACAAACTTGAACATAAGAAGTTCCATCAAACATGAGGACGAACTCACCTTACTTTGAAGGTGGCAGAGCACTGGAACAGGCTGCCCAGAGAGGTCATGGAGTCTCCATCTCTGGAGACATTCAAAACCCACCTGGACACATTCCTGTGCAGGTCTAGGTGGACCTGCTTTGGCAGGAGGGTTGGACTAGATGGTCTCCAGAGATCCCTTCCAACCCCATATCTTTCTGATTCTGTGAAAGACAAAATAGAAATATTATTATATGGTTTTTTTCCTGGTAAACTTCTGGAGTCCTAGTGTTGAGTGTGATGTTTTAATTTATATTGGACAGATGCAAGGGAACTGTAAAAATGAAACATTTTTTCATCCAAATTAATCTTACTGCACCGTTCTTACTTTAATACCATATTGCTAATGATATTTGTGATTCTATCATGTCAGTGGACTGCTGCTCTTGAAATTATGGTCTATATCATGTGTCCTTTAATAAGTACATAAAATGCAGGAGTCATTACTTACTGGAGTATCTGTTTGTCATCAAAAGACATATTAAAATTGTACTATAAAGCTTATGGTACTCAGCACACTAAAGGAGAAGGGTCTCTAATATTCTTAAGATTTTTAAAGACATAATTAATGAAATTAGGTAGTTTATATCTGACTTGGCACTGAAATGTCAAGGGCGAAACTTACCAGCTATTTTGGCAAGTTTACTTCTGCTTTAGATGGTATTTAAAAGACAGTTGTATGAGGTTTAATCAGGTATGATATTAAAAAGTATTTAAATCTCCTTTTCTGCAATTGAAGGAAAAGAGATCATTTAGATCATAAAAGGGTATGTTTCTCAAAGGAATTATTGTGGGCTGTGTAGCTATCTGCAAACCAACTGGAATTACTACTTCTAGGACGTCAAAAGATTGATACACTTGACTAATTAGGAAGCCAGTTGGGACTGGTGACAGCACTCTGCAGCAGCTTGTGAAAGCGGATTTAAAGGTCCCATAGGAAGTATTAATATTGAACAATATTTGCGACTCTTATACTATCACTGTAGCAATGTTGTATGCAGTTCTCCCAGGGCAATTTAAAAGATTTCTAAACTACTGCACAATACACTTTCATTTCTTAAGCTTCCTGTCATAGAACCTTGGACAATATTATAGGTGGCGTGGATACTAATAGTTAGCTGTGTAGCTTCATAGAAGGTGTCGCAGTCAACTGGTGGTGTAGGCATCAAAAAACAGAATTTGGAGCCTAACCGTGTAGAAGTTTGAAAAACAGGCTTTCTGTATGTCTGGTGCACATAGATTGTAACTATGAATGCTTTTATTTGCCGTGGTTAACTTTTCAATACATCCAAGCATACAGGAAAACTACTAGAGGAGTTTATTAATTCAAGTTTCGATATTCTCTATTTATTCTTCTGTTAACTGTTTTGCATACCAATGGAAGCACTAATCTATAATCCAGTTTGTGACTACAGTATATTTCAGATAAGTGTGAAAAACAGATAGTACCCATAAATGTGTTACAGCTATGCTACAAAAAGCTGTGGTTTTGCAGTATTTCTATTCCATTACTTAAAACCTCTTTTTTATGTATTTGGTGGTCTTTTTATAGTAGAGCAGATTATGCACCAGGATTTTTTTCTGCTGAAAACTATTAAGTATTTGAAATAACTATGAAAGCTATAATAGTCTTGGATAGGCTTAAAAGGAAAGAAATGACATGCTGAAATAGGATTGAAATTTTCCTTCTGTTATTTCTACTGCCTAAAACAAAGCTTATGAACTCTTTTCCATAAACATTTATGGTATCATTTTGGGTACTGTGATATTCAATCTTTTTTGCATTACTGTTACTCAAAATGCGTACAACATTTTCATGTTATAATGCTCATAACAACATTGATGTACCCTAATGTAACTAATGGCTTGGCCTCAAAATTTCTTCAAGCATCCCTTTGGTTTGAAACTATTCACTGAGTGTTTTCATTCCAGACATGAGTGTTTTAGAGAATTGCATAACATTAGATGGAGAAAGTTAAAAAATACAACCAAAACCAATCAAACAGACAAAAAAAACCCAACCAAACCCACCACCACAAAATTAAAAAAAAAAAACAACAAAACAAACAGGAAGCTGAATATATAATCTGAGTAATTTTTTGTTAGGTGCACTAGGTCCAAGTCCTATTAATACCTTTGATAGTACATTACTCATAAGAAAGCAAGTTTCAGCATAATAAAACATGTTATACCCAATTCAAAGCAAGAGAAAAATCTGTATTTAAGTCTTCATATTTATTCTATATCTGACATGTATTGTACAGAAAACAAATGTACTTAAATATTATGAAAAGTTATCAAATATGCGCTAATTATCCATTATTTCTTTCAGCGTATACCTCTTTTGTGTAAGGTTGTTAACTAGTTTGGTAATACAGACTATAGAGTATGTTAGACTTCACTGGGTGAAAAACTGGCTGGAGGGCCAGGCCCAGAGAGTGTTGGGGAATGGAGTTAAATCCAGGTGGCGGCTGGTCACAAGTGGTGTTCCCCAGGCTCAGTACTGGGGCCAGTTCTGTTTAATATCTTTATCAATGATCTGGACAAGGGGATTGAGTGCACCCTCAGTAAGTTTGCAGATGACACCAAGTTGGGCAGGAGTGTTGATCTGCTTGAGGGTCGGAAGGCTTTGCAGAGGGATCTGGACAGGTTGGATCAATGGGCCGAGGCCAATGGGATGAGGTTCAAGAAGGCCAAGTGCTGGGTCCTGCTCTTGGGTCACAACAACCCCAACAGCTAGATTAGATCCTGATTTAAATATTGACTTTTCACAATAACTGCAAAATTGTGTGATGTGTCTGACTATTCAAGGTGTGTGTTGAAGTAGGCAGTTTTGCCCAGTGAAGCGTAATGAGATTTCTATTGTGTAACTCTTTATTCCTCTGTGGTGATTTTTCATGATATAGTAAATCCCTGGAGCTGTGTTCTTTGTCCTCCCAGTCATAGACACAAGGGGTTAACAAGGTTCAAAAATCAAACATTTTCTGATGTGTTTATTTGAGGAAATAAAAATAGGGCATTTAATGCTTGCATTTAATTATAGTCTTATAGTAACATTAATAATTTTTTCAGGGGGTATTATGCATACATGTGTAATACGATGAGTAGAATTTTCCTGAACTACATAAATTATTTAATATTGGCCAGAGGTTATTAAATACAAAGAGAAAATGGCTTTTGATTAAAGCTACCTATGGGTATCACTCTGTATCCTATCCAGTCTAGTATCATTCACTCAGCTTCCCGCTGAGAAACAATTTTAACTTTTTATAACAATAACTGAAATGATCTCTTGTCTAATATAGCAAATCATTTAGGGGACAGCTCTTGAAAGATGGCATGAAACTGATTATTTGCAGTTGAAAAAGGGTACTGAAATGAAAATATGACTAAAATGACATTTCACTTAAAACTGTGCTTGATTCTCGGTATAAAGAGGAATGTGAAATAAATGGAAAAAAAGTTCTATGTATAGAAGACCAATGAATGTTAAAACCCCAATCTAAATCTGAAATAAATAGTTTTAATAATACCTTTAATAACTTTTATTGTTGTTGTTTATTGTTATTATTATGTATATTTTGATATTGCTATGGTAACCTAGAGGGTTCCTTCTCACTCCTTTACAGAAGGTGAGGAGACCGGAGTGATGGATAGCCTGTTGGAGGCCTTGCAATCAGGTGCAGCTTTTCGAGACCGAAGGAAAAGGACACCAAGACCTAAAGGTGAATATTCTATTTTATGGGTTTTTTTCCAGAGAAAGTTAAAAGCCTTATGCGTCTAGTGCTCTAGAACTTAAATGCTATCAGGCTTAATTCTTTCTTGCAATGGCAGCTTTCAGGGATGTTCAAGCTGTTTTGCTCATGTCAGTAGCACTTGGGAGATTAATTTACTGAATTTAGCATAGCCTGATTATTATGACAAGACTCTTCGATACAGCCTCATGTACTTTTAACTTTTTAGGGTTTATAGTTGAGTGGGGGAAGTAAAAGTCATCTTGCCCCATAAGTGAATCAAATTATTTCACTGGTATATAACTGTCAGTTTACTCCTAGAAATATCTAACTTCTAAATGATTCGGCTTAGTAATGTTGTTACAATACTACTTTCAAAGGTGTGTTTCATTTCCATTGTTTCCTTGCTTTTGCAGATGTACCACAAAATCTCAGTCCAACCACACAGCGGCCTGTGCTGAAAGCTTGTAACCATGGTAATGAACCATATTCATGAATTGCATGCTTATGTAGCTTATGCACTTGATCTGTCCTTTCATAAGACGCTGTGATTTTTTTGGTTTTCTACATTAGTGGAATACTGAAACTGTATTAGAACCTGCTTTTTAAGAATCACCTGAAAATTACATCCTGAAACTACACTTACAGATTACTTTGCAAAGCACTTCTGTCTTTCATGGGTTTTTTATTTATTTACAATTTGGTTATGTTTTTAAATGTAGTACTTTTATAATCCTTAAGAACAATTGTATGAGGATATTTTAATGGGTTATGAAACCATACTGGAAAGCAGAGATTGCGAAATATCTTTAAATGTTACTACGTGTTTGCAATACCAAATCTGAGAACTTCTCGGATTCGTTCTGTTTATCTTGTTTTTCTTGATACTGTAGCTGGAATGGTTTAAGCAATCATTTACCAATATAAATCAAAAGTGATGATGTATCAGCAAAGTAATATTAAATGAATCAGTTACTTAGTGGCAAAATATTTCTCCAAATTTTAAGCATGAGTCTTATGCATATGTTTATTCATAAACTCCTGAACTATGTCACCATAATCACTAGGACTCGCTCATATGCAAAAAGTTTCAAAGAGGGAGTGGGTTCTTTTTAGCTTTGTTTGTTAGACAATCTACAGAATTTTATATTACCTGTGTCTTAATTAAGCTTGAGATGTCCAGAGTGGCTGTTTCAGTGGCTTGTAACTAGTGGTCTCAGGAAAATCATATATATGTAGTACTGCCAGTAAAGAAACGTTTTCATTGAAATTTAAGGAAAAAAATATTTTCTTTCTTTGTTTTGTAATCAGAATGCATTACTCTTTGGTATTTAAATGCACCATGAAGTTTATAAAGCAGATGCCATCAAATTGATGATAGTTATACCTTTTGTTTAAGTGTTTATTTCTTGAGTGTCTATACCACAAAAAAAAAAAGAATATGCAGAATTTGGTAGTATTAAATACAAATTTAAAGAAAATAGAGCTGGAAGGACAGTTTAAAGATAATTAATTCACTTACAGGAGTTGGCTGAGAGAAGAATCAAGTATATTTGACAGGTGCTTGTCTAGCACATACCACATTGATATTTGAATAATGACTACAAAGCACGTATGAATTTATCCTATAAATGTTTCCACTTATAAGAACAATTATATTGAATATTGCTTCTTTTCAGCCCATTCTAGCTAGCTAGCCGGCTGTCTGTGGACAGACAGTGTAGCTTCTAGTTTTCAAACTAACTGCATTTGGACAAACATTAGGGCCATGTTTTATGTTTCAGGTTAAAATCAAAACACCAAAAGCAGACAAACAAACAAAAACCCCAAGATTTTAATTCTGCAAAATCTTGGTCTAACCTGAGGACTGATTTGTACATCTGATGGATATAGTCAGGTACTGAAGTTTGAAATTCACACATTTCATTTGGAGAGAAGAGTAAAAGTAAACTCTTGGATTTTGTGTTGTTTTTACCAAAGACAGTTTTTCCATAGAATCTGTAGAGATGATCTGATTCTAAGACATTTTAACAGAGCACTAAACTTGGTGTAGATTACGATGTGTTCAGTTATCAAAGCCTTATTAGCTTTTTGATAAAAATATATGGTGATTGGTTGCTCCAAGTTCATCTCTGAGGTGAACTTTTGGGGTTTTTGCTATTTAAAGTCTGTGTAGGTAAGTTATGAATTTGCTTTTAATAATTTATTTTGGTTTTGAGAAATCAGAAATTATGTAAGTTGCATACTATCTAGAATGAATACTAGACCATGAGTATCAAAGTTTATTTTTAGATAATAACCTCACTGAACTTAATGATGTGACCAGTTAAAACAAGAACTAGATTGATAAAGTTTATTTGATTTTTCTGTTTCTGAATTCAACAATGTATAAGGTCAGGGTTTTTTAAGTATTATTATCTACCTAATTTTTTCTTGCACTTTAATATGGATATATATGCAATAACCTATTCTTAATATATATATGTGTGTAATAAGTGATTAATAGTGTATATAGGAGTTTATTTACATATACAACATGTAAGCAAGAAGTCAGTGATTTCAGCTCACTTTAGAAAAATTGAGATATGACAGAAGTACTGGCTTTGTCTTCCATTGATTTGCTGTTTTTCCCAACATAAAATTTCAAATGGACGCTAAATTTTGTATGGCAAATAAGCCACTGCCTTACTTTAAGATTAAAATATGTGGAGACCGATAAAGTCCTCAAGCAGCAATTCAAGCACTTTGGTTGTTTGCTTCTGTACTGGCTCTGGCTGTTTGGGTTAACTGGGTTGGTTACTGCTGCTTCTAATGAGACTAACAGATTCACTTATAGTAGGTATACTTTATTAATACACACTGCAGGTTCCTACCTAGGATGAACTTGTTTGACTCATCACACAGTCAAAAAGAATTACAAGCCATGACTTAGAAATGTCTGTCCTCTGAATTGTTCAGACTGTAGCAATCTCTGTTGGGCCGATGCCATCAAGTTTGAGCTAATCTCTTCTGTTTCCAAACAAAACAAAACCAATCCAAGCAAAAGAATAAAATCTGGTTTAGTCTATATGATTAAAGGCATTTCTCTAAAAAAGTGGAATACAAATCAGACCCAAGCATAGATGGGAACTAAAGAGTGGTGACTCTGTCTTACAAAGAATGGCAAGGGAGAGAAATACAGCTTGAATGCACACCTTTTCCGTAGCTGTAATGTAAATAGAAGGAAGGAAATCTCTCTAACCATTGACATTGTCATCCTCAGTATGATACTTTTCAAGGTACCAAGCTATCATTTGCTTGTGAGGCTGAGCCAAGCCCTATAAAACAAGGTAATGCAGAGGAGCAAGCCAATGCAACTTAGCTCTAGAACTGATCAGAAATTGTTTCATTTAACTAAATAGGTTGTTTAAGCAATAAAAGGAAGAATAGTAAATTTAGTGGAACGCTAGCCATTGGTTGGCCATTTTTCTTTTCATGATCTGTTGAGCTCCCCAGAAGGCTCTGGTAGTGTTCAGCTATTAAAAAGGAGTACTGGTTCTCATGCTGCATCCCAGGGTAGCCTCTTGGGTGTGTTATTAGATTTTTCAGTCCTACTGCGCTCTTTCTTTATTGAACAGATTGCCTCTTTTTAACATGGTATGTGGTTTTTGTCTATTTTAAATCTACTCTATTTCTGTGATCAGAATTGCCAATCATATTCTTTCTGCTTGTGACAAGACCCATCAAGTCAGGTAATTTCTTGCTGAGGAAAAGCTCTGCTGCATAACTAATAGAAATAATATACGTTTAGAATTGCTACATCTTGGAAATATTGTATCAATATAAATCATTTTCACTAGATTTTTGTTGACATAGACATGATTGGTATATTTATTTCCTTTGTTTCCATTCATGGTGCTTTGTATTTTTAAATTCACAACTGCATTACATATATGTTCAAAACTACTTGTTAAGGTTACGGTTTGCTTTGAGTGCAAAGAGCCATAAACTGCACTAAATATTGTGGTATATGCTCTTGCTGTCATAGGGAGCACCGTATGACACAAGTGGCGTATTAGTACAGTTTTAGTGTTGTACTTAGGTAAGGTTTTGATTCGGTAGCATCTACCAGGGGAGCTTTTTTATTTTATTTATGGAGCAGAAGAAAGCACTTAATTTTCAATGATCAGGATTTTGCACATTAGAAGATCATTTCAAGCAGCTAATAGCTATGGCTGATCTGAGTTTATCAGTTATTTACAACAACAGTCAAGGCGTATTTGCAGCTGGCACATTTATTTCAAGGTAGTTAAGTTCAAATACACATAGCAGCATATCCAAGGCAGCACAGAGCCCACTGCAGCACAGAAAGCTGCATTATTCACTAAGTTTTCAGTCAGGCTTTGCAGCCTGCATCAAGTTCTCTGCTGCTATGGCTACGCGTTTATTTGCAGTAGCATTAGCCAAGGTAATGTTATCTGAAATGCATGAATACAAATTCAAGATGCAGCTTTGATTGCAAGTATATCTATCTCAAATGTGGCAGAAAGTGTTTTTCTTTACAAGTATTCAAAATGCTGTGAGTAAGGAAAATGCATAATAAAATGAAAGTAAAAAAAAAATACAGCTTGCTTTTTGTGACTGCAAAGACTGAAAGAAATCTTTCTGTTGCAATCAGTAATTATGTTGTGGACTATACCTCCAGAGGTAACAATAAGGTCTTGTTTCTGTATTCAAATCAAACTTCCATGGTAAGAGATAGTCTTAATTACTATAGCTGTTTGTTCAGGAAATCTATAAACAATAGAATAATTTTCATGTCACGTTTAGCCTGAAGCATTTTAAACACCTCTGTTAAATGAAATCCTTGTCAAGCAATGTCATTCTGTTCCCAATTAAGCAGAAGAAAACCCTTTTCTCATGTTCCCTGGGTTTTTTCATCTCCTATTCATAATAGAACTGTCATCTGAGGTTCATATTAGTGTCTCTGCTACCTTATTTTTGACAATCATAGCTGACAATGAGCTCAGGCTCATCTTAATTCTTGAAATCAACAGCTCAACAACTTAGAGGTCACTATTTTATTTCATTATTGCTGTATATGACAGCAAACTATGATTGACATTTCAACGGAATTATACCTTTTTTTTCCCCTTAATTCTGTGTATGTTGCTGTCTTTTCCACAACTTGTGTGTAGTGAACATTCGGAAATGCCTAACACTGGAGAAACAAGGGAAACTGTGAAGATAACTTTTTACCCAGTATATGTTCATGGCTAACTGGGGAGGTCCCAATGGACTGGAGGGCGGCAAATATAACACCCATCCACAAGAAAGGCAAAAAGGAGGATCCAGGAAACTATAGACCTGTCAGTCTAACCTCGATACCAGGGAAGATCATGGAG
>JAOXNO010000001.1:173971319-174031994 GCA_028565335.1 Limnodromus scolopaceus
CAGGGAGGTTGTGGAGTCCCCTTCTTTGGAGATTTTCAAGACCTGCCTGGATGCAGTCCTGAGTAACATGCTCTAACTCTGGGCAATCCTGCTTCGGCAGGGAAGTTGGACTACATGATCTCTATGGTCCCTTCCAACTCTAAAAATTCAGTGAAAATTCAGTGAAATTCAGTGAAATTCCAGTTGTTTTCTCTAGCCTCTGAAGAAGGGAACAGAACATATATTCTTTTAATACATAAAGGCTTCTGTTGCTTATATAGGTTTGTATAAGGTTGGGGTTTTGTTTGGTTTTTATTGTATTCATAATTATATTTGGTCATTGATTATTTATTTTAGTGTTTTCTTCGTTTCAAAAATAGAGATTACTCCTCAAATAATTTAATTATTGTGCCAAAATTGATTTCTCTTCCTATAAGAACTGCCTCTTGTGAAATTTATCTGAGGACCTATTCTTCTTTCAGTGGATGCTTTTTATTGCTGTTATTACCAGAGAAGGGAGACTTAATATACTTTTTCTTCCTACATTCTAAAATATAAATATTTTTGTTAATCCATCTTTTCCACAATAAAGTAAACTTATGTCTAATCTTTCACTCCACCACCATTAGCCCAAGAACTGGGTGAGTCAATCCAGTGATTCCAAACCTGCTGATAACCCATATGAACACGATGCCAAATTGGGCAATTAGGCTGATGGAGGAACTTGGAGAGGACTCTATTTAATTTTGGTCAGTGTTTGAAAAATGACATGAGATTCAATGAGACCTACCTCCAAAGAAATGCTGGAAGCTGGTAGAGCGCTCTATCCTTTCCTCTGGTTGTCAACCATTCTGGGAAGGAGGGTGTTTGTTGGCTTTGGTTTTGGGTTGTTTGGGTTTTTTCCCAGTTTACATTGTTTGGTTCTTAAGCTGAGATCTACAGGGTCTGCTCTACAGATGTACCAAACACCTACAACTGCAGTGAAAACCATAGGATCAAAGCACTACTTTGTGTAGTAAAGTGCTTTATAATGTTAATTACTCTGGATATCAGGTATTAAGCATTTTTAACAGATCTCCCAAAATTAATGTATGCATTTAATCTCTTGAAGGGATAAAATGCCTAGCAAAGATAGATACACAATGTGGGGAGCTTAAGCTCCTTGTACTGGCTAGAAAGATGGACATACCCATCTTACACAGGAGTTAGCTTATCTAAATTGTTAATATTCAATGAGTTCAGGCCTCTAATTTGAAGTGCTTGAGGCTGAGAGACCTGAAGAGGTTTCTCCATGTTTTAATTCTCTATCTATAATAAAGTTAATAAAACATGGCACAGCACACTCAGTACAGAAGATAAAACAATAGTTTGGATAGCTGCTCTTTATGTTAGCGTATTGTATCCTAGGCAATGAAGTTCCTGGGGGCTTGGGGTAATTCTCGTAAAGAATTCCGCATATGTAAACATTTGCATTAAATCTGGTTAGCCAACTTTCTCATACTTCCAAATTCTAGTACTTCGATACTGAGCTCTCCCTTTCCTATAAGTGTGTTTGTGTGTATTATACTGCTAGCTGCAATGAAAATATTTTTAAGTGTACTAATGTTTCAATAGACTAGCTGTATTAAAAGTTTAAGTTATGGATCCTTTCTGATATGCAAGATAAATTCAAAACTTCAGCATAAAAAGTAGATCAGGATTGATGCGTGAGTAGTTGCAAACACTGTTCTGGCTATTCAGCACAGAATAAAAAATACTTTGCTATCAGATAATCCCTAGTTTTATAGTTGTACTGTAGATGGTAGTCTTCCCCTTTCCCTAGGAAATATAAAATCGTTTTAATTCTATGTGATCCATCATCAGGCAACTACTCAAAAAAGTAACGTTCTTAAATGCTCTCAAATGTCCAGTAGCAAAAATAAATGAAGGGCAGAGTGCATTAAGGGATTTCCAGTTGTGTCTCACAGGGCAGAGAAAACTGCTGTGAGAGAGCTCTTGGGATAGCTCCTACTCTTGCTGCCTTTAGCAATAGCTTCCTGACTAATCAGTCTCCAAGCTTGCCCCCGTGCTTTAAGTCTGCTCTCTCTCTGTTGCCAGCTGCGGACTGGAAACAGGACACAGCCAATTACTCTCTGCTGAGTTTTCCCAGTCTCTGTTTATCCACCTCACAGCGGTTGCTCTGAGATCATTTTATTGAAAGCTTGTTATGTAGTGAGATCTCCTGTTATAAAATGTTGGGTTTGTTTCAGTGGGTCAAAAATATATGAATCTTATTATTTGAAATAGTTGCTTCCTGTGGGACAGAAAACAAAGCATGCTGAAGTGGAGTTCTTTTTTTCCTTTTCCACTTTACAATGACAATCAATTTAAAAAAGGTTTGTCTTCATTATTAAAAGTTTAAAAAAATAAACTGTTAATGATGGTGTCTTGAATTGAGGATACTACTAGCTATATCCTAATTTCTTAGTTTAGTGTCTGATCTTCCTTACTGGATCTTTTTTTCTTTCTCTCTAGTTATTTCTGAAGCCATATGAGTGATACCAAACGATAGTTTTTCTTGTTCCCAGCCACATCTTGTCGCTTCCTTGTCCTAAGCCCGTCTTTCTTACTCATCTCTCAGTGCTATACTGCAGCAAAAAAGGGGCACGGACTCTGCCAAGTGGTGAAAAAAGACCTTTAATGTTTTGTTTTTGCAACATATATAGTTTCTCTTTTCTGATCACGCCCAGTGCTCTCTACACAGATAGGTTGTGGGTGACTGTCCACGTGCAGTTGTGAGCAATACAATTGGCTACATGTAAGTGTCCACACGCCTAGGCTAAGCCATCATTACTATCTGCTTTTCTACCTTGCTATCTCTTTTCTACCTTGCTATCTGTTTTCCGCACTGCCTTGCTACACACACACATTACCATATAAAGACATTGTTATCTGCTTTGGTACCTTCCACGTTGCTTTGCTAGATTTCACACCGCATTGTCTCACTGTTCCCACAGCTTTCTTCCTAGCAATGCAAGAATACCTGCAAGAACTCTCACAGAGTAACGCGTTTCCCCACACTATTAGAACATTCAACAGTACCACTTAACTGTAGTATATGAAACATTTTACTCCTGCTTCAGTCTGTAACTGCAGATTTAGCCTAATAAAAAGGACATTTTTGACCTGTACCAATAAACTATAAAATGCACTGTGGCCTAAATGAGAATATTACTTATTATAGAAATCTTCTACGCTCGCATTAGTCATAAAGCTTTGGTGAAATTGTGCATGTTGAAGGAACTAAGCAACCAGAAGGGCTGCCAAGGGGTCTCCAGTCTATCTTTTCTGGGAAAGCTATAGAACACAAAATGCAGTACGCTTTTGATTGTTGTTTTTCTAATAACTGAAAGTACAAAAGGGTGCATTAAAAATTATATTTTAGCTTGCTTAAGAGAAAGCTAAACGAGAGGCAGGTCAGCAATAACTTTATGTACTGTCCAAACTTCATAAAATATTTTTAAATTGAATAGTCGAACTGTTTACATCCTTTTAAAGATCCAAGGGAAAGGTGGTGGGGTGAGGTTCAAGCACTGTACACTCAAACCTCCCATCCAAAACTGTGTGTCACTCTGAATCTGGATTTGCTCAGAAATTGCTGTAAGATGTGCTTTAAGAACTTCTAACTGCACCATACATCCAACAAGGTTTTCTTCGTCTGTGCTTCTACAATGCTAGTACAGTGAGTAGTTGCAGGGTATTTCCTCCTATACTTAGCCTTTCTCTGCTTTTAATTTAGCCCTTTTTTTAAGGGGAAAAAAAAGAAAAAAGAGTGAGTTCGTATTTATAGTGAGCAAGTCTTTATTCCTTTAGCCTGCACTGACATAGTGAAAGTTATTTAAATGTTTGCAATAAGTAATACATTTCTGCAAGTGATAAGGAAACTTACTGGGTCAAGAACACTTTCTAACAAGAATACTAACTGCATTTTATATGGAAATAAAGTTTGACTAAAATTAATCTTCCAAGGTCTAGTTTTGTCAAAGCTAAACTGAACAAGTTAGGGAGAACAATAGGAAAATATGAGAATTGTAAAGCTCTTTTTAAGCTGCCAATGTGTATATTAGTAAAGGGCACACTCCACTGCCTTACGCTCTTGGCTTCAGTTGCAGATTTCAGCCTTAATTTCTTTTTTTTTTTTTTAGTTATTAATGTGGAATTTGCTTTACATCAAATTGTCCACCTTTAAAAACCAAATTGAGTGCAGTAAAATTTTATAATCTCTTAGTTTTCTTGAAATATGATGAGCATGCTAGCGGAGAAGTCCACTTCAAGGTGCTTTGTATTCAGAAAACACTGCAGTATTGGTGCCCTAAACAAGACTTTCAGATTTCGGAACTAATGGTATGATAGATACCCTTGCATGAGGTATACTGGCAAGAACTAGAAGAACTAAAAAATTATTGTCCTTGAATTTTTTCATTCTATTGAAGCGCAGTGCTTCTCTGTATTATCATCTTATCTGGCATCTTTTAGGGATGAAAAGAGTTTGGTGGTTCTCACATCATGTAGTATTAGAAGTATCATAACTGGTATTTCAGGTCATAGAATGGTTAGAGTTGGAAGCGACCTTAAAGATCATCAAGCTCCAACCCCCCTGCCATGGGCAGGGACACGTCCCACTAGACCAGGTTGCTCAAAGCCTCATCCAGCCTGGTCTTGAACACCTCCAGGGATGGGGCATCCACAACTTCTCGGGGAAACCTGTTCCAGTGTCTCACCCATCCTCAGAATAAAGAATTTCTTCCTACTATCTAGTCTAAATCTCCCCTCTTTCAGTTGAAAAATGTTATTCCTTGTCTTATCACTACCTGTCCTTGTAAAAAGTCCCTCTCCATCTTCCTGTAGGCTCCCTTTAGGTACTGGAAAGCTGCTACAAGGTCTCCCTAGAGATTCTCCTCTCCAGACTGAACAAACCCAACTCCCTCAGCCTGTCTTCATAGGAGGGGTGCTCTTATCTTTGTTGGCCCTCCTCTGGACCTGCTGTGACAGGTTCTTTTGACATATTCTTGTCTGGTGTATCAAAGAAGTTAGAGCAGAGCTTTGAACCTATGCCATTTTCAGTACATGTTGAAATCCCTCCTCTTTCTTTTAATGACAGTAACATACACTTCAACAGATGTTTTACCCATCGCTTTTGAGGAGTTTCTTACCTTTGAGGTATATGATCTGAATAGTGCCATGTTGGATTTAGTATTAGTTCTTATACTTGTATACAAGAGGTGCATGGAAGTGAAAGAAAGTTGAAATACCTTTCAGTTTACTCAGTGAATCAGTCCAGGCTTATTAAGTCAACTGAAGAACAGAACTTCCATCAATTAAACTTTCCGCTGGGATTTATGATTGGAGTGCATATAATACCTCATTAATGATCAATGCACTAGAGATGTTCTGTTGTAATTTGTATTCATGAGAAGTATCTGTATGAGTTTTCATTTTACATTTTTGTAAATAAAATTCCATTCATTATTAACCAAAAATTGAGTGAACCTTGAAACTCACTGGATCACAGTGCAACAATCAAACAGAAGCAGTGATTTTTCTGGGATACTCTTTATTTTAAAGTTAGTTTTCCAATTAATATGACTTGATCAGACTAATTACAAGTTTTGATCAGAAACTGATTCATCAGTAGGAAAGAAATATTTTCAGCAGTTTAAGGAAACAAGAAATACGATAGTCTAACCAATGTTATTTTTCCAAGCAAGTTAATAAGACTATTTTCCAAAGCAGCAACAAGATGATATATAAATTATTAAAGTGCCATCAATGGCATTTATGATAAAAATTTGCATATTTCTCTATCAAAATCAGAGTTGACCTAAGAGTTTGATTTCTAATAGAATAGAAATAATTATCTTGTAAGTAGAAGTTGAGGCAAGGAGATGACTATTAGTTTAAAGAAAAGCTTTTTATAGTTTTTTGCTTGTTTGTTGATTGATTTGTGCCTATTCCTTTGCTACTTTTGAATATGAAAGGAAATAAGGAAATTATTTCACAATAACAGTGGTGCTAGAAATGAGATTGTTTTATCTTTTGATAGTCACTTTTTTTGATCTGCTCAGGTAATAGCTGTTCACTACATGTTAAAATACAGAGAGAAAAGAAAGCAAGCACTTACTTTGCAGAAAGAAGTCAGTAAAGCATCTTCATTTTTATTTTCCCTGTGTATAGGAAGCTGTCGATGTCAAAAGGTGTGGCAGCTGACATCATAGCCAAACTGACTCTTGGAGACTTCAAGTGTACTAGTTTCTTGTGGGGAGTATTTAATTACTAGCCAGTTCATTGGCCCAGCTGCGTTAATGTGTGTCAGCTGAAGGACCATTTATAGCCATTATTCAGAGCAGAGTTTGCATTTGATAAATTCATAAGCATTATCAGAAAGGTAGTAAGTCTGAAGCATTTTAAAAGGTTTAACAATTCACAGCAGCTTCCTGACTTAAATGTGTGGCCCAACAGGAGAAAGCAGCGTGAAATTCTGTTTTGTTTAGGTAGAAGTTTTGAAGAGTGCTTCTGAAACACTTTATTTACATGTTTTATTTTCTGGTACAATATTTTCAGTTAATTCAAATTCAGCTCAAATTAACAACTCCATGTGCTTTGGGATAATTAAATTAGAGCCTCCTCTTATCTTGGCTAACCATGCAGACTATTGCCCACCCCTATAGCTGCCTTTACTCCATTGATATAGCAGCTCCACTATTTAGGAATAAATCTTTTCTTCTCCCCATCAGTTGTTGTGAAAGGAATGTAAACCACCTGTGAAAAAAATTAGCATATTTAGACAGGACTTCTTGTGTTTGCTTGTCTGGCTGTATTCCAGGTGTTTTTATGGCAGTGTAAGGGAAGGAGTAAGAAAGGTATTTTGGTTGTTCCTGGTTTTTAAAATTGACCTGAATGTACCGTGGGCTGGGAAGGGGGTGTGTGAAAGGATGAAGAAAACAAGGTTTTTATGAATTAAGGCGGGAAATAAAGGGGGAGAAGTATGGAGTGTGGGTGAATGAGTGTATTAGCCCAAGCCACATCCGCCGTGTTGGGGAGCATCAGCTGCGACATGCCCCTGTGTCGTCCGGGCAACCCAGGTTGCCATGGCGATGGCAACAGCGGCCACGGGGTGAGTACCGATTGCTACCGCCCGGCCCTCCCGGGACTGCGGATGCCAGCCGGGTGTTAGCCACCCTCCAAAGCTTTGGCTGGCAAAACGTACTCCTTCTCGGCGGAAAAGGGGCCGAGCCGGAGGCTGCTGCTGGGTTTCAAAAGCTGTTAAATGTTTAGCGAAACTTTCTGGTCATGGGTGTCTCTTTCTGCCAGTTGGCAAAAAGAAGTGACAGACATGGCCCAAAAGGCAAATTTGGGAAACAAACTAACGCTGGTACTACTCCAGGGAAACTAGTGACGATGCATTTGTTATTTGGGGTTTTTTTTAGTATTTATGTAGGAATGCACATGGTTACTAGTAGCACAGGCACTCTAATTGCCTTCCATGAAGTAGTTTGGCATCAAAATGAAATTGTCCCTCTTATTTGTTAATACATAGCAATGAACTTTGATGGTAGTGGCATGGTCACGTATTTTTTTCCTGCAAAAGTGGGCATTATCTGTAGTTTCGTATCTGTGTAGTGCTTACCTTTAAATGGAGCTTTTCAGCCATGTGTCTTTACATACCGGAAAGAATCCTTAAAATAACCAATTATATTCAACCCTGAAAAAATGTCATCAAAGAAGGACACCATTTGTGTTTGTTTCTGAAAGGTGAAAATTGGTTCACAGTTAAAACCAGTTACTATATTTTCAGGTGACTGAGTTCTGTATTACCATTGTACCACGTAAACTGGCTTAAAAGGCAGCATGTTTGTCTTTCTGCTTTTCTTTCCTGCTTGTGCACATATATCTATTTATAACATCCAATCCAATTATCTCTAAATTCTTTCCTGCAACTCCAGGAAAATTTTTGAAACTGCCTGTAAAATGAGGATTTTGTTGGGTTGCATTTGAGGTTAGTGGTTTTTTTGGAGGGGGGAATGTGCATTATTGTTAAGGTTGTAATGGTATACCCTGAATGATTTAGGAGAAATCCTAGGTTGAAGATAAACATGGTAGCTCTTCCTTAAGTGAGTCTGTCATTGAGCTGCAAGCTGACTGCTGTCAAGAAGAAACACTTCTGCCACTGTAGATGTATTTGGGGAACAGGGGGAGCTATGGAATGGGTTACTCAGTGAGGGGTTTGTGAAAGTATTACCTGAGAGAAATGTCTGGAGTGGAGCTGTGCCTACCTATTATTCTTTGTTTGGTTTTTTTTTCTGGTGGGAAGACAAAGGGAAAGAGAAAAAATAAATTTTACCCCAAAAGTACATTTTTCTGTTTTGTACTGAAACTGAAATTTCTTTCCATTTGGCATGAAATATTTGCTTTTCTGAGAGAAAGGAAGAAAAGCAATAAAGAAGGAGATGGATGTTACTGCCTTTGCTCAACACCCAGATTACTTCATCATTTAGCCAGGATATGAGAAACACAGATTCAGTTTCTTTCTTTTGCTTGAGAATATTTGTGAATTTTCTAGGAATAAAATAAACGCATCACCTAGTCACCACCAGGTTAGCTATTCTTTTTCCCAACCGGTGCATGCTCTGAATGTCTATGAGTAATGGAACAGTCCCGATGGACTAAGCGTCTAACTTAAGTCTGAATGAGAAATGGGTTTGACAGAGTTAATCAAGAGATCCAGCCACTGCACTGGATCATCAACTAACTTTTTTAGGGGATGTTGCAAGGTTTATGGCCTCAGTTATTACAATTTAGATAACCCAGGTCAGGGCATAAAATCTAAGCAGATTTAGATTGATCTATGGGCCTGTTTTGTGAGATGCAGGGTTTTCTATGGGGGTGATGTGCTAGTAAAATCAAAAGAAAACATGCCTGCAGCCTTTCTTTTCACATCTTTCACATAACCCTTCTTTTTGTAATAACCCATGAAAACATTCCACAATAAATCACAGGTTTTTTTATCCATCTATGGAGAAACACAATCCCAAGGCACCTTGAATACTTTGGGAATAAAAGATACTGTGTTTGTCATAGTTCTGTAGATCATGGCACCAATGCTACTCCTTTATGCGGGTTTTTTCATTCCTTTCTTTCTTTTCTTTTGGAGGTTCATGTTTTGCTACAAGATTCAAATGAACATAGTGATGTCTGAGGAAAGTTACTGTTCTAATTTCGCTTCATGTTTTTCCAGCTCATCTCCCTCTTTGCCCTTTTCTGGGTCCTTCATGGGAGAAATTGTTTTAAAAAGGTGATGCGTCAATTTAGGCAGAAGCAAGATAAATTCATCTACAGTTTCAGGAAAATGTCTCTTATTTTTCTTTCAAATAATCATCAATATGAATTAAGCTCTGATGTGCAAGTACTAACCAGTCGTTTTCTGGATGTTTATTTATTTATTTGTATTTTTTTATTTTTCTTCTCTTTAAGACATTAGTTATGGTTAAGATAAGCATTGAAGAGCACAGGATATTTTTTCTAATGTGCCTACCATATTTTCCTACACTAACAGAAGGATATAAGGTAGCATTTTGGTTAGACTCTCATCCTAAACAAAAATGTCCTTTCTGGTCTATGCATTTTATGAAAAAATGAGGTCATTCTTTCTTGAGTTTTAAATTGTAATGCTAGCATCTTCCATTACCTCATCAGCCCACTCATTTCTCAAAATTAATTCCTGGGTTTTGATATGTCTGTCACAGCAAAACACAAGGCGAAAGAAAAGTCAAACAAACCTATTCTTTTGGACTGGCTACACATTAGATTCGAGTAGTATGTTGGCAGTGGTAAGTTCACACTTTAGGCATAAGTGTTCACTTGGATAGCAGGTGAAGTTTTTTTGACTTTCCATAACGTAAGAGAGCAGCCTCTTGTTCAATATACCTGTGGTGTTCTAAATTTGTACGTCATTTGTTCCTTTAAAACCCATGGGTTCTTTGATGTCTTAGTCTACCTGTTAAAAACAAAATATCCGAGAAGGCTCTTATTTGGTACCGTTTACCCTAAGTATCCAGGGAATGAAACTCAGAGAGGCAAGTTATGTGGAAACTGGGTGTAATCTCTTAGCCTTGCTGTAAATACAAGTGGAAGATCCCAAAAGACATTTTTTTAAGAAAGAAAGGAAAAAAAAAAAAAAAAAAAGCGGCAGCCCTCAAGAACATCAGAAAGGGAGTTTTAGTCAGCCTGTGCAGATGACTTGGCTTTGGTTGGTGTGCCCACCCCACCCCCCTTTTTGTTTTTCGGTAAAGTTGAATGTCCCAAAAACTGCCAGGAATTGGTTTGAGTTACTTGGACTCATTTTGCTGTGTTCTTTCATGAATCCTTTACAGTTTAGCATAAGGACTCCTGTGAATGTCTGTGATAGTGTTTTTTTTTTCTTTTTATACAGAGCAACAGAATTATCAGTTGATAGATCAATATTCTCCCCTAGAAAAGGACATATTGTACTGTTCTCTTCTGTAAAAGTTAGGGGTTAATGGAGCTTTTTTTCAGCTGATTTAACTACCTAATGTTAATATTATGGATCTGAAATAAACTTTCTATGTGATTTCAATAAGGACTTGTTTTAGTCAATGCAAGTATTACTAGTCCAAATAGTAACTTTACTAAGTACCACTGTAGAAGTATCATTGATAGTCCAAAAGGAAATATAATATGGCGTATGTCCCAAAATGTTGGGAATGAATATAAGAAGTTCCACATAAACATGAGGAGGAACTTCTTCACTTTGAGGGAGGCAGAGCACTGGAACAGGCTGCCCAGGGAGGTGGTGGAGTCTCCTTCTCTGGAGACATTCAAAATCCTCCTTGACAAGTTCATGTGCAACCTGCTCTAGGTAGACCTGCTCTGGCAGGGGGGTTGGACTAGATGATCTCCAGAGGTCCCTTTCAACCCCATGTGATTCTGTGATTGTGGTATAAATGACTGAAAAGGGATTGCTCCCCAGCAACAGTTGAACAGTGGTTTGCTGGAAAAGCGAGTGTGAAAGACCTTTATTTCTTAAGTGTACACTGTAACCTGATAATTACCATGCTGCAGAGCTTCACACACTGCAGTGAAGTTGAAACATTTGCCAACTGCTTTAAGCAAATCAAAATTTCGATTCATACAGTGATAAAATTATTTTCAGATCAGCTCTGGAAACTTTGCTGTGAAGCAGATCCATGTGTTAAGATACAGAGTGTCTCTGTCGCCACACAATTCATTGTGCCACTTAGTAGACCAGTGAATTCTGTAATATAATACAAATTTATATTTGTAACTACTTAAGATTTTTTTAAAGCGTTATAATTATTCTTTTTTATGTTTGTAGAATATTAAAGATCTACTTCTTTCTGTTACAGTATTGACATCCTAGCTGAGCATAGTAGGAAGAATACAGAGCTTATCTATTGCCTCATGCTTGAAAAATCTGAGTTTCATTTAAATGATTCACTGTTCTAACTTGCACATATAATTACTGTAAGGCCATAATAACAGGTCAGAAAAAGCAATTTCTTCTTGGATCAGATGATAGTATTACCTAGTAAAGAGAGAATTCCCAGCAAAGATAGGTGTAGATATATTGTTAAGATTACAGAGCATGATTCTCTTGGTTCCTCCTCCTATCTTTAAAAATGATTGATGCTTCATATTTTGTAAGTGTTGCTCTGGTGCCAATCTCTAGGAGATTCTAAAAGAAACCAGTTTTATACATTAACCTTCCTGAATAGTTTATGCGTTAAAAATTATAACGGTAAAGTGAAACCAGATGGACTGAGTAGAGTTGACAGCACCTTTCTGAGTGATGAAATTGCTATTGATTTATGACAAATGCCAGTAAAAGCAGGCAGGGACTGTTTTGTTGCTGTCAGATGAGAACTGAAAGTAGGCAGGTTTTGTTATCAATCATTTGTTGTCGGTGTAAGACAGTGGCAGGCTGTTATAATTGATTTGATAGCTCCGTCTGACTTGAGCTCTAGTGGCCACCGCAGATTGTGGCAATGCAGCAGTGCAAAGAATTGACATGAAAAGGAAGTGACATGACTCCTCAGAGGCAAAGTTGTATGATTTAAAGGGGTATGTTTGTCAAAACATTTTATAAATCAGAACTTTCAGACTGAGATGCAATTTATTGATAGCATACAATTTTGAGGTTAGCTTGAAAATGGTTTTATCGTATATTGTGGCATTAATTTAATAGATGTTTTATGACCTAAAAAGGATTTGCATGGGTAAAGTGACTTCTTTTTCTTGCTTTTCTTTGCCTTCAACAGCATGATTTCATTCGGTTTAGACTTTTGGTGAAGCTTTTTCCCTGATATAGTTTCTGTCCCAGTTATGCCTTCTGTGACTGTAGAGTATCACTATGATACTCTGAACCTCTGTAATAGGCTGGGTTTTGTGTTTAAAAACAAAAAGATAATGATGGCTGTTGGAGACCTAATAGGACTATTGGACAAGGCATTTGGGACTTAAATCTGAGGTAACCTCAAATTATTCTGTACTGTAAACTCCAGAAAACCTTAGTTGTTTCTCTGTAAATTTTTGATTCTTGGACAATTTTGAAGTTTGAGGTTCCAGCTGAGTGAACCCGTGAGAAGAAAGAGTTTCTGAAGAATTGGGGGTCTAAATTATTTGGACTTTGTACAGTCTGTTTATCATCTTACGGTTTACCTAGATGCAACCACAGCAAGGCATGAGAGCAGAGGTGTAATACGCTCCTTCAGATCACTGAGCGACTGCAATGAATCTAGAAATACTGTCTGAAAACCCTACACAACTCACTCGTAGAAAATGATGCATTTGGTTTCTCTCCTTTTATGCCACATTTATATTAGAGAGTAACACTGTAAATCCAGTCAATTTAAACTGTAAAAAAAAACCAAAACCCTGGAAGGTCTATCCCACAAGAAACAGGTCTGGAACTTGCAGAAGACAATCTGGGTTAATTAGCTGCAACCTTTAAGACACCATTCCAACACGCTGAAGTTCATGGGTTTTGACATAGGTGGAGTACTGAAATATCAAAACTGCTTGTGTCAAAGGTGATTGTGCTTAATGATGTGTCTAAACTAGTGGTGCTTCTGTCTCCTTGTCTCACTATTTTATCTGCTACACTTCATCATTAATGCTGATCTCTTTATGCTTGTTTCCACAAGCAGTGTTTTTTTATATCCTGCGATTTGTTTAATACACTGAGTTCCCCAGTTAAGTAGAATGCTTGCTCATTATGGAGCTGGCACTTCTCTGAGGACTCTTCCTGAGACTTAGAGCTAAAACTGGCTGCTCCACACTCATAGTGTGCTCATTATGCTCTCAGTTTCTAACCCTTACCTCCCACCTTCCCCCAGAAAAAATTCAGAAGAATCACTTCAGTTATTAAACTGGTATTTCTCTCTGCCACTAATACACAATTTTTGTTTTCTGCTTGCTCTTTTAGACTCCTTTGTCCTCTTAACAAAATTTGACTAAGCCACTAGAATACAACTGATACTGTGGCCTTTGACCTTAAGGGTACAAATTTTAGAAATTCCTCATCTTTCCTTCGATATTGTGGGCGCTCTCCTTTGAGTACATGAGCTATATAATAGTTATCATTTCCAAACCCATTATTTATACTAAATATATATGAAACCATTAAAAGGTAAAATCTAAATTTACATATCCTATGAGCTAAATAAGGTATGACATTTGAGCTCAGTTACAGATAGATACAATGAATAGCTTGTTTTCATTAATGTAATTTCACTACTTTGGCAACTTGTTAGGAAGCTAATATGTAGCTACCGATTTTTCTTAGTGTACTTATTCAGTGACTCTCATTCTGGTCACCTGCATTAGGCCATTAACATTTCGGAGAGCATTTCATTAACATTTACATAATATCTCATCAGACTGTTCTTTGACTTGATATAGCTTGAGACCAAATCACCTCTTAGATTTCCCAAGGTGCTTCTTGCTTCTGAAGCTGGCATGTCAAAAGCCCCGGGAACTTGCATGTTTTTCGATTAGAATATAATGATGGAACTGCTATTCAGGCAGAGCTTTGAAGGAAGAGCACCAAAAGACACCAAAGGCTCCCTATTTATCTTCCCAGTATATAAGAATATGAAAAAGAAGAAAATAATTATGTATGTAGTGAAAAATTGAACTGATGGGTGAGCTGGATGACCTTAAAAACTTCAGAACCCACTTGTATTCTGCCTTCAGTGTCCTCTGAAAAAGTGCTTCTCTCCTTCATCTTGTTCCATCCTGCATTAAGAAACTTGGCTAAAACTGAGCGTGATTAGTTCCTTGAGCAAGAAACAGATTGCCTCATCTGCAGAAGGTTCAAATTCACCTGCTCTGGTCAGGAGATGGTAAACAGGCCACCTTCCTCCCTGCTGGTATGATCTTCACACAAAATGGACGTTACTGCAGCCATGCAGCGAACTGTGAACAAACAAACTTTACAGCTATTTTCTATATAATGCTGTTACCTAGCGTAAGTTGAGATAAATTGAATCACTTTAAGGTGTTTAAAAGTTGTCTAACACTTTGGTGGGGAGGGGAGCAAAGAAAGCTTTCAGTGTTTGCCTGTGTAACATTGTCCATGAATCTTTAGGTTAAGTTTTATTTCTTTCTTAAAGAAGATTTTTATTTTTTGCTCGTTCTCTATTTTTTAATTTTACTTCCCATTCACCTACCTTGAAGGGTAAGGCTGTGCTATATTGCAGTAGATCATATATTTACAGCTTAATACTTTGTGTTAGAAGTTTTCAGGGGACACATTTTAGCTTGAATTTTAATTGTATGCATTTATACCTAATCTATGTATTCCATTTCTACTTTCTGTGGTTTTATTATTATATTTTTCATGGTTTTCCGTCCATTATTGCTTTGCAAAAGACCAATGCAAAAGAGAAAATTGGTAAGCTAAGAGAGGTAAATAATGCAGAATGTTCCCTTATAGAAGGGAAATTATTTCCTTTATTTTATTTCTTTGAATTGCAGTTGGGCAAATGTGATTTCTAAGTTGGCTGTGTCCTTTTTTCTAAAGCAGTTGAAAACATTTAACCAGATACTGATGCCGAACTAAATCCTACCAAGGTACTGAACAGTCTCCATCATTCTGTCTTCCTAAAACCTTATGATTTTCTCTTTCACCACATTTTTTTCTGTTTTCTTGAACAGAAACGATAATATAAACACTTTCCATTCTTAGAATGCTGTTTAAGATTCTGTGTTCTGAAACTTTGCAAGCCTAAAAGTTGCAACACCAATCGCAGTAGTTTTATATTAAGACATTGTGTTAGTACAGCCAATGGACTTTTGCTCATCAATAGTATGCATGCGCGTGTATGTGTGTATGCTTATAATGTGTTAATACCTGCAGCACTTCAAAAATATATTATTGCATTATAAATAGGTATATATCTCAAAATTTGCCCTAGCCATGCCAAATTTTCTGTGGTTTGAGGTGGATCTGAATGAATATTTCAATTATATGACTATAATATTAATTATCTGCTTCCATATCAGTTTCAGCATGTTAATGTAATGCATGTTGTCTCTGTGTGAAGATACATTCCAAGGAAAAAGAACTAGCTTTAGAAAAGTATTGTAGGTTGTGGTACTTAATACTGCTATGAGATTAACGTATATAATGTATATTTGTGTGTTTCTAGAAAAGGGTCTGAATGTGCTGCATGGATAGTAAAAACAGAGAGGAGGGCTGTTCCTCAGTAGGCTGATACTCGGGCACCTGATCTATAGATAATTTAAATTAAGAATCCTATCATAATTCATGGAGAAAAGCTAAGGGAAGACCTAGCAGAAAGGGAAAATAATCGTTCCTGGTCATCCTGTTGGTTATTCGAAGGAGTTAAAAAATAATCTGTCATTTTAGTTTGAGACTGGTAATTCTAATCTAGGATGGGTAATCCTAAACTGTGAATCGGTTACAGACATTTAAAGAATAACTGTTTGGGAAACTAAGCATTGAAGTATAATAGTTGGGAACGGCCTGATCTGTAGATCTGAATGTCTGGGTGTAATTACCATTCTGATATTAAAGCCTTTACTTCTACCAAATGTTATGTGAATATTTGCTTATTGCATAGCTCAGCAGCTCATTCACTGAGTTACTTCTTCATAATTTCCATAGTCACCACTACAGAGCTTTACATTTTAGAAATCAAATGAAACAGGTTGTTAAATATAGTAGTTAGAAGGAAATACAGTAGCCAGGAAGAAAACTGCAGGGAGCAAAAAAAGGGAGAAGAGTTACCCTTAGCCCGACTGGCACAATACTACATTTTGTACTTTATTTTGCACATAAATACATTTTTAAGATTGTTCTGATAACAATTCTTACATGGTTTTGTTTCCTTGTTTTTAAGTTCATTCAGACTTCTAATGTGACTATAGCAATCATTTGCAAATTAAAATAATATATTATTTTGTTCATGTTTTGCTCAAGTTGATTTGGAGTATTTATAAATTCTTAGAAAGTCACTGTGTATGTCTGTTCTACAATTAAAAAACCAAAATAAAATAACAAAAAAAAAAACCACCAAAAACAAAACCACACACAAAAAATCCCAGCCTTGATGCTGTAGGAAAAAACAGAGAAATGCAAATGCTTCAATTTGGACTGCATTGACTATAAGGCTTAAGGATAGTTTGATCATACTTTCACTAAGACGCTGCAGTTGAACTCTGTTCTTATGCCCTTGTTTTATATCTGTCCAACTTCACAGAAAACAAGAGTTTTAAGTAAGAGTTGTTTAAGCAATTACATTTAGGGTTGTCTCACAGTTCTATTTATTCTCACTGTGGGATTTCTGTTAATGAATGCCAGATGGAAGTTTACTTTAAAATGCTCGTTCATAAGCATAATTTAACTGATAGCACATTGTCATCTTTTCATTGATACTTTAGCAAGAATTAAGTGAAATTTCATGTTCTGTGTGACAGGTAAACCACAGTTGTTTGGGGTTTTTTTCAACACATCCATTTATTCCTCATTAGTGATCTTGCTGTATTACTGGATTTTCCTTGTTTCTGAGTAAAACAAAATATATTACTCAGAAGAAATAATAAATTCACTTTTTCTGATGCTGGGGAGCTCTTCTTCCTTTCACTAGACTTAAGAATGGTAAAAAAAAAAATATATAGTTAAGAGTTTATTTAATCTATTTCACTTTCACACAGTTTGAGGATCCAGATACCATTATTGATGGAGCTATGTAAGAAGAAATTAGACAAATACATCTACATTGGACAAAAAGAACAGTATATTTGTTTCTTTTTTGCATATTTGTTCCTTTTTTTCTGCTTCTTTCCATATATTCAAAAAAATATTACTGAACAGAATATCTCACCGTAGAAGACAACATTGATCTTGGGAATAAGAAAGGGACTTAGGTGGCCTTTTGAAGTGCCTTTATTGTCCTGTGTTTTCCTTGGTATTTTGTTGTCTGTAGACTAAACAGTGCAATATTTTTTTTCTGCCTTTTCTTGTAGATTAGGTTTTTCAGACAGTCATGATTTTTATTAGTCTCTTAATATCTAAAAGGAAACGTCAGCCTCTTTCTTGTAGTTCAGAGTCTAAAACTGGACAAAGAGCTGAAGGTGATGAACAGCAGAACTAAAGCATGATTTCACATAGTTTAAAAGATGATGCTCCTGTTTATGGCTCCTAGAAACAGCCTGCCGTTTTGACTTGTGTTGAGTGATTCCTTGACACTTCTCTCCTTTGTTATTATTACAGTCACGACTTTTGCGTTCTTCCAGTTTTCTTAAATCTAATCTCTTCTAAAAATATTATCAAGTGTTGCTGCAATTTGCTTTGATTTTAACTAATGCCCTGGGTCTGATTTTATCTGAATCAGGTTTTCAGAGGGGATTCTTAGAAAATATCAGAGCTGGCTGTGCATGAGTGCTCTGTCACTGGTATTAATTATGTTCAAAATATAATTCCAGTGAACACTGAAGTAAAAGAAGTCATTAAACATTTCGGCTTTGGTGGCCTCATCCACTCAAAGCTTTCCTTCCCTTTTGAGTAATGAACTAAGTCTTTGTCTCCTCCTCCTTATACTTATAGAGTGATGGGTTTTTTTCTTTCTTTCTTTGCTAGTTGTAGCTCATTCTGTGCTCTGATGCTTCTATTTTGTCCTTACACAATTACATTTCTCTTCGTGTATTCATCCTTACTAATTCTATCCAATTACCATGGCTTGTGCTTAACCTTTCTGAATTTCACGTCATAGAAGGCGTTGTGAATTAATCAAGTTGATTTCTTACTACCTTTTCTATACTTTCTCTACATTGAGATAATGGGATTTCATTACTTTTATATCACATTCTTAAAAATGTGCCAATATTTTTGAGCCTGCTTTTTCCTCATACTTCTTGCTATGGGAACTTTTTTCTATGCAAAAAGTAATGTGGGTTGTGTTAATAAAACCTCTATTCATTTTTCCTTTTCTGAAGCTTTTTTTTTTTTTTTAGA
Source organism: Limnodromus scolopaceus (assembly GCA_028565335.1). Taxonomy (NCBI): domain Eukaryota; kingdom Metazoa; phylum Chordata; class Aves; order Charadriiformes; family Scolopacidae; genus Limnodromus; species Limnodromus scolopaceus. The sequence continues at coordinate 173,989,855 of JAOXNO010000001.1, forward strand.
ATATAAAATATTTCTAGCGTTAATCTAAATTAAAATGTTGGTATTCCAACCTATTTTTATTAATAAGTAGCACTAAGTAATAATTTCGGTCTTAAAGATTGCGTAAAGTGCTATATCCAATTACTTGAAAAGGTTCTTTTTTAAGAAGAAAAATATAGTCTTCTGGAGAAAAACAGTTTTATTTTATTCCTTAATTACATCTAAGAGAATATATAGGTTGTCTGACACCGGTTCAAATTTCTGGAGTATTCTAGCATTGATAGAATTTCTGATCTCCTGCGTTAAGTGGTTAAGATAGGTAGCTGTTCACACTGATCTGTTTAGTCTTCAACTAGACCAGCACTGAAGATGGATAGTATACTTTTAAATTATTTTTAAAAGACTTAAAATAGCAAAAGTGGAAAAAAGATGCATTTTTAGTGGCATTTGGGAAATGCAGAACATTTTGGCTGACATAAGTTTGAGACCACTTGATAGTTAATGATTAATGTGCATACCAAAAGACACTAAGCTCTCCTTCATTTTAACATATTATAAGCCTATCTCCAGTATGCTCTTCAGCATATCAAATTCAACATGTGTATTGAATACAGTGGAGAACTTCCCCACCCATATCTTTTTTCTACCTTTCCACACTTATTGTCCTATGTATTCTAGAATGTGTGTGGTATCTTGATGGCAGGAGGCTGTTTGCCGGTTATTTTTCTGAGCTATAGGTAATCCTCTGATGCTCGAGAATAAGTATAGTGATGCCAAACTGGTCTCAATATTAGTCCAAAGTATTGGAATCTATTATGCAATATCTGCACAATAATTTCATTTGAGACAAAGACATAATATTTTCCATTAAAGCTACAGTATGAGAGTTTGATAAATGAGCAGTTAACTAGCTTCACAGCTACAGCAGCTGACCAGCATTAGCACTGTGTTCACCATCTCTGGATAGGAAATGATTCTAGCATTCAAGAGAAAGTCTGTAGATGGTGTCTGGAAGTCTAATGTTAGACAAACTTTTCAAATATTTAATAGAGTATAAAAATAGTGCTGAGAACGAATTCTGCTATGGAATTAAGTAGTTATGTTGCCAAAGAGGTTACATAGATGTACGGTAGGTGCCACGTTTGTGATGTATGGTTCATCACCAGTTACGAGGAGAAAAAAGTTCCTTTGAGGATTGTGTTGCCAACATGTAATTGGGAAGCAAAGCAGCCAGATGACAAACTAAGTATACCTAAAAACCCATCCATCAAATTAAAATTGTTTTCTACTTGCTGATATTTTGTAGCCTGGAAAACCATAGTACAAAGTTTATCTTCAACAGCAGCACGAGTCAGGAGATGTTGAATACAGCCTGAATTTGAGGAGATTAATATAAACTTAGCTAGACAGAGAGGAACATGGTAAATAGAGGAGAATTTGTTTACCTTTTCATTGAAAAGATCTTAATTTTTGAACAAAAGAAGTTTAATTCCTTATTTTAGGAAGGTTAAAAATTAATTTAAAAATACCATTGTTCCTCTTTCAAAGGAACTATTATCTTTCAAAGGATCTATTATATTTTATTTTTTCTTTTTGTTGACTAAGCCTCATTTATAGATGTCTTTTCACGTCTTTGTACTTTTTTCCCATTACAGTATGTAAATATTATTTCAGAATCCTTGTAATGCACTTGATAAATCTTTCTTTGGCGGAATAAGTTGAAGGTGAAACGCCTTTTTGTAACTGAGTTTAGGTTGCCAGCTGGGGTTTTGTGAAGAGTCACTGTTTCAAAGTATTGGCGTAGGTCATCAATAAAATTTGTGTTGGCATTAATAGCTATACTAAAGCCTGTTGAGTCAAAAAAGCTGAATGTAATGTGTATGGACATGTAATATCTGTGTGTGTCTAAAATGTATCTGATGTCATTATTTTTATGCATATATATTAATTAGTGTCAGACATTAATTTTTCAGTAGTACCAAAGTCATGGGTTTGAAGAATATTAGCAGTAACAAATATTCTCTGTAACGGTTGTTGTTCAGTGTAGATACGGGTTTTGTTACTTTCAGTTTTCAACTTTAGGAAAACAGTTTGATTTAAAGGAAAAAAATATTATATTTTTTGCTTTTTGGATGATAAACACGCTGACTTCTGAACCTAAATCACTCACTAAAATTCAGAGCAGGTCAGTTATGTCCGAAATTCATTGACTTTAGATTGACCTGAGTAAAATAACATAGTTAATAAAAACCTATTTTACAAAGAATCTCTACCATCAAACAGTATTTTAGATAATAATTGTTGTCCTCTTTTTTGACTTGCTAAAGTGTTAAGAAGAAAATTAAGCCTTTTAATGAAATGTTACTGAAAATATCTAGAAAATAGTTGTATGTTATGAAAACCAACCTATTACTGATTAATATTTATTATTGTTCATATTTGTGATTCAGATTTTTCCTAAGCTCATTTTTATGCGTATTTACAGTGCTAGTTCATTTTCAAGCAATAATCATATTTTAAACTTTGAATATCAGTTTCCCCTTGTGACAGTTCTACCAGAAGAGAAGCTCAGTTTGCAAAGTCTAATTGCAGAAAAATTCTGATTCCCTTAGCCTTGTTATTGGCAAGAATTTTGGCCGTGGTGGAATTATGCCAGTGGCAAAGTTGTATTAAAAAAAAAGAAATAATACAAACCCAAAACCTTAAAGATTTACGTTTAACGTTCTTTAAGGTAAAATCATGTATTAGGCATTACCAGATTATTTTTCAGCAAGTGCAGAAATACCCTGATTTATTAAAATGTGAAGTTCTAGCTATTTGCAATAAGAATGTAAATAAAGCAGCACAAAACCGTATTTATAATGACTAATGAAAGCTGTTATACTGTAATCAGAGTGATGCAGAGCAACAGGGCAATTCATTAGGAGAAAAACAGTTAACAAACAGCTAAAGCATGCCAGTTTGAACCTTTTCCTTTCAACTTCAAAATACATACCCTGGTTTTGGTTTATTATGCTAACTAGTTCTTTCTAAGGAAAAGTAGTTAGTAAGTAAGGTTATTGTTGCCTGCTGATTTCTGCTAACACAAAAATGCATGGAGATGTCGTTTTTGGCTTTGTTATAGCTAGATAAATATGCTTGCCATGTTACGCTTGTTAAACATACTGTACTTGTGATTTGCTGCAATGGGATGTGTATTCAGCACAGCATATAAGCACATATGTAAGTCCCTCCTGACTTTGAGCACCTCTATTTAAATTCAGCGTTCAACCAAGCTAGATGAGGGAGTCAGTAATGTAAATCAGGCAATCTGGACTTAAATTATATGCTTCTAAACTACGGCTTCTTTAATATTACCAATATATATCTGAAAAAACAGTGCTGAGATTTGTGATTGATTTTTCTTTCCGTTTTCTTATCTTTAATACATGATCACAAGAAATAGAAATTATAAAAGCTGTATTTAATTTCTTTTTCTCTTTTGTGCAAGCAAGATACATAGGGAAAAAGACGACTGTCACAAAAGACAGGCTTCATGTGATATTTTATTTTGGAAATAGTAAAAGTAAAATAAAGCACAATACATTAAGAAACTGAGTTGACTGGCATAAAATATTCTTGAGAAGCACTCTTCTTACTAAAGCAGAAATTCAGAGAGATATGAGTACTTACAAAGCAACTTGGTTTATTTCTTTCTGAAAAAGCATTTTGTACAAAGCAATTTTACAGTTTTTATTACTAGCATTGGGTAAATGTCATTAATTTTAAACATTACATAATGCAATCTTACTGTGATTTCAGTTATATTTGCCCATACATCATCATTTCCTTTATGTTTTCATTGAATAGCATTTCAGGAAATGTAATTTATTAAAAGGTGAAACAGATTTAGCTATCAAAGCTGTGCTGCCAAAGCTCAGATTTTCACAAAGGCTAAAATAAGGTAACAGTTACAGATTTTGGCTACAAAACATTCCAAAGGCAACTTAAGTGGTACGAAAACCAGGAATTTGGAGAACATTTCCACTTATACCAGATTGCAGCAAAATTTAGATCAGGTTCCAGTCTGATTGGTTGCATGACATAATCAGTTTGCTGGTACCGTTTTTTATGTTCTTACTAACATTTTCATGTTAGAATAAAAATACGGGGAATGTGCAGCCAAGTAAAACCAGTACTTTAAAAGAAGGAAGATAATTGAGATTCCACAGTGAATTACATGTGTTAGGATAAGGCTTTCACCATCCAAATGTTTTGTCATTCTCTAAAGTCTGATCAGTCCTTGAAAAAAATAACTCCTCTTACTGTAATCCTGCTCGTATAGATGGACCAAAGTCAATGTTAGTCCTAAAGGAAAGCTTTTCGGAATCTTTACTGAGATTTCTCATCTATTGCATGGTGTTCCCCATATCGAAACATGACTATGTAATAATGTCATTCCTCTGCTTAGCAGTACGAAGTAGATGGGGTGCCATCTGCAGATGCTTTCCCAATTTTAGGATGCTTTTTCAATTTAACTTTATTTTAAAAATTCTTAAGAATGTATACACTTATAATTGTTTAACTCTCCTGGTTATTCTTTATCACCCCTTGTCCCTAACTAGCAAGACTTTCCTCAGTGAATGCACCCATACAGAGTCTTAAGAGGAATGGGAGATGATTGTCTACCTGCATGTCCAACTTCATATTCTGTAGATGATTCTTATTTATAACATATCTAGGGGATAAGTGAAATTTAAGTGCTCTTTTCTGAGAAAGTAAAGCTTCATATCTACTGCCTATTATGTAGTATTTTGGTCAGGTGTCCCTGCCCATGGTAGGGGCGTTGAAACTGGGGGATCTTTAAGGTCCCTTCCAACCTATCTTATCTTAGTGCCATCTGGAGGACAAACTTTTTTCCTAACTATGGTGAAAAGAAGGATCAAATGGCCTGACTGCTCTATTTCCACCTTTTCTTCTAGAGAAAGCAGGACCTTACAGTTATATGAAACCGCTGTTCATGAAAGGCCCTTTTCTTGTTGACAGGTTAACTGAAAATTCAAAACTTCTTGGCAACTGTGGTTCATTTATAATCTTGTTCTATTTCTGTGATGATATACAAGTAGGTATCTTTATGAAATACTCTGTCAAACTTCTCTCTAATTAATTGTCCACAGTTATTTTTGTTACATATGTTCAAATTCTGCTCCAGGTGAGTAAATCCTTTGTATTATACCCATTATTCAAAGTAGCTCATTTTAATTTCCACAAATTGCAAGTCAGCCCGGTTTGTTAGAGCTTAAGACAGTTTCTTATTAAGGAGTCTCTAGTGCATGGTGAGGTAGAGCTTCTGTTACTCTAGTTCTACAGATGTATGGCTGCCACACGCACATCAGCCTGCCAGAGTGGAGATGCTCATGCTTTCACAGAAGTAACATTTTCTATTAAATCATCCTCACTTGTACTTAAATAAGAAGTCCAGCCTTCCACAATCATGCTGTAAGTTGTGACGCGTTAAATGACCAGCTACTCCTGACACCCCATTATAGTGTTCCATACTGGTAATAACTCCATCTTCGGTTGGTATCACTTTCATTATGCCTGCTATCCAAAATGTGTGTTGATTTTAAGGCATATGGTTATTCATGCCCTATCATTTTTTTTTCTCTTAGGTTGTGCAGGATGTTTTTATTAATTAATTTCTGCTTTTCTGCCATGAGCCAGCCTTCTAAAATGTCAGCATATCTTTGTAACTGGGACGTTCATGGCCACTGTACTTATTGGAAACCTGTGATCTACTAGTACATCTTAGCGTGCCCATAATTGTAATTGTTGATTTTTTTCAAATGTTTTTATAAGCAGAACAATTCTAAGTTAGAAATCCAATTTCAATTTTAATTGTAGGGAGAAAAAAACACCCCACGATTCTTGAAATATCTAAAGGATGCAATATTGCACATTATCTTGGACTGAGTTGCACCTCATGAAGCCTTTCATTCGTATTTAGGAATAGCTTATTCCGCCATATTTTGAAGTGCTATGTGGTGAATTTTTTATAATACACCAAAGGGGACACTTCCTATATCAGCTTTCTCAACTTTATGACTAACCAAAGGAGATCCCACCTTCTTTAGGCAAAGGAAGGCTGAGTTTAATCTGAACTAATGTCCCAAATAGTGTAACTACTGATTTTCTATATCTTTCACAAATTATAAAGCTGCCTTTTAAAATAAATTTTCTTTTGTTATAATATAGTTTTAGAGGAAGGTTTTAGATGTTTGAAAATTTGAAAGCAATATTGTATAATGCAGTGTTTCAGAGCAGAACCTCTACTGAAATGATAGATTTGCTCATAAACAGCTTTGGTGGTATTGCTGTGAAGAATGACAATATTTGAAGTGAGCAGGGCTGCTAAACTAGTTGGATTCTGTGGTTGTGTTTCACAAATAGCTACCAGTCGGCATAAAATGATACTTAACGGCGTTTAAAAAATGCCCTCTAATGAGCTGAAGGAACATTTTTGTCCCTAAGAGGTTGTATTAGCCGATCTAATATAAGAAAATAATATTGGAGAATGACAGGTGTGCAGCAGACTTTCCTTTTTCTTAACCCTGCTCAAGTGAAATAATCACTTTTCTGTAGAACCCTTTTGTGTATTATATTACTTAATTTGGTAGGGGAAGAAATTCCATTTGTAACTGCAGTTAATACGGTAGCTTTAAACAATTAGTGATAGCTTATAAATGATGACCATTCCCAGTGCCTTTTAAAGCAACTACAGAAGTACCTCCTTATGATTCTGCCATCTTCTAAAAGAGTTTAGCTCTTAAGCCTTTTCTTTTTTAAAAATGGAGAGGAAAAAAAGTGAGCGTTCAAGAAAAGAGATAAGTCATGTGGAAAAAAAACACAAGAGAAATAAAATATTCCGTGAGCTTTATTGTTCATGAAGCCTGGTTACTACATGTGCGTTCCTCAGTTGGTAGACTGCTTAAGTGAATTTTACTTACTACTCTGCATAGAGTTATTATACTGTCCTGCACAAAATACATAGGCACTTTTTGTGTTATATTTGACCGCTGAATTCAACTGATGTGATTAAATGTCACCAAGGTTGAATTATGAAGTTTGAATCTTTATATCTAACAGCCTATTTTTTTTTGAAAAAATTTATAATCCAACTTAACAACTGTATCTCGCTTTGAAGCTGGGTTTGAACCAGACGACCTCGAGAGAGGTGTTCTCCAACCTAAATTATTCTATTATCTGAGCGAACTATGCCTCTTTATTAAATCTTGTAAAATTAAAAGACGTAAGCAAAGTTTAAAGTTACTAGACATGCAAATGTCTTGAATATAAAGGATTTATTTCTATTAGGAGCCATGTAAAAGTTCTGTTCATTAATTTTTACTAGTATTTTCATATTCGTATAGAAAATTAGCGGCTTCTTGATTAACATAAAAAAGACATTTTGTCTTGCATTCCTCAGGTTCAGGTTTTAATGAGACACCAAGCATTTCAGAGAAGTGTGTCAGGAATCTTTTTAAGCCACCTCTTCTACAGTACCAAAGTCTTTACTTCTGTTTCATATCAGCAGCAGTCTCCGTATTTCTTTGCACCTTCTTTATCAGGGAAATCTGAAACTTAAAAAGCTTTATTTTTTCATTCTTATTGACTTCCTTTTCAGACCGGTAAACTAACATATACATTCTTTAGGAAATATTTCTTTACTGAAAGGGTTGCCAAGCATTGGGATGGATTGCCCGGGGAGGTGGTTGAGGCACCATCCCTGAAGGTATTCAAGAGACAAGTTGACATGGTGCTCGGGGATATGGTTTAGTGTTGGGTTGGTGTTGTTTTGTGTGTGGTGTGGGGTTTTTTTGTGGGCTTGTTTGTTTGTTTTTTCTGTTGGTTGAACTAGATGATCTTGAAAGGTCCCTTCCAACCTAGGTGATTCTGTGATTCTTTGGACTTCTTTATGACTCTGATTTCATTGATCATGTAACTAAAACACTATCTTTACATGTGTCCCTAAAATCCCACTGGAAAGTAATTTGTCGTTGAATCATCTAATCCTAATTATTATTTTGTGATGTTTCAGTAAAATCTGTTTACCTTCATGGCAAGCTGAGCAGTTGTGCAAGCTGTACTACTATGTTTTACCTGCTGAGGATTCACTTGTGTACCTTCAACAGATCACAAATTTGCTTACAAAATTTAGCAGCCCTGGCCCATGCTTTGGCCATTAGGAGATTTTTCCCAAAGTACATATTGTGAGAGTTACAAGTTCTATCTCTAGTTTGGTTTTTTTTTTTCACCCAAGCAATAATAAGCATCTCAATTAATAAAGATGGAAAAATGCTTTGCATTGATGGAATTAAGCTTACCATAAATTGACTAGCCTACCTTGTCACATTCAAATTGGAAAAACAAAAAAAACCCACTGTTGAAAATTCAATTTAGCATTACAGAGATTACTGCAGTATAACAGCCCTTTATCTGTAGTAGTGTATAAAAGCACTTCTAACAGTGCATCAATTTTCACAGCCATTTAGTAGATTAGAAAGCAATTGTAAACAGAGAAAACCCCACATTAACTCCTGTCAACAGCCTGCCTTTTTCTCAGTTATGGATTTGTTTGAAATAACAGTGAAGTCTAAAGTGATTGCATCAACATCACAGATTGTATTATAAATATGAATGAACCCATTGTAATGGACTGCATAGTAATATATGGCAGGCATTTGTCCTCCCCATCAAAGTAACAGCTTTTGTAAAGGAAGAATAGCAGTGACATAAGGGAACATGTCACTCTACAAGAAATTATTCCTCCCGTTGTGAAACGGTAACTGCATCAAGCGACAGCTTTTTAAACTGCCCCTAATTTTATATTATAGTAATGCACCATTAGTAAGTGTCTGGTATTTCTTTTAACTGAAATCAACTGAAAGCTATATATATTAAAAAAAAATCAAATATTTTTAAATGAGCTGTTATTCAAGTAACATTACTGTTGTTTTGGGGGGAAAGAAAGCAAGCGGTTATGCATGGCTTTGTTTACTTTGGAAAATTATTTTTTCTTACCACTCCTTAAAAGCAATAAATGCACTGAGAATGAAAAGAATACGGGGTTGGGTTGGTTTTTTTTCTGAATAGAAATTCTTCAGATAAACCAGTGATAATTACAATAAACTGATCCATGGCCAGTGATGAAAGTTGATCTTCAAAGAACTGAAGATTCTTCATATGCAATATCATCCAGAGCGGGGTGTGTTTTGCATTTTTTTCATTTCTCTGGAGAGTTATTTTCCACAAGAATATGTCTAATGTCTTTAACACTAGACATTTCCAAATGCCTGTTTCTAAAAGGTGTACTAGTGCATATCTTTTTAATTGCTACTGTCTATTAGAGTATTCCTTATAGTCTTAAATAAGGGCACTTTCTCTCCTACTACTGAATTTTTTTTGTTAGAAAACTCTGGCTACCAATGAATTGTGATACAGCTACAACGATCTTACTTGCAATGGTATGCATCCTACTATAAACCAGTGTTTCTCTGTAGTAAAAAGGATAATAAAGGAGTTCCAAATTATCAAACACAGGATATTAAACACTGAAGACCAAATTTGCGAACAAGGACAAATGCGATGTTTCCTATTAATGGGAATAAAACCTGTTAGTAAAGTAGTTACAGAGATAAAAATATGATTTCCTCCAATTTGTGGGAATGAAATATGAGAACTTTTGTCTTCAATCAGCTGTCGTATTTTATTGTTGTTTTTTTTAAAATATGGTAATTATTCAATGAAACATTTTATATGAAGACTTCAGACTTTAAAAGACTTTAAACTCTGTCCAAGAAAGCTAATTGTTTTCTCTATGTAGTGCCTATATTTTCTTTGGTAACCCATTTATAATTGTAGTTTCTAACCTTCAAATATTTACATTTAAACAAAATCAGTTCCAAGAATGGTGATTTCACATTAGTGAACATTCTGCTTTACCCTGTAATAACATTTTTTTATATGTTTTCTTTATATTTTAATATATATAGTAATTAATGTAATTTTGAGTATAAAATATTTAACTAATGCTATACCTAGATTTATGTTATTTCAGCCCAACCAAAAAAAATCCTCATGCTTTGCTAATAATAAAGGACATTTAATTAGACTTAAAGAGAAGCAATATAAAGCATCAGTCAAAAAGCGTACAACATCAAGAGATTTTTTTCATAGCTGTGTCACTTCTTCATTTGTTTTTTTTCTGCAACTTTTTTTTTTTTTCAAAATGGAAAGTGTAAGTGCTTTCTTAAACTGGACTCACCATCTATAGTGTATTGGAACCTCCTATTTAGTGGATTTCATGTCTCCAAGTCAAATAAGTTCTGAGCCCTACATTTATATAATCATAAATTTGGATAGCTTGCCTTTCCCTATCCTTCCTTTCCCTTTATGCTTTCAGGTGCAACTGAAAATGATTTTCCATAACTCTCGCATCCATCATAACTGTTCACATTAATTCTTTCCAAGACACTTTATCATCTAATGCAGATCCCTTTATTGTCAATGTTTTATGTAATTATATATTTAATTAACTGTATCTCACTGTAATTTTATTGCCATTAGCTATTTTGCTAATCTGTCTTTTTTACACCAAACTACTCAAACCAGGCCAACTACAAATGAAAACAGTTGATTGAAACTAGAACTGGTGAAGCTCCCAGGTCTAGAAGACAAGTTATCCTCTCGCTGTGACCTGATTTAGAATGAAATCCTTGCGAACAAAGTTGCAGTTGAAACTAGTCTGTTGCTACTGAACTAACACAAGTACAGTCCCCTCCTAATGATGTTCCTGTGACTTTTAAAGCGGTCAAGAATTGCTATTCTCTGAACAGTAGAAATGTCTTCCCAGGGCAGATGAGGACTCTCACTCCCAAGATTTACCGGTCTTTCTGGCTGGGAAGTTGTGTTGGTGCAGCCTCTACAGCCGGCCACCTATCATCCACAGTGCTACTCTCAACGGCGTCTGTCCGTCATATACTCCATTCAGCTACTTCAGCCCACTTCTGTTTGAAAAAAAACATTTTTAAAGAATATTGATGAGAAATTGCTGTTCACAGCTGGCAGTTCTCAGGCAGGTTTAGACATATATAAAGCAGGGAAACGAAGTTCACGCTCTGATGTAGGTATATTCTGCTTAATTACATGGGATCTGATTTGCCTGCCCTCACTATCTGTTTAAAACTAATCTAAGCTAGGCTCTCTCTCTAATCGAAAGAAGGCAATAGATATCTAAAGTATGTGTTTTTAATTGTGCTCTGAAGATTGCCTTTTTCCCTTGACTAGTCCCTTGACAGTGCAATCTCTTTGCCATTATTGTCCTGCGGAGTCAGGCAGAACCATTCTGCACTGGGGCTACCGTACTCTACAAAGACTTTATTTTAGTGAAGTACAGCACTAGTGGCTGCATAGGATCTGTAGGCAATATCCCACGCGTTGTGTTACACTCAAAGTTATGTAGTTTATGTAGTTAGTACAGTACAAAACAGCCTCAGCCACCTACAAATAGTTTATGAACTTGCCTCTAAAAAGGGTGTCTCATAAATTTGAAATACAATTCAGGTGGATCTTCATGTATCACAGTCATTCCTACATGCATGAAGGAATATGGAGCTGTGCATAGTCTTGATGAGGGAAATGTCATTTCTGTTTTAATTTTGATGGGCATAGTTCTATTTTTTTCTGAATGCGAGATGGAATATAGTGTAAAAGACTAATCAGAAGGGTCTTTTCAAAACATTGAGCCTTAAGTAAATGTATTTGTTTATTTCATACCAAAAATACTTTTATGTGGTAGGGTTTTTATTATTATTTTTACTTTTCCCATGTTGGAACCTTTATGCTTTTCTTTACTAATTCTTTAGTTTTCTTTTTAATAGAATAATTCAAATTCAACATCATATTTAATGTTTACAAGTGAGAGGCAAATAGTCTTTAATATATGTGTGAAATATGATTATAAGATCCAATGAAAATATTTTGTTTACTGCTTATTTTGAATGGCAATGAGACTATATATGAATTAAAGTAGTGTTAAATAACAGGTACTGTTATAGCTTCTATCACTGCATACTACTTTTATCCTTTTTTTTTAAACTTGCTGCATACTCTACATAAGCACTGTTACAGGATTTTTTTTGAGAGAGTTCATAAAATATTTTTATGGCACTCAAATCACTTTTAATTCTTTAATCTACTAAACTAACTATCTTAGTTAACAAAAATTCAAACACACAGGACTGAGTAGTATCTAAAAATCACAGAATTTCCTTGCCATGCAAAACATCACATTTATATTTTAATCCCTAAAGGCTAAAACACGTGGTCCTCTGTAGATGTGAGATTCTTACATTTGAATGTGCACTACTGGAAGCTATCAGTTTTGCATGGCCAGGACTAAATCTAAGCCAGCTTCAGTTCAAAGCAGTGATGATTTTCATGTGAAGGGTAGAATTCCATATACCAGTACAGAAGTAGGAATCGTTTATTTTTTATAGGCTGATTTGAAATCCAGAGTATGTTTCAAGCTTGTCAGAAACTTGAAAAGCTACAGAAAAGTACAGGTGTCACAAATTTGCAAAAGATAGGAACCTAAATATCTATAGATCTACATCTACTTAAGAAAAAGGTTAGTGAACATGAAGGCTTTTTTAAAGGAAAAAATTGTGATAGCTAATGGCTGAGCAGTGTACTTGATAATGGCAACATTCACATCTACAGTTCTTGTCAGTAAGTTATATGCAAAACAAAGTTCCCCTGTTTATATCCAAGCTGTTCACTGTAGCAGCCAGAATATAATTCATTTCAATTCTATTCTTTATGCAGCCAGAAAAAGCTTTGTGAAATGCTATAGCTTGTGTTAAAAAGGTGGTGAGATCAATACTCTATCGGGCCTTGAAATCACCCTGTCCTCCCTCGCAGAGAACATACAATCTCTATAATTTGCTGTCACTGTCCAGGCTAGAAAGTCTACCTTTTATGCAGACTTTGCTGCAGTCAGAATTCGGAAGGTTCCAGATACAGAAGTTACCTTTAGATGTCTGGAGTGCAGGCATTCACATCTGAGTGAGTTACCGTAAGCTCTCTTTACCTGCTTGAAGTACCTACATCAGGGTGAAATGAAGCGCAGTTTAGAAGTGCTTGTTTCTCCTCATTGACTGTGAAGGGAGCCTAAGGCAACCAGCACAAATTCATTCGGTCCAGTGACTCTCACGTTGGGCTCAACGGCCTTTGGTCAGGCACAAAGATGCACAGGGCTAGGCATGCTCTTGTTTCAAATAACTCTATACAACATTGAAGCAAAGAGCTAGTTTTTATTTCTGTAGCTGCAATACATACATATCCACAATGAATTGTGTACATTTCATAGCTGTAGTTATTATAAGCTCAGTTAGATTTCTAGTTTCTGGTTTGAAATTTAACTGAGAATATTTTAGAGTATTCATTACCACAACAGAAATGTTTGTTAATTTGAAGAAAAGGGAAATGCATCTACACAAATATAATCAAACTTTTGGTTTAAGCTCTTAGATAACAAAAGAGTTAAATGTATACATTCACTTCAGTTTATTGAAACTGTCCTGATTTTAAGCTTAACTTATGGAAAAAATCTGTGTGGCTAGTAAGCTCAGAAAAAGCAAACATTTTTAAGAGATGTGAGATAAATTCTTGGTGGCAATAGCTGAACAATTAGAGGTAGAGGATATTCTCCCTTCCCCACTCCCTTCCCCAGAGTTTTCCTCAGTTAAGATGTTTCTGGAGTAAAAATATATAAATATCCATCCTACTTCTTTTTCTCCAAGATTTATAGATGTTTTTGGAGCTCACTGAATTGTTATTCATTACACTGCTGGCTGATGGTGAGAATCTAGATTTGTAAGTGGTATTATTTTATTACGCCACTAATAATTATATTTGCTGTATAGGAAGTTACTTTGAAATTAATACTAATGTGCTTGAGATTTGCATTTTAATAAATTTTATTTGGACCACAGTGAGTTACTGAACATTGGGAGATTTTTCAATAGCATTTGTTTTCCTTCTTAGCATTTTAAGCTATTTGGGTATAGCATTACTCTTTTGAAATGAGCACTAATGAAGATGCTAGAAAAGATTTGAGAATATAACTCTAGCATATTTAGTATGAGTAACTTAATTGATGCACTAGCAATGTGCTTACAGAACATATTCGTTCTAGGAAAAAGTGTCATTATGATAGTTATTTTATGTAGTATGTCTCCTAAAAAGGTGGTTTTACCGTCTATAGAATATGGTGGGAGAAAAAGAATTTTCTTTTTTAGAATTGTGCAATGATCACGCCTATATATAATGTGAGAGTAACCTTATGGATGTCCTGGTCTGTATGAGTTTTGTACATGTAAACTGTATGCTTACTTTGTATTCCAAAAAATCTTTTCAGATATTCTCAGTAGCCTTAAATTTTTGAAAAGTATCCACAGACCTTCTCCTAATTGGCTGTCTTCCAGTATTTTCAGTTACACAGGGAATAACAGGAGAGATTTCTGAATTTATTCTTCTTCTGAATAATCAAGTGGTTTCCATCACAGACTAGCTTGGTTCTAGAAATAGGTTGTTTTGTGAGTTTCTTTTTGTCGACACTGAGTAGGCATCTATAATCAGTATAGTTGCAAAGAAGAAACCATCAGTGATTCCACACTATTGACAAAGCTCACACAAAAAGCAGGTTGAAGAGCACAGACAGTGGGAAGAACGTTTCTGCCAAGAACAAGGCTGATGATGGCTGGTTTGAAGGCAGTTCAAGTGTGTCTGCACATTTACACATAAGAAGGATATGCAGAATTCATTGCTGGGACCTGATCATGGGGCATGTTCCTGGAGCTAAAGTCTAGGCTTGTGAGAGAGAAATGGAATCATGTTAAAGTCTGCCCTGAGAGTCTTAACTCTGTAGTGGGAGAAGAGTTCATCAAATTTAGTTATATTATGGCAACTAAGTACAGAGTCGTTACAATATCTGTATTTTTACTGGCTGTGCCGGGGATGGAGTTCACTTCCTTCATGGCAGCCCACAGGGCGCTGTGCTTTGTATTACTGACGGAAACAGCGGTGATACCACTGCAGTCTTTTGGCTGTTGATGAGCAGTGCTTGTATAGCATAGAATCATAGAATCATTTAGGTTGGAAAAGACCCTTGGGATCATCGAGTCCAACCATCAGCCCTACTCTACAAAGTTTTCCCCTACACCATATCCCCAACACCACATCTAAACGACTCTTCAAGGCTTTCTCTCCCTCCACCCCCAAAACACACAAGCAAGGAGGCTGGGGGTGGGAAAAGGTTGGGAGGGGACAAAACTGGTGCTCTGTACTGTACGTTGTCACGCTCAGCAATGGATGGGGGGGATGGGGGAATGTTCGTGGTTACGGCGTTTGTCTTCCCAAGCAAGCTTCTGAGCCCCTGCTTTCCAGAAGGTGGGTGGACATCTGCCTGCCAATGGAAAATAGTGAATGAACTCCTTATTTTGCTTTGCTAGCATGCACAGCTTTTGCTGTGTGTATTAAGCTGTCATTGTATCTATCCACGAGTCTTCTCACCTTCCTTCTATTTTCTCCTTACCCCATGGAAAAGGGGAGTGAGCAAGAGGCTGGATGAATGTTTGGCTATTGTCCAGGGTCAACCCACCACAACAGTACTTGTTACCCAACAGTAATTCTTTTTAATGTATTACATTAAAACCTTAAACATATTTTGAAAGGATTAAATTTTTTTTCCAACTTCCTTCAGAAAGTCAGTTCACAGGGTTTTGTTGTGCTTTAATTGTGTGATAATATGAGTAATATTTAGTTGAATGCCCAGAGTAACTGAAGAAAGAAAAGCATTAATGCTAATTCAGATAAACTTCAGTGGTCTTTGCTGTAAACAGTTGTCCTCTGAATCCTTGCACTATTCAAGCATTTACATTTAACATGAGAATGCATTTGACCATGCGTGCTACAGAGAAATAAGTTGTATATTATTATTTTAATTACCCCTCGGGCAATCTTCTGATGTGTCATCATGTGCAGGTCAATGTTCTGCGAGTCCTTCAACATGACAGTTCATAGAATAATTATCCTGTCATCACACCTTGATTCATTGTTACGTCGTTTCTTGGGCTTTTTCTCTTACTCACATTTGCTTAGCAACCAGATCACACGTCTCTTATTATTCAAGTAATCACCCTCTGCAGCAGATAGATGCATCAATTAAAGCCTTACAATGAAGTATATTGTTCTGTGTAGAATCCTCAGGTGTCAGGAATTAAAAATTGATTTTAAATGGTGCAGGCCTTCTTGAAATGGCTAATCTGTGTTTATATTAAACAAACAAGTGTGCTAACAATTCTAAACAAAAAAAAAAGGTGATAGGTTACAATCAATAGGAATTGGATGATAAAATTATATTCTGTTCTTAAAGTGGTTAGTCTTCTTTAGAGATTTACCAATTTACATGCAGCTCTGGAATGTCTGAATGCTGTACATCTGTTTTAGGTATGTTTTTTCAGATGCAAATCAATTTTGTATCTGCTTTATTTACTCTTACCTATACTCTTTGTAAACATTTTCTGGCTAATTTTCAGATTTGGATCAATTTCACAGCAAATTATTATTAGAATTGAACTCGAGTACCCAGAAGCTGTCAAGATGGTTCAGTGATTTAATGTTGGCGTCCTGCAGCTTTGACTGTAATCAGCAGATGCTCTGGCATTACCATAAATGTTTTTTTAACCATCTCTGTCAAAAAATAAAAAAAGAGAGAAGATTTTTTCCTGTTTGGAGTCTGCTCTTTCTGATTAAATTTGGTTTGGCTTCTTTTGCATAATTAATATACCATGATGATCTCTCACCATTTTTTTTTAATATCACCTTTTTGAGCTAAACACATTTGCAAGACTGCTTCATAAGTCAGAACAGACAAAGGAAAACCAAGTCTATGTGTAAGAATTCTTTGTTTCAGTGGCTTGGGAGGTCTTGCTGCCTTCTGCCTTGATTTCACAGGGAATGTAAAGGGTTCAGGTTTTTTCCATATCTCTTTTTTTTTTTCATATTCTACTTAAAATTTTCTCTCTAAGTTCCTCTGTAAGTGAGAGGTTGCTTCTGTTAAGTGCAAAGATGTGTTGTGTCTTAGATTTCTTGAAATTAAAAAAATCCTCTCTTACATAGCAAGATTAACTTCTGTTAGCTGGTTATCGCTAAACAGTAAATGCATGCAATTGATTAGTAACAGAGGAAACTGGAAATGCTATAGTTGGCTTCTGATGTTTTTTACATACCAAAGTGGCTGCTGAGAGTCTAACTGTCAGAATATAGGGCAGTAAATATGTTAATTACGTGAAAAATGCATACCATTAATAATGTTAAGCACAGCATTTTGAATTCACAACTGGATTAATTACCCATGACAATGTGTTTCAAATTTGTCTCATATGATAATTCAGTGATATTTGGAATAGTCAGTAATATCCATCTTTAAAAAAGGAATTCTTCTTTTAGACTCTGAAATCCTGGTCCCTTTTCGAAGCAATTTGTCACACCCGCAAAGTACAGTTGTTGGTGTCAAATACACGTATGTCTGGATCATGTGCAGACTAGAAACATTTTTTTTATATCCCATCTTTCTCCACACATGAGCAAGGCCCAATTAGAGTCCATCCCAGAGAGAAGAAATAATTAAGTGAAAGCACATAGCATTAATTAGAGCTTCATATAAAGAGAGAGAGAAGAATTGTCAAAGGACTGTATATGCAATCTTGCAGAGCAAGGGGAAGATGAATCACTTTTCCTTTGCCTTTATTTCCCAATATTTAGTTTTGTGTGAGGATCTTCTTGAAAATACTGTTTCCTGCCACACAGTTTCAGCCTCCTTGACAGCATGCTTTGCACTGTTCTCTGCAGAGCTTTGTCAGAGGAAAGAAAGGGCCGTTATAATAATGCTTGAACAAATAAACTTACATGAACTAAGAAGATTCGGGTTCATCCCATATCTCCAGTATATTCATGGAGGCAATCTTGGATGTTAGTTTACACAAGTTAAACTTCACAACCAGGTCTGCTTCGGTCCTGTTGAGGAGCACCCATGCTGTAAAGAAGGACAGATATCTTTAGGCTGACATCAATGTTGTGTAAATCTTTTTTCGATCTACTTAGGATTTGGAGTTCTCATAAATACTTTTCCAGGTTAGTAAATCACTACATTCTTACCTGCCATAGCAACAACAGCATGCAGTGCTCCTGGCTGCCCTACTTCCCTCCAGAGACTTGTTTTAAAAGCGTTTTAAAATGAGAGGAGCCTGAGAGCCGTATGGTGTTCTTGCAATCTTTTGGATGATAGTAAACGACAGCCCACTGTGACAGTGATTGTGATCTGTGAGGGCAAGAACTGCCCCAGGACATCGCTCCGGTACCTGTTACAGAAATGTGAGAAAATTATGTTTCTACTCAACTGTTAAAACTAGCACTCACCTAACTTTCTTCCAGCTCTTGCCTTTCATCTTTATGCTGCTCCCAAAAACCATTTGCAGGACCCTGTAGATTCCCCTTACCCTTAGAAGCAGATTAATTCCTAAGGAGAGAAGCACAACAGGTGATGGGGGAAAAACAATTTTTCCCGTTGGTTTGGTTTGGTCTGATGTTACAAAATATTTGTGCTCTACCTTCAGGCAATTCAACTTATCAATGCTCTGATTGCAGATATAAACCTAGGAACAGAAGTGTGGGCTAAAAATAGCAAATAAAAATTGTATGGATTTGTAGCAGATATTAGAATAGTTAGGGAATAGCTTGTAAACACTTAATATCAGGAATAGTGGATAAGAAATAATTCAGTGTTAAACTGTTAAGGCAATTACTAGACATAGTTATGTAGGGGGCTTAAATGTTTATGCTAAATAGTAAATGCTTGACAGAAACAACAGTTTTATTTAGAACCGCAGTAAGTGGAATCTCATATATGAGGTCAGTCTTTAAGACTTGTTTTGTTGTTTGGAATTGTTGGGGGGTTTATTTTCCAGAGGTAGGAGGTTTCCTACTGTGTTGTTTGGTTTGTTTTTTTTTTTCAAATTGTGTTTCTTTTCCATTTTGGTTATTTTCACCAACATATTACTTTCCATTACCCATTGCAGCTGCCAGTGGCTTTCCTTTGATGGCAGCAGTCTTTATGCATATTCCTGCAATTCTTTATCAAAGCGTACCGTGAAAGCAGTATTCCTCTATAGGTAGATGCTATGCAGACAGGTTTGGAGACTAAATGTGTCTACTGCTCAAAGGCATCAGTGGCAGTTTAGTATGCGGGATCTACATAAATTATCGTCAGCTGAACAGAGGATAGCTTTAGACTATGGACCTCTGTGTATCTTGTCACAGATCACTAACTTACAGAGTCATCACTTTTGACTCTCTGTTAACTCTAAAGAGGATTTGAAATGGCAAGCTACAATGTACTTGTGAACGAAGTGAAAAAAGAAAAGTAATAAACCACATTTCAGGAATTTTAAGTAGTCTAAATCATTTTAATTTCCTGATCATTTCCTGACTTCAAGAGGAGAAAAAGCCGATATTTATCCTGTCTGTGTCTTGGGAGAAGTCCCATAAACACCTTGGCTGCATAACATTTCTGGCCACTGCCACCCCCTTCATCCTAACATAATTAAGAAGATTAATTTATTAATATTAAAATTATACCAAATTATTTATCCATTTTGAAATTAAGAGACTTACACATTTATTTTTTTAAGAATGATTCAAACCATGTGCTCTAAAAATCAATAATGGCTACAAAGTGCATTTCTACTCTGGAAGTTGCCATTTTTTAGTTACCTAGGAACTCCCAAATGTGCCTTCCTCTAGGGAAAGATGAGTGAGAAGACACAGAAGATCCACTGTATTTCAGAGTGAAATAGGGAGGATGCCAAACTCCTAAATCTGAATTAGCCGTCAGACACCTTCACAGGTTTTCTCTCATGCAAAACCTTGGGTGATTTCCATCAGTAGTCTGATCCACATTTTTGTCCTCTTTTCATCATGACAGGCACTCCGGTCTTTCATTTAAAACCCAATAACTTAAAGTTGCATTTCTTGTCACAAAAGTCATTGCCATATTAAAGGTGAGAATATATTAGTTTAAATAGAGAAATTGGTCCCAACTTTGCATTTGCATTGAGTACATTTGGAAAAGATAGGAAAAAGATTGAATGGAGTGATCAACTTAAAGTAGTCTTTGAGAAGATGCAGGTAGGTAAGGGATTAAAAGAATTTTTAATGGCTTTGCTGTAGGGCCACGTAAAAGAGAGCTGGTCCAGCATAGTTTCTCTCGCCACAAATTGGTTTGCACACAGTTTGTAATTGATTTTCTTTGAAATTTAGTTTCTATAACTTCTCTATGCTAGCCTCACTTAGTGCTGACATACTCTCTTCTTGCCTTTGAAAAGAACAAAAAAATCTACATTCAAAGTTTCTGAAAACTTTCTCATCTAAATTGAGCTTTCTGATTAGTGTTTATACCTTGTGTTTCACACCTTTTTAACACAACACTCAAGAAGAGCAGCAACTATTAAATGAAACGTGCATAAAAATATTTTTTAAATGTTCCAAAAATCAGTAACACTTTTCCATGCCTCGTTAATTATTGTCTGCTTTACAGATTAGTCAAGTTGTGAGCATTTAGCATGAAAGACTAGGGTGTAAGAAATTACTTATCAAGCAAAGACCATTCAAGTACAGGTACTGCTCCTGTAGGTGTTAGGGTTGGAGCTGCGGGGTATAGCTGAAATAAGTCATAACAACACACAGTATTCCTTTAATATTTCAGGGACATTCTCCAATCCTACCTTTGTCAGTCACAGAAATTGTTGAAAAATATGAAACTAATAAAAAGTGGCACTAGGAAGTATTTTAAGTATTTTCCATTACACTATCCAGCAAGGGGCTATCCCATTTTTTATGAGTGATGTTATGTGGTAGACATAGACCTTCCAGCTATAGCGGTTTTTCATATTATGTCTAAATTCTGCTTTTGGGTGGGAAGGCAGGCTTTCAAGAAAGATGATTAGGTGTTGTGATATCCTAACACCAATGCCAAAGTCTGGGAATGGATTTCAGAGGGCCAACTTTGGGCTGTATGAATGACATTAAGGAAAGACGGGTGCCTGAAAAAACATTGGGGCCCGCAACTGTCCAGTATCTTAAGCTCTAATAGAAATGGGGGGTCAGTGCAGGAAACAAGAGTCACATTTCCTACTTGAGAGGAAAACAAGAATTAACGATTTTCCTCTTGACGTTTCTGATAGTAAAAAGCCAAGAGTTTGGAAACTGGACATTCAAAATGACAATTTTCAGAATTGGTGGGTTTTTTTAGTTGGAAAATTAAAATAGGGAATGCCAAAAGACAGGTGGAATCCTCTTATCTCTAAGCTATTGTGGTGGGTTGGCCTCAAGTGGCAGCCAAACTCCAACCCAGCTGCGTGTCCAGTCCCCGCTTTGGGGGGGAAGGAGGGAGGGAGGACAGAATAGGAAGAACAGGAGCAGGAAAGCTCATGGGTCAAGATAAAGACAGGGAGATTGCTCACCTGTTACTGTCAAGGGCAAAACAATCTCAACTTGGGGAAAATTAATTTATTGCCAATTTATATATATATGTGTGTGTAACTACTGATTTGGGTATTGGGAAATAAAACTTAAAAAGCACATCAAAACACTTAGGGAAAACACACTACTTCCTCAGGCTCAGCTTCATTCCGGACTCCTCTCCTGCCCCCTTGTTATCACCGCAGGTGACGATCAGTCCCAACAGTGAGTGAACGAATGGCACAAGGGGGTGATGGGCTCAGCCGAGCCCTGTGGTGGGTCCTTTGGAGCCATCTGGACCCGGATGTGTTCAGCACAGGGCAAGCCCTGGCCTCTACTCACAGAGGCTGCCCCTGCAGCCCCTCTGCTACCAATACTTTACTACCTACACCCAATACACCTGTCCACTTCTTAGCTGAAGCTAGAGGCAGCTGAAGTGGGAATTCAGAACCTCCACCTTGTCCTGAACTTAAAAACAGAGGTCCTCAAAATATCTGCCAGCAGTGGCTGTATACAGCCTTTCAAAATAAGAGTCTATCTAAGTAAATCTCAGCCAGCTGAAACATTAGCCAGTGTTACCCAGTTTACATCAGAAAAAGTAGTCCATGCTTAGAAACTGTTTCTCTGTTTTCCTTATATCTTCAGTAAAGCGCCAGCAATGCGTTGTACTTTGGTATTGGCAAGAGAACCCTTTAGGAACATCTCCAGAAAAACTTCTCGAGGGCTTCTGTTTATTTAGAAGGAGCATATGGGGGTATGTACTGATATCTTCACACGGCCCATGGTATGTGACCATGGTCTAAACACAGTTGTTAAGGTTGCATTGGGGACACGCTTAATGGTGCGATCAATGTAATTTGTGGAAGATGGACAGGACTTCCAGACGTGGAGGCTGGACTGCTGCAAGTATTCCAGCTTGTGGGAGTGCTGCACAGCTGCATCCAGAATCAGCACATTGGATTTGCACTTCCATGTACCGTGTACCATGAACCACTTTCATGGTTGCATGCAGGGAACCAGAGGCAAACTTTGATTTTGCACTGGGGAGCCGGTGATGAGGATTACGGACAGGGACATTAACTTCTACCAAGCCAAAAGCGTTTGGCACGGGGGCATGCCCTCATAATATCTTCTAGCACAGGCAAGTCATGACTCATAATGTAAAAATAATTTGCATGGGTGGTAAGATTAGTGAGTATGTGTGGGCTCAAGAAAAATCTCAGCATAGACACCGCTTCAGGAATACGATG
Organism: Limnodromus scolopaceus; assembly: GCA_028565335.1. Lineage (NCBI taxonomy): Eukaryota > Metazoa > Chordata > Aves > Charadriiformes > Scolopacidae > Limnodromus > Limnodromus scolopaceus. The sequence goes on from JAOXNO010000001.1 coordinate 174,012,702, forward strand.
TAACACACGGAGCGCAAGCCAGAGAGATCGGCAATATTCCACTGGGGTTTTGAGCATTTTTCACTGTTAACTCGGTAAAAGATGTAATGAGGTTGTAACTGCAATTGTTCTTTCTTATGGTACAGTTTTGTCATGCTCCACATTGAGATGTATGACTGTAATACAAGCATATAATGCCACGTAATGCAGTTCTCCTTATTGTATTTGCGACTTTATTTTTCAATGGGTGTACAAGTATTTACATAGAAACTAAGTATGTCTTTAGTATCAAGACTTTTATTAAGAAACCATGCAATGAAATAAAGCTTTTCAAAGTCCTTTTTGAAAAAATATTTATTAGTCATTTAAAAAAAATCTGTATCTGTACTTTAGTGAGCCTCCTGCAATCATTTTTGCTCTCTGTTAAAGGTAATATATAACAATATTATGCAGGATTTAAAAATCTCCAACTGATCATATTTTGCTTCCCCAGGTTCACAGCAGGCAGGTCTCTTACTACTGATTTTTTTTTGTTCACATGCTAGTGCACAATTTCCTTTTTCTGAATATAAAGAATGTAGCCTTTAATAGATTATAAGCATATCATTATAAGTTATTCTCTGCTAGGACAGCATTTAAACTATGGAAAGCTATTAAGCACAATTTTCTGTCAACTGAATTTCCTGAGCATTGCTGTTAATCAAAGTAATTTTAAAAGACTTGTGTCTAGATGATAGTAGCTATTTGGCTCTAGGTTATGTGAATATGATTTTGAAATGTTTTTGATTAACAGCAATGTTCAGGAAATTTGTATCTGCGAAAATGGAATTTTAATAGGTCTGAAGGACCCACAAGAGTTAGATACTGAGCAAAGGAAAGAAAAAGATTTAAATGTCATGGAACCCGGACACTGAGACTCCAGTAGTGTGCAGTATGAGCTCTGCCTAACCTGTGCCTGGAAGCATTCAGTAGCAGGAAAGTCAAAACTGATATGGGTAAATATCTTCTCACATCCACATTTAGAAAAGTTAAATATGAATTCAAAGTTTTTGCTTTTTTTGCATCTGTGTAATGATTGTTATGATACAGGTGAATGACAGTATTTAACTGCTAAAAGTGACCAAATGTTAGAAAATTTTCTCAACTGCTTCCAATATATGCAGCAAATTAATGAGTTCTGTCTTTATCCAGTGGTTTTTAATGTCTGATTTCTTTCTGTCTTGCTACTGCCGGAAGGTACACCTTGCTACAGTAGGTGGACAAATAGTGCATCTCCAGAAATGTAAGCTTTCTTCCTAGCTAGACTTCATGTAGAAGTGGCTTTCCATTAGTAGTTTTCTTGTAACCTTTAGTGACTTTACTATATTAAATTATTTAACAGTGTATTTGATGCAAGGTGTGTGTGTAAATGTATTTATTTTATACTGCAATTTGTTTCAAATATAGTTCGCTCCCAAAAGCACAAACCAAATTTATGTGTGTCCATGATGTTCCAAGTAGTTTAGAAAAGGCTGTTTGTATCTATATGGTTTGTAGATTTTCTGTGGGTACCCTTGTCATAGAAACGTGGGATTAAAACAGTGACCAATATCACTAAGCCCCATCTCCTTGCTGTTGCAGGCAGCCCTATCAAATATTGCCTTCAGAAACAGAGCAAATTCCCGCTTATAACTGGTTTAAAACTGCTTCTAACAGTTTTTAATTTATATGCAAGGTGCATTGGCTTTGTTAAACCACCTACCACAACAGCTATAGGTTGAAAATGCACTTCATGTTCTGCACTGGATACGTTCCTGCGTAACCTGCTCTAGGTGGACCCTCTTTGGCGGGGGGCTTGGAGTAGATGATCTCCACAGGTCCCTTCCAACCCCATACCGTTCCGTGATTCTGTGATTCTTCAGTTTTACCGTTATAGCACAGGGTTTGAGAGAGGTGCAGTAACGGTCTAAAGACGTGACCGTGGAACAGATAGGGTACCAAATCACCAACACACGCAAGCTTTGAATCAGTGTATGAAGCAGTGCAGGGTGTTTTAGGATTTTGAGGTTAACACAAATTAATTCCTGCTTTATGAAAAAAAAAAAATAATGGCAGGGTAGTCATTAATATTTCTAAGGAATTAGTGAGACTTTCTCCTTTTTACCTTGCTAGTACCTAACTAATTTTAAACTTTGACTTAAATGGAAGTGATCTTTCACTCTGGTAAGAAAAATGCCACCAGCAGCATATATTTCTCAAGTGTTACAGCAGTTAATTCTTTAGGTGCATATTTAATAAAGTAAAATCTAACACTGTGAGTAATACGTGTGCTTTCTGAGCCAGGCCTAGGAAAGCTCAGTGTTTCGGAATGGGATTCACAACAGCCTGTTTACTATAAGCAGGGAACTGCCCACCTGCATATCTGCTAATGCTGGACATCCACTTCGGCGTAGCAGTGCTATATGGAGACCTTCCTCCTTGATTGAAAGGAGATGCATGGTAAAGATGCCAACTGATTTAGGAAGCAGCTGAAGCAACAATTCTGAGATGATAAAAATGGATTTAGATAAAATATATGTGTTTGAATCTTTTTTATTTTTAATTGACATTAGCTGCTCAATATTTTTTGTAGCATGGCTGAGACCAAAGTGTTCTCATTACTTAGGAAGTGCCTCTAATCGCTAGAGTAAGGCGTGATGTATTCAGAACATGACATTCGTGATTTTTCCAGTGAATTGTGGCATCTTCCCTGCACAGGAGTTACAACAGGTGAAACAAAGACTACTCACATAAACTGGCCAGTGAAGAAGGCACTTTCCTGATTCCATTTCCCATTGTTGCAGGACCCCTCAGACTGAAGGGAAGGACTCAGATCCTTCAAGTTGAATGCTTCACTTATTAGTCTATGCCTCGAAAGTCACAAATATCAACTGATTGCTGCTGTTTCAAGTGGAGGAAAAAGATACAGCTGTAGTCAGCTTTATTTGGTCACTATCCCCACGCAACAATTCCAAATTGTAGGCAGCAAGTTATGGGACCCACCTTTCTGGAAGGCTAAGTCAGTTACCCAGTTTCAAAGCAGGACAAGAGTTTAAATAGTTCCCAACATCTACCTTACTTACATCTTGATACCTTACTTGTAGCAGTTCCCTACTTAGACTATTTGCTGTTCTAAATCTCACTCTAAGGCACTTTATTCTGCCCCTCGCAAAGTGGGGAAAATATTGTTGGATTTTACTTTGAGGCCTCGGTTCATAAGCGTTCCCCACCTCTGTTATTCAGTCTTGTTCATCATACCCAATTAATTCCTCATGCTTGAGTATTTTGGGGTGAAGACTCCACTGAATTGCAAAGTAGTTAATATTTGGGTGTTGGTAGACTCAGGAAGCTTACTTTCGGTGTCTAATTTATTTCTGCCTTTTTTAAAGTCCAACACCTGTACTTAATCTCTGATTATATGACAATAAGTTTTTTCCTACTTTAAAAAAAAATGTATTGACTTTCAAGACACCAAGTATTTTTCCCACTGCCCCTAAACTGAATGTGAACAACAAGGGCTGTGGTGCAGCTATTTGTGTATTGATATAGGTAGCATGCTTTTATCAGCCTGCAAATATGTGTTCAGAATCAATAAATATAAACACTTAAATAGAACAGGATATTTAAAAGTGTACATACCAGGGTTATTTTAATTATCTATGATGGGTTATATGCAATTATAAAGACGTGTTCGTACCCAATCTTTGGCCTCCTGTGATTCGGGAAAACTGAAATGTGTGCTGCTGCATCTTCAGGGTCAAATTATTTTCCATAGTATAAAATAGAAATTACATTTTTCATCTAAGTGCAAAATTTGGCTATTACAAATTTTTAATTAAGAATTGTTTATCAGATTTAGAAGATGATAGAAAGGAGGTATTTATTTTCCTCCACTTGCCAAAAGGTGATCGTACTTAGAAAATTTGCTGAGATTGTCCAAGAAAGTGTGTAAAATCCTCATCCATCACCGAGAGCCCCTGGTCAGGGAATGACAGTGCAGTAAATATCTTCAGCAGCTGCCTTTTAATGTACAAGCTGTTTTCGGTAGGAATTTTCAGCACTCACATAAAACACACTGTCATGAGTGACTGCCTGTGCTCCAAAGTCATTACTATTGGGATGATGGAACATCTTTCAGCGAATAACCAAAAAACTTTAAATGTCATGTCAAGTTTGTTGAAGCCATTTTCAAGCCTTGCTCAAGGTTACATGAATATTGAGTACGCCTGTTTTTAAAAAGTTTGAGATCTATGAGAGGGACCACTCATACGCTGGTTTTGAGAGCAGTCACTCGATTTGGGGGGGGAAACAAAAAAAGCAATCTGCCTATTAATACACGTCAATCCAGCAAAGCTCCTGGATATTAACTGAGTGGAACTTCTTATGACAGTCAATGCCAATGACGTTCATCAAAAAGTAGCAAGTTATGCAAATTCTGAAAATTACTTAGCTGCCTAAAAGATCACAAAGGCAAGAAAAATTATTACAATAGATAATTAAATTGAAATAGATTTTTAAATACATTTTAAAATTTGAACAATTTAAAAAAAAAAAAAAGGAGAAAATGTAATTACCCAGATAAAACTTTGGAAGACATTGAGAAGTGCTGAGTACTCTGTTTTCTCTTTGACCCCAGTAAGAAAAGACGATGCTGTCAGGCTCTATGTGTGATTTTGTAGGAATATGGATGCTAATCTAATGAAGTCATGTAAAGTCTGTATCACTTCCAAGGGACCAAGCCTACTGCCTTTGAAGTGATAATATTTTTTGTCTTGCCTCCTTGGTAATCATTACTCCTTCTAGTACATCTGCATGTAAAATTTTGTCTGATCAAGAGGACTTTTTATATTACAAAATATTGAAACTGAGTATTTTAATAGCTAAACTTTTTTTTTATTTTTTATTTGTTTTATCTTCTGCAGAGAACCAGAAAGGACAGCTAGAGAAGTCATGTTCGCACCACAGTATCAGTTTAAACTTGACAAGAAGCCCAGCCACCAAAGAGGTTACTTATGATGTTGAAACAAGTTCTTCTATGGCGTGGAACAAGGCTGTTGGGAGAAAGGAAGCCTGTCATGGAGAAGGCAACAAAGAAAAGAAAATAGATCGTATCGCGTCTCCTTCTAAGGGAGAAGCCATTCCAGAAGTAGAAGCTCTCCTGGCAAGACTGCGAGCGCTATAGAATAATCATATAAAGGATTAAATCAAAGCTTAAAAACAGGCTCTAATAGCCTACATCTCTAAAGATACACTAATTTTCTATTATTGACATTACATACTTCTGAGTTCCCAACTTCTCTATGGATGAATACTTTATTTCTAAACTGTTTGTTTGCAAGATTGTATAAAATTATGCTATAGTTTTGCATAACTGCAAGGTGATTTTTGTTCCATGTTTTTACCTACTGAGCATACAAAAAATATCAGAAGAAAGAGATACTAAATTATGCCAAGGCACAATCCTTTTAGTGGACAAACTGCTGACCACAGGCTTTGAGAGCAGCTCAAAATAGGAATATCTTTTAAATGATGTTAAATCATCATGCCTGGGAATAAGGGTCAGTAAATAATAGAAAGGGTATTCTTATATTTTCCACTGCTATTGCTATACTTAAGAGACTTTAGCACCTAGAAAGTATTATTATAGCATCCTTTGCAATTACAGTTATAGGAAGTATGTATCATATAGATCAGCCATGTTCCACTTTGAGTTCATCAAAGAGCACCAAAGCTTGCTGAATTATATATATATTTACAAAAAGGAAATCCATGGACAGTAAACAAAAAATCTATGCAAATAATATATTTTATGTGTGATTAATATATCGCTGCTGTTAAGCTTAGTTATGATTATTATATCAAAATAATATATACAATTTCTATGATTGCAAGGTTTTGCAATTGTGTCCATAGTGGGGGAAAATGTCTTCACAATTATTTACCAGGGTAATTTTATATCTTTTCACATGTGAGTTAATATGTTTCTATAAAAGGAACATGTAATGGAAAAGATTTTTACAACTGTTTTTTCACAAACTCATTTTCCAGTAGCCCGTAAAGTCTTATTTGCTGGCACAATAGGAATCTTGCACATAATTGCAACTCTGTTATCTCACTGTCATTGTACATTGTTACGTGTTTGCTGTCGTATTTATTAATTGCACATCATAAAGAATCGCTACCTGTGTTACTGAGTAGGAAGCTACTATTAGTATCTTTGCTCCATTCTTTAAAGCTTCCTTATTCTAAGAGTGTGTATTAGGTATCTAATATCTTTCTTCCAAATTACTCTATTTTTCTTTACAAAATGCTGAAAAATATGTCTTTCAATAAGAGTCACTTACATGAAACCGGTGTTTCAATGCTCCAGTGCTTTTTATATCCTTGTTTAAGTTGCCTTCGTACTTCCTGCACTAAACATTAATAAAGTTAATTAGAACTCGGAAACTGGGCCTGTTTATACATACTGCATGGAGGGTTTTTCAGCCGTTGTGGGAATCAATCTCATGTTTCTAGGGCTGTTGTAACTGTCATTATACATTCTAATTACGTTTCCTGCCTTAGCTGAAAAAAATAAGAGGTATAAACAGAAGTCAGGGAAAGATATGGAGAAAGCCCATCAGACAGCCATTTCCTCAGCTCTCCTTGTAAACAACGTGCAAAGCCGTCATACAGGGCCATCTTTGGTATCCTGAATTTGCATAGAGTAACCATGGAACTGGGGCTCGATGCATCTTTAGTGGAGAAATAGAAATACAGCCACTGGTAGTTGTTGCACTAAGGTCTTCTGCAGCTCCACTGTTAAGACTTACTACCCCTGTTTACAGGGTGCAGTAAAAATTACTATCCGCAAAGTACATGACGGTCGACTAAATAAAATGGTTCTTCAAACACAAAGAAAATGTAGGTTGAAGGAAAAAGTCAAAAAATTATGCATTCATGGGATGTCTTCAGTTGCTGAGGATGTGCTACAGTAAAAGGGCTAGGAGCAGAGAACTGGCTCTGCAACACCAGCAGGATGACCGACCCAGTGAAGGTGGAACTACAAATTCATTTTCCTGAGCGCAGTAAACTTGTTTATCTGAATTAGTGGGTAATAGTCCACAACTGAAAACTGACAGTTCAGGACACTACTGTGGAGTTTATCAAGCAAAGAAAAGTTACAAAACTGTCCATCTGCTGAAATTTTCAGTGAAGTAAATGCGGCTAGCAGCCTAGCATCTTCTGATTTAAAAATAAATATTTGCATTTAAAATTATAGATCTAATGCTACCTTTTCTTACAGTTTGAGAAGCTTTTAGAAATGTATTCCATGGCTTTTAGTCCTTCTCAGAGGTTGTGTTCCTGAATTAATCCTTTCAAGCAGCCATCAAGTTAATTCACAGTTTCTTTTATATAACTATGAGAATAAAGATGGCTATACAACTTCTTAGAATCCATGTAAATACAGTGTGTAATTTTTTTCCTCTTCAGTATTTCTTTGTACCATCAGAATTTGATGTATTCAGAGTTCAAGTACACAGTCTGGTTGAAGTACACAGTAAGTTTTCTTTCTACATTTCATCTTTTTTTAACTTCCCGTAGAAGCAAACAAATACACAGGACATATTTTGATAGCAAAAAAATGCCTGTATTGCCCAATGAGTTCAAGTAAAGAATAACTTTGGAAGTATTATGTCTGTATTCTATTTCCGTGTTTTTATGTTTGTATTAAAGTATAAAAATCAGCTTCTAAATTATATGAAGTGTATCGCTTTAAGTAAATTTAAAAATTAATTAATTTATTCCATTTAAAATGTAAAGTTAATTCAATCTAAAAAATACGTGGGGTAGACCTTTAGTGGTGTGTGCTAGTTAATGGCTACTAAGCTATTTTTTAGTAACTATCAAGTCTATTCCTCCAACTGAGAGACTGAGCTTGTGTTAGGTATTGAAGAAGGTTTCACATTTTGTGCAAAACCCTCTCTTTCTGTAATTCACACCTGAAGATTAAATCCTATTAAAAAGAGCTTCCCGATTTCCTCAAACACGGCTGTTTGGATAAAAACACTTGAAGTGATCTTGCGGGGTGCGTTCCACTGCTTCTCTACCTGAGCACAGAAACACCCACAGCTTTTCTTATCTAGGTAAAACTCCTGTAAAGGTCTATCACATCTTCTTCATTCTTCACATTCAGTTTGGGTGACTTCCCTTTTCACTCAGAATAAGAATTTTGATTACTACATCAATTTTTACTTCATACATACACCGGCCTTATTCATGGCGGTGGTCTAAATTCTTAAGTAATATTCTGATGTTTTGACCTTCTCAAGAGATGGATGTTTGCGATCAGCCTCGTGCAGCCAAGCTGGACACCTGGCTTATGGGCCGCGGGTAATAGTATAGTCTGTGGAAACCCAGAAAGAAAAATTATGGTAGCAACTTCATTACAAAGTAGTACAGCAGCACCGGGAGGTGGTGGCTGCTGCCAGATGTGAAACAGCTCCGAATTGGGCACTTCGTTAAAGGACCAGCACCATGAAGAAATCGTAGTTACTTTTGGTTTCTTATTAATTATAGCAACGCTACTGCTCAGGAGACTGAAGGACCACACATTGAAAAAAAAAAAAAAAAAATCTCAGTCACACTTGTTATAAACAGTTTTCCTCCAACACGCTATTTTCCTTGTTTTACTTCATACGACCGGCCCTCAGCCTGGCCCAGCCAAAATCAGTTTCCAGAACTGAAGGAGTTAATGCTGAGCAGCTTGAGGTACTACAGCCCTTTAGGCTTTTATAATAAAAGCTGAAAAAGACGACATTTGCTGCTAAGGCTTTTTCCACATCCATTTCTAATGAAGAGGACCAAATTATAATTTTTACACTAATCTTTCCAAGCCTTACAATACTCGGTAACTATAAAACAAATGGGCAACAAGCAGGGGTCGATAAACCCTAAGCTATGGCACCTAAAACATTATAATAAGCAACCAGGGTCAAGTGAAAGAGCTCAGAAAAAAGCAATTACAAGACAATGTTGTATTCTCCAGTGCAAAATAAAGCCTTACTCTACCATTTTCTATTTTTTTTAATGGGATGTGTGGGTTTTACACAACCGAACTGCAGCAGAAAAATAACTTCACTTGAAAGTTTGAGGAACTGTTTGGCTCATTTGTGAAGTAACAAGAAGTAGATGAATTGCAGATTTTGTCAGTTTTTCAGTCTAACTTTATGCCAAAATTCCTATACGTAAGAAATTCTAAAATTACCTTCTGCTATTAAAGTAGCTATGCCGATGATTAATCTTTTTGTCTTAAATTCTTTTGCCACATGAAGCGAGAACACTTTCTTCCTTTCCAAATACACTTTCTACGTTGCCCTATTGTGTGCTTTACACCTGAAGTGCGATATTCGTACTGGGGCCGTACATCTCACTGGAAAGCCGCGCTGATAAAGCATTCTGCTCACTCTATGACACCGCTGAAGAATAAACAAGAGGTGGTCCAGGTACGATTTTTCTCTCCCTCCCAGCTACAGAGAGAGACGTGAAGTTTCATATATTACCTGAGTACATTTTAAACCCCTCTGTCCTTTTATTCCAGCAATGCAGCTTTTTTCTTGTGGCGATCCATGCAATGGCCTACGCTGAAGAATTATTAAGGGAAATATTTTCCGACAACGTACCAAAAATACACAGGGCAGACGACTGGCCTGCAACATGAGTCCTATATATACTGCAGGAGGCACAACGCTTGGATGTAATCCAGACAGAGGCAGATAAGGTATTTCGCTCCACCAAAAGAAAATAGTTTCTTTCATCTGAATGAGCTCATTCCACTGCTGGTACCAGATTTCCGTGTATTTCGAGAGGGCGATATACCCCCATTTTAAAATCTGTGTTATATTAGCCAGAAAAATAAACTATGGAAAGACAGAAGCGCAGAGATTGGGAAGCAGAGTTGATTAATGTGCTGCCTGATTTCACTTCTGAGACCTGAAATTGCAGCTAGAGCAGAATGAAGCAACTGGGGGAAAAAAATCCAGTCTCATCTGACATCTTTAAAGGTCACGAAGGAAATGATGGTGGGTGATCCAGGGTTGGTATGGCCACAGGTGTCTTTTGTCTATTTGAAGACATATATCAGAATATCCTCAGAATAGCAATGCTGTTGGGCTGTTGGTTCTCAACGCTCTCGAATGAATAAAGGGAAGGAAAAGGCTGACAGAGATAAATATGAGCCCCCATAAAACCTAAGAATGTTTTTGTCTTAAATCCAAGTGTCAGTCCTGCTACCATTCACTTTGATACCTGAAGGAAGAGCATGAGGCGAGAGAGGCCACAAAATGGTCATACCTCTCTTGGGAGCTAGAGTGGCCGACACAGAGAAGGTAGCACAGACGACAGTCTGCCCTCCTAGTGTTTCAGGCTGTGGCGAAAGCCCCAAGGAAATGTGGGCTGAAATCATGGGATCACAATAAAAAACCCCCACAGTTTTACAGCCACGCATTTAGAATAATAAAAAAGAGTTGTCTTCTAAATTGTTCAGGTGCCATAAAGGCAGCAGAACACATGCATACTTGTGATGGCTCCTAAAGACAGCTATTACATCAACTGTCCAAGTCTGATGACTTTGTGCAGGCTACACATTCAGAAGGAATTTTAATTCTCAATTATTTAGGCTGCTTTGTTATATATAGTTCAGCCTCTAATTGAAATTTTCAGTCCAAAGCAAGCCATATAAACTTTGCAGTCTATAACCATTAATAAAAAAAATGGCTTTTGTAAAAGCTCTGGTTAATTTGTGGCATTTTAATGTGAAGGTTGTTGCACACACTTGAAAACAAGCAGTGCAACAAGAATCTTCCCATTAAGTAAGACAGAAATGGCAATTATGCAGTCTGTTGATCGGATTTTTTACTAATATGATGAGTACTTTCTGCTAATGGATAGGATAGGAAAGCAAAGCAGTCCAGTCGAACAAGTCACCTTGGTAGTATAATGCAAGACCCGTCAATTTTGCACACAACTTCTTCAGTAATGAATTTTGGGAGCACAACCCATCAACATTCCTCCTGGAAGACAACCACTGAGGTAGAGGAACCACAAAAAGTGGTTTGAAATGAAAAATGGGATAAGAGCTTTCCATCCCTTTAAAAGTGGAATTGATTATGATGAATTCATCTCCAAGGTGCCTGGGCACTGCATTAAAAATGCTTAGACAGAAAAAAATATGATCCCACCGCGCAGCTGGTGGCACCTCGCCATTTCGTGCTGCAGCATCACAGTAAGATAACTATAGAGTCCTTTCTTCATACCTATCCTTGAATCCACCGACATTGTGGAGAACCAGAGGCAAGAGTAACTGAAGAAGAAACAGAATTTTTTTTTCACTTGAGGTGTGACGGGTTCCAATCAGCAAACCCCTGCTACAGATTAACTGCTGAAGCCTCGGGGTGACAAGGGAGAAGGGCCAGTTTTCTCCCTGTCCCCTCTGCAGGGAACATTGGGCACTCTGGTCCACAAGGAACAGAATGAGTTCTCATTAACTTCGGCTCCAGAATACAATTTTTTACTCCTTGATAACCAAATCCCCAAAAAAGGCATGAGAATTTTTTATTTTTCTCATAAGGACTGCACTACAGTAAATCTTTCCACAAACTAAAAAGCAGTTTTAATTGAATAGCACTTAGGTAGAGCATCAAAACCAGCAGGCAAGAACAAATTAAGCCCTTCCTGAGAAAGGCTGTGCAGGATCATTGCTTCCCTTTCCTTCTCCAATATCTATAATACTAAATACACAAATCTATATTAAAATAAAATTAGAATTGCTTTTAATTTGATAAAACCAAGAAGATTCAGTGTTCATCCTGCATATTCTACTAGGATGTTTTGATTAGCACAGTTTCAGCACCTTGTCTCAAAGAATTAACCTGTCCCATTTTTCAGCTCAGAACAGAAGTCCAATATAGGAACACAGATGGCCAAAATAAGGACTTAATCCTATGAGGTCCCCGGCATGTCCTCACAAGTAGTCATCATCCTCAGACTGCACAAAATCATTCTGAGCAGAGGGTTACTGTAGCCTTTCAGGATCATGCCCTAATGAATAAAATATACAAAGGTGACTGGAGTAAAATCTTCTCCAATGTGCTGACAAAGGTAAAATAAAATATTCCTCTTAGGACGTTTTCCTGGCAGAACAACCTGACCCTTCTGTGACTTGCCTTGAGAAAGGAATAGGTAATGCTCTAACTAACCAATTCGTCTAACTGAACTTTTGGGCAATTTTTTGCCAAATGATTGGCGTGTTGCACAGGTCACCAGTACGAAATAGAAATTGTCCGTGGATACAGCAAATGTATCTCATAACACTGTAAAGTTTTAGATGAGTGTACAATACCTTTTTAACTTCAAGCACCTTGCATGCAAACTGCTCTGTTAGTGGTTATGTTTTTATTTCTAAATTATGTCCATTTTCCAACCACAGATTTATTTTTTATAAATCTTGCCCATGCTGCACATCAAGCAGTACCCCAGAAATCAGCTTTGTCCTTGCTCGCCGATGAAATTTTACTATTATGTAGTAATTGCAGTGCCCTGAACTCTTATCCCCCTGCAGACTTAATGTTCTTCCAAAGGCAATGGTTCTTCTTGAAGTGGTATTATTTTATCCATACAGTGTAGCACACTAAACTTGCCTTTTGCCCCCTTGTTCTCAGATTTTAAAGGAGACTATAGCAATCTGATCCAGCACCCACTGAGAAGAAATCAAAGGCCCCTGTTGACTTCAGTGACTGCTGGAGACAGCTCCTAAATGGGATGACTCAAAGTGCGGCTCTAGCCTGAAGGCAGCTATACAGCTGGTACTGTGGGGCTTTATTGTCTCATTGCTTCCAGCTCCAATCTGTGCAGTTTGTAAGTATAATTATTATTTTCTAGTTACCAGCCCAATAAATGTAATGCTGAAGAGACGAGTTGAGTTTCTGCCTGAAATTTTAACCAACAAAAATGATCCTGCAATCATCTTTCATATAACAGTTACGTGTTGCCATCACACTGGTTTCTCAAAGAAAAGAAAGGATGTCAAGCAAGAGTCAGGATGAGTCTCATCTACAGTTCTCATTTTCCTTAAATCAGCCACAGCCATTAAGTCATAGAATCATAGAATGTTTTAGGTTGGAAGGGACCTTAAAGATCACGGGCAGGGTCACCTCCCACTAGACCAGGTTGCTCAAAGCCCCATCCAACCTGGTCAACACTTCCAGGGATGGGGCATTCACAGCTTCTCCAGGCAACCTGTTCCAGTGCCTCACCACCCTCACAGTAAAGAATTTCTTCCTAGTATCTAATCTAAATCTCCCCTCTTTCAGTTGGAAGCCATTACCCTCATCCTATCACTACATGCCCTTGTAAAAGTCCAGCTTTTTTGTAGGTGCCCTTCAGATACTGGAAAACTGCTATAACGTCTCCCTGAAGTATTGTCTTCTCCAGGCTGAACAACCCCTGCTCTCTCAGCCTTTCCTCGTAGGAGAGGTTCTCCAGCCCTCTGATCATCTTTGCAGCCCTCCTCCAGACCTGCTTTAACAGGTCCATGTCCTTCAACAGAAGACACATGGTCTACAAGGCAGCATTCCAGTTAGTGCCTGAACCAACAGAGGGACAAAGCAATGGGCAAGCAGTTTTGAGGGCCATGTCCCAGAACACGTGGTTTCCATGTTGCCTGTTATGTGGCACCACAAACTGTGCATGAGCATGTTGCTATGGGTCAAACTTGCGTCGGGGACAGTTTAACAACTATTTAGTAGGGGTGACCATGGGCCAATGCCTCAGCCCATGCCATGACCTCTCATAGAGCACTGTTAGTGTCAGATACTTGGTGAACTTGAAATTCACACGCTGACACAGTTCTAGCATTCTTATAAAATCAAAGTATGTTAGCACATATCTTCTGCACGTCCGAAGGTAACTCAGACATACATTACTGACTAGGAGTAAGAAATCTCTGAGAGGAATTTTCTCCATATCACTGAGATTAGTCATGCTGGACAGAACTAACTCCTACCTTTAGCATATGTCAAGTTGTTAGTGCATGGCACAGTACGTAACCTTGCCAAGAAACCTGCCAAGTTTGTTTGCAAGCAATAGTCACCACCGGTAGTTTGTGCGTATGGTCACCACTAAGAAGTGGAAGAAAGTTAATCACAGTAAAGTTAAATTAACATGAAATGCCTGACTTGTCTCATTCACATTCGTTTGACAGTGGCATATGCTCCTGCTTTACACATGAAAGCTTAATTACAACATTTCAGGTGGCAAACCAGTTAATTATATAAAATGAGGCCCAGAAGTCTGTGATATGACACCTCTCTATGCTTCCCTGGGAGATGTCATGCACGAAAGAAATACTTATTGTTAGCAACATCAGACTGAGGGCTGCAGGAGGGTACTGCCACTGAAATCTAGGTGTCCCAGCACACAATCCAGCTATAACGGAGGGCAAAATGCATTTTATACAAATTGCTCTTGATAATAACAAAAGTGAAAGGAATCTCTTTTTTGCCTGGAACAATACACAATCTCTTGTACAGGCTTCATCTCACCTAACTTCAGATGTTGCTGATGTAAAAGACCCCAACAGAGATTATCATTCATCCCTGCTTTTCTTTATCACTCATCCTGGCTTTTCTCCTGTATAGAACAGGCCAATTTGAACTCTTTCGACTGCGTACGTTGGGAAGAGAGAAACCAGTCTGCAGCCATACCTATTCCCTCCTTTGACTAGAAAGAGAGCCTGAGGGGACCAGCTCAGATGTGGGCAGATGAATCTGAACATTTACAAATGATTAGAGAAACCAGTGTGCTACCTGAATCTAGAATAAAGGGAAGAAGGAGCCCCTGCTCAGCAGCGTGTCACGAACTTCACGTGCTTTGTTCTTTCTTGCCAGACTTGAAACAGCAGCTGCCTCTCCTGCTCTCAAAAGGAGGAGCTGAACTGAGTCCTCTTGCCAGAAAATTCTCTGCTTGAATGGTATTAGCACAACCTATTTTTCCTTCCAGAACCTTAAAAACAAAATACCTGGACAATTCTCTTTCCTAGGGCCTTGCAGTTGAGGATATGTTGGATATACAACCTGAAGGCTGAAGCCCTAACCACAATCCAATAGAAAGTATGTTTTAATCTGGACCTTAGTACTACAGTGTTGTCTGTTGTCTCATGGATTTTCTGCTCAGCTTAGCCCTTGAAATTAAATGCCCACCTTCAACCCATACACCAACCTTCACTTGTTATGCCTATGGCAAAACAACGATCCACTCAAAACCAATCCATCAACAAAGCAGCAGGCACTGCAGGTTGAAAAAAACAAGCAGCACAAACTTTGAAGCAATCACGTGGCAAAGAGATTTCTTCTTTTGCTCTTCCTCCTGTACGCGTCTGTGCCTTGAATCAGCCTTTGTCTGGTACAGCAGCTATTCACAGCTTGGATTATATTTGTAATAAGCAACTTCTGCAAATGTCTTGGCTTTGCACCTGCATGCAGTCACCTGTAAAACCTGCTTGCCATCTCATATGCTACAGCTATGAAAATTGTCTCTGAAATATAATATATGTAAAATGTACAATGCAAGGCAGTATTTTCACCTCAGGCTTTTGATGACAAGAACAACTCCTTGAACTCCATCTTACAGTTTTATAATACGACTCTACGTTCTTTATAAAAATAAAATGAAGATGCAGCTTAAGTGTTACATAGCAAAGGAGTTGCTATCTGTGATTTTAGAGACTTTATCTCAGAAAAGCCTGTGAACATAATTTTTCAGCCTGCAAAAACAAGGACATCTCAGAATGGTGACCTCCTGGTTTCACCTTTATCTCACCTAATTATATCGACATGCAGAACTGCCGAATCCCCTGCCACAGTATTCCAAGATGCTTCATAGATCGTAGGCGCAGCAATACACTGAGAGCCTCTGGCTTCATGGCAGATTTGCACTGTCTCAGGGAGAGCAAAGGGGGATTGTCTAATGTCATGTTCCAAAATGCTGGAGTGTCACTTCTGTGCAGGGGGCCTCTGAAAGGCACAGCTGCTATCAGAAAGCCTAGTGTAAGTATGCTTTTGGGTTGTTGTTTTTTTTTTTAATAGTGGGAAAAGTAAAATGCAAAATCCTCCAGGATTGCTGCATGGCATGACACATGGCATCAAGGCAAAAAAGCAATGAGACAAAGCAAAGATCGTTGTATTACTGCAGGCAGAAAGCATTTATTCCAGAAGTTAACAAAAAACTCGTGAGATTTTCCAGAGACAACTGGAATACTGTTATGGGAACATAGCAACAGTAACAAACCGTCCCTGTTCCCTGCAGCAGAATGCAGGGACTTACCTATGTCTGGCAGGCTACATACTCCACTGCAGGAAGAGTTACGTGCTACGGAAACAATTTCTGTAAACATGTCTAGCACCCAGCTGGTGTCTCTTTCTACTGTTTGTCCAGTCAGATAAATATCTCCAGTCCACAACATCCTTTGGTGAGGAACTCAACCCTTCTACTCCCCCAGTGCATCTCCTTTTGTTTATTTTGAATCTGACTCCTACTGGTGCCATGTGCTGGTCCCAATTCTTCTGTTGCAGGTATCACGCCAATCTCACTGGCAGTTTAGGAAGAGCCGTGCACTCCAAAAGCTCAGCAATTCATCATCATTTCCAGAAAAAAAAGCAAAAGAGCAAACAGTGGTGATTGCTGCCTCTTTCCTAAGGGCAACAGAGGAACATATCTGTCAACCAGACATGGCATCCAGTGGAAGCTAACACTAACTGCTACCCTGTGTTGCTCATCGGTATCGTATTAATAATACTGACAGGAATGACCATGGCAAACCAAAAGTGACTACAAGGAACTAGAGCGTGGTTGGAAAAACGCGCATGTGCCAGTTGTCTCTAACAGGAATTGTGTTTCAGGTAAAAACAGAGTAAGCTTTTAGAGGTGATACTGGAGTACTGACTTTCTCATCTGTGAGCATTTGGGAAAGGATTGACAGGCTGAGATAGTCGGGATTGTTCAGTCTGGAGAAGAGAAGGCTCTGGGGAGACCTTATAGCAGCCTTCCAGTACCTGAAGAGGACCTACAGGAGAGATGGTGAGGAACTCTGTATCAGGGAGTGCAGTGACAGTATGAGGGGCAAGGGTATTAAACTGAAAGAGGGGAGATTTAGATTAGATATTAGGAAGAAATTCTTCATTGTGAGGATGGTGAACACTGGAACAGGTTGCCCAGGGAAGTTGTGGATGTTCCATCCCTGGAAGTGTTCAAGGCCAGGCTGGATGGGGTTTTGAGCAACCTGGTCTGAGTTCCTGCCCATGGCAGGGGGGTTGGAACTCAATGATCTTTAAGGTCCCTTCCAACCTAAACCATTCTATGATTAAGTTAACTTTAGGAGTATATTTACATTTAATAGAGAATAGTGAAAGGAGGGAAATGCCACGAGGAATACTACATCCAGCTCTGGAGTCCAAAAACCCTAGAACAGCTTACCCAGAGAGGTGGTAGATGCACCATCCCTGGAAACATTCAAGATGAGGTTGAACTAGGCTCTGAGCAAGCTGATCTAATTGAAAATGTCCCTGCTCATTGCAGGGCAGTTGGATTAGATGACATTTAAAGGTCTCTTCCAACCCAACCCAAACCATTCCATGTTGCTATGATTCTGTGATTCTATGATTCTATAAACAGTCTGCCCTATAAATGAAGGGAGATCAGGATACTCCCAGAGGGTCTGTAAAGGAGAACATTAAATAGGTCCTCAGAGCTATTCAGTTATTGTACCCTAATGCAAGTAAACAGGAGATGACGGAAAGCTAGATACACGATCAAGTTGGTAACCAAATTGGTATAACAAAATTTGGTGGATAATGCTTACCAGCAGAAGAATAATAGCAAAACAAAGCAAAGTATTAGAGTTCTGGAAGTGAGATGTCAATGAATTCAGAGATCTGCATGGTAAAATCATCTGTGAATCTGATACAAAGCAAATAAGAGATAAAGATGGCATTCCCTAAAAAAGTACCCCACCAAAACAAAACAAAGCAGACAAACCACGGTGATAGATACAAATCTGTAGAGGAAAGGTTGTCAGAAACAAATATGAGTAAGTTGGATTTGAGAGCCAGAAAGATTTTACAGTGTGACAAATCTAAACCAGACTTCTAAGGACAAAAAGAAAAATGCAGAAGGCACAAGAAAAAAAATAGAAAAGAAAAGCAGCAATGCAACTTGAGATTCAACAAGCAAGCAACATGGAAGACAGCAAGAAATTGGTTTCTAAGAATACTGGAGTTAACACAAAAGGTGTTGGTCTGATATTCAATGGAGAAGGAAAGCTATCAAGAGACAGCTTCAGGAAAAGCTCTTTAATAACTTTCTTGCATGCCTTCACTAAAAAGAGAAAATGTAATCAAATGGCTGTGTCACAGTTCATAGGTGCGGGTAAGGGACAAGATCTCATTTTTGAACAGGGAAACATAGGCTCAGAAGCTTTAAAGGCATAAGGAAGTTGAAAAGTTTCAAAACAGCTTTATTTTTTGGAATTTTTTATTCCAATTCATTCAATGACTGTCCTTGAGAACACCTAAGTGTTCGGGAGTTGCAAAAAAGCTAGGGAAGAGAGATCGTGGTGCCTAACATATACGAGGGAAAAGCCATAGAGCAATACTATATAATGTCATATACCCTGGCATCCATGTGGCATTTCACACTATGCTCTGTATCTTGCAAGAAGACATGGACTACACAAAAGCAGTCCCAAATGGTTATGAAGCTGGTTAGAAGACTGTGTTCTGTTGTAGGCAGAAATAATCTGTTGTGCAAATTGGGAAAAAAAAAAAAAATAAGAAACAATTGTAAGTAGCTACATCAAAAAAAAGAAGTGAGGATTTTTGTAGAATCAAAGGAAGCACAAGTGAACAACAGCACACTGTCTGAAAAAAAAGGTAATCTGAGGCTTATAGAAATTTTTACAGCATGACACACTCTTAAAGTAATCAAGTCTTTTTATTTAGCCCTGGTAAAACATCCCTGGGAAGCTGGGTCCACTTTTCCAGCACTGTATTTCAATAATAAATCCAGGCACAAATCTGGAGAAGAGCAAGGAGAGTAATCAGACTACTAGAAAACGTGACCTAGAAGGAAAGACTGAAAGATTTGAGGCTGTTTGCCTAAAGAAAAATGGAGAGAGATACAAAATCATAGAATCATAGAATCGTTAGGGTTGGAAGGGACCTTAAAGATCATCAAGTTCCAACCCCCCTGCCATGGGCAGGGACA